>CM070621.1:55998375-56468976 GCA_036346255.1 Ampelocalamus luodianensis
TTGTTTTTACTTGTGTCGACTAGACCAACCGTAAAGAATCTCTACGGAATCCCACCTCTTTGTACTCAAATATATATTTGCAATTCAGATTGTTTTTTATCTCGTTCTTGCTTGTTCTTCGATTGCTTGCAGGAATTGATCTTCGTAATCAGGTCAATCGGGTCTTTGCCACAGTTGATAACGACTTGGTGATTAGTTCAACAATTGCTTGGTTCGTGCATACTGCGTTTGTAGCCTGGATCATGAGAGTTGATCATCATCCAATCGAAATTTATTCTTCTCATCGAAAGATCGGGCCAACAAGGTTTCATCACTCTCCCACAACCGCCACTAGTCGTGTCGTCATGACCTTCACCTGACCCATTATACTTCACGCACTTTTTCTTCGTATGCCCATAATTTTCGCAAAGAATACACCTCTTCTCAGGGCCTCTAGCTTCAGACTCGTCAATGCCGTTTCGGATACGACAAGTCTACTTATGGCCCTTGCCACCATTCAGCAAGTCCAAATTAGGGACCTATATCCTATTTTGCACATCGTCCTCTGTAAAATTACCAACAACGCGGAATCCATAAATCTCCCCGCTCAAAGTCCGAACAACAATTTCCTTCATGAAGAAGCCCAACATGTACTACACAGAGTCCATCTTGATCATGTCACAAGCAGAAAACACATCAGAGCATGGTTTACAGAGTCGCATTGGCTTGTTACATGTATACTAACAATTATTGTTGCTCTCCAGTCCAAGGTTCACTTCATGTGTGACGATGCACTCATCACTCACCATTCCCAACCCACTTTGATTCCTTAGCAATACCTTGAACTGAAGCACCATGGTGATCATAATGAAGACAGAGTGCATTTGGGCCTTCTCGCTCTTCTCAACTATGTACGCGATCATCTTGGTACAATAGGGCATCTCTGCATTCCGCGTACGCAATTCAACAACACTATGTCTTTTCTTGAAGTACTTAATTATACCATGTAACATACCCTCGATAATTGCAATGAGGGGTATGCCATGCATGCCCCTGATAACCCAATTGTACACCTCGGCCAGATTGGTTGTTATTACGCCATACCTTGCGCTATCAGTGTCGTAAAGCAATGCCCACTTCTCCATTTGGTCAGCCTCGATCCAATGCGAGAAACATTTGATACTCCTCATTGTCGTCCTTCTCAAGTTGGGTGGGTTAGTCTCGAGCAACGGCGCCAATCGTTCCAATATATCGATTGTGTTTCTAGCAGGTTGCTTATTCCTCTCCAAGACGTGTTTGGTAGTGAATTCATCAAGCTTCTCCCAGAGTACATCGAATTTCCTTTGTTGGTTATGCTTGCACAACCTCTTCAATAGGTTCATCAACCTTTTGCTCTTTAACTGCTGGAAACAATTGGCCCCCAGGTGCTGCATGCACCAATGATTTCACATGTCACGCCATGGAATAGGCTTGTCTGGATCTTCTTGCAACCTTATGATGGTCTTAATCAACCTGGCATGTCGGTTATGTATTATGCAAACTCCTGGGTGTTCACCAACGACCCCAGCCTTAGGTGTCTGAAGAACCACAACCAACTATCGAAGTTCTAACTCTCCATAAATACAGCAGCCATAGGAAGGATCTGATTGTTAGCATTCACACCCATTGTTGTCAAGATCTTCCCCGTGTACTTCTCGGTCAAGAATGTTCAATCCACACACATGAGTGGGCGACAGTGACAGAAGGCATCAACGTAGGCACCAAATGCAAGGAAATCCCATTGCATTACCATGTACCCCTCTATTTTTCTTGAAACATTATCCTTCATAGCGATGTATGTTCCAAGGGTTTTTCTCCCTTACCACCTCAAGTAGTCGAGGGAGATTGTCGTTGGCAAACTCAAACATGCTGAACCTTCTCTCCATTGCCTTCTACTTTGCCCTCCATGCCTTCGCATAGCTAATCTTGTACTTGTACCTCTGTTGAATGGCCAGCATGATGTGTTGCGCTTTCATATTCTTCTTCACCATAATCCCTCCATACATGGAATTTGCAATGAAAAAAGAAGTGAGGTTGTGGTGCTTTGGCAGTACGTTGCTCAAAACACACGAGTGGTTCTTCACCTTCGTCACGATCTAGTGCATTTCATACTTCGGCTTGTAAGCGTGAATACACCAAAGACGCCCATATTTCTTACACTTCATAGTGTATTGCTCTTTGTTTGATTTGATAAACTTAACTGCCTCTGCATTGACATCGCCCACAATTTGACAGCATCCTATAGAGCTGGCTTATCTACAAACATGGCATTAACACGTACCACATTCTGCCCATACTCTCACAGATAATCATGTCCATCACACACACCCATGGCCCTTGGGTCATGTCTATTCCAAGTATTAGACATCGACGCATCGGGGACATCATCATCCGAATAGTCGTCATCCTCCTTGTCCTCTTCCAATGCTTGTTCTTCTGCCTTGGCCCTCCGGTCTTCCCGCTCCAAGTTATCCACTATGAATTCAATGTCTTCCCCTTTGTTCGCTTGTCCATTGGGATCGACATGCCTATCTACCGCCACAACTGCATCTGCACCACAATTCTTTAACCCACTATCCTCAACTTCCACCAACGCACCCGAACTACTCTCCCCCACTTCAAGGGCACTGCCAAGTGTACTCGGACATGCCTGCACCAACAACACACATTCATAGCTATGACGCCTACACACTTCCAACCAGGTCTGTCATGACTTCGTTCACTCCATGGTCTCAACTCCCAACGGACCACTTCTGACGAACAGCTTCACAAGCATTTAATGGTGAAACCATACAGTACTGGGTCCTTCGTGAAGCTGCATGTTAGCCAATGCAACACCTCCCAGATTTTAAGATTATCCAGGTTCGGTTGTTACAATGTGGTCTGTGGAAAACTGCTCAAATCAACCCCACATGGTCCCTCACAAACTTCTCTCTATCCGTAAAACACTCTGAAAAAATATTGATCTGACATACCTTCCGTACACAACTAAAGATATTTAGAATGGATGCTAATTAAGCATGTTACATCGAATCTTAGAAAACCAAATCGTACCATGCATATCAAAATACTCTCTATTTCAATTAAATTATAAAAATACGACTGTAAATGTTCAATTCAATTAAAAATATAATTAACCTAAAACTAGTATCCTTAGGTCTTGCGAATTTAAACCTAAGCAACCTAGGTCTTCCAATAATCGATCTACCAATGTAGCTATCCTAACATTTTTATGCTATAATAAATACATAAATATCCTACATTGTGACACTATACGTGGCATTAACCCTAAAATTGCCGATTTACAGCTACAAACCCTAGTTCTACTACTAACCTATGTTTATTGTTGCTAACCTAACTTGTTTTTATTGAACTGGCCAATAAATTACATGAGCACAACGAACTCACTGCAAAAGGATGAGTACACAAAGCCACGTCGAGCCGAGGGCAGACTTTCCTCCTCCACTCTCCTCTCCTATCTTATTCTATGCCATCGATGTTCTCCTCCCTCTCGCTCTTTCTATCACGCAAGCGGACTCAGAAATAGGCTATATTGGCCCTTAGTCACGCCATTGTCATGATCGTGTCACGCACTTTCCAATGGCGTGATTGGTGTCAGGGCACGCAGTCGTGCTGGATCAAACACGACTAAACAACGTGGCTCAACATCGTCCACTTGTTGCGTGGTCGAGTGTCGGTGTGCCTTAGTCGTATGACATGTCCACTGCGTGATTGGGTCTAATCACCTGGTGGCCCAATGATTGTGGGCTATTTATGTAAAAAGAATAAGTCATGGTTTATTTGTGTAAAATTATTAAAAATGGTTTATTTAAAAAATGTTTTATGTCGGTGTAAGTTGTGGTTGCCAACTTGCATGGTCAAAGCCTCCAAATTTAGGTTTCTTTCTCTCCTTCAGAAGCCTATTTGTCTTGGCTAGTATAAAGCATCAGCTACAAATACACACACACACACACAGAGTCCAAGTGTCACAATGTGAAGAGACTTGCTTCCTGAACACACATTTGCTGCAGATCTTAATCTGTGCAAAAATAGAGTGGCCATGCTGCAATGGAGCAATTACTTTAGCTCAAGTGACGACAGATGTTCTTTTGGTGAGCACAGATCTGTTGGATTCACAAATAGAAGTCTCCTGCACCCTCTCAACTTTCATAGGTAGCTTTCTTCTTTCTTCTTCTTTTTTCTTTCTTTCACATATGTGAGGTTGGAATATGATTTGAACCAGTGGCGGAGCGTGACCTAAAAATAAGGTGTGGCCAATGGTAATTGCTAACAAACACTATATTCCATTACAAGACAATGGAGACCATATTCCACAGGCAAAAGCTTTGAGAGGAAAAGAAATTATGACTGTAGAATAGAGAGGACCAATTAACTAATTGGCCAAATAACAAATAGACTTAGAAGCTTACATATCTATAGCCAACTAATGAATCTAAGGGGGACAAAGCTCCATATGGCCTCTACTACGCTCTGCCGTTGACCTAAACCATTGTCTAGATGCATGCAGAATTAAGGCTTGGGACAACTGCTCATGTCTTCCCAGACTTTGGTTATGGTGCCTGCTATCCTCAATATCCCGAGGATGTGATGTGGTGCTAGCTAGTTTTCTTAAACTTTGAACATTACTATATAAGGGATCTCATTCATTACTGGAATGTGATTCCATATATGGGTTGGATAGTACAATTTAATTTGCACAACGAAAAATTGGCACTATAACACTATTGCATCAAACAAGTCAGAAAGTGCCCAATAGGTACATACACAAAAGTAGTACCTAGATGAAATGGTGTAATTGGAGGACTAACTTTGTACAACAACTTATGTAAAGTGCACCCATAAGCTGGAATGCAGAAGTTTTGAAGAAATTTTTAAATGTTTTTGTTATACAATGCATGGGAGAACCACACATCATATTCATTTAGGAAAAACAACGAACACCACAACTAAAACATTTCTTCCCTTTTTTCTTATTTTAATTGGTTTATGTTGATTTAGAGAATAATTGTGTGTTGTTCCACAGAACCTTCACACATTTTATTTATAGTGTCAAGGTTACAATCGGACCTTAACACGACTCTCAACTCGCACACGATTTGGACTCTTATTAAACTTAAATAATAACTCTCCAACTCTGCCCCTCAAGATGTTATGGCCATCTTGTTACATATTGCAATAGCATTACTAGAATCTAATACTTTACCAAACCTACCATCAACTCTATAGTCAATACCATCACAAAGACTAAAAGTTGATGCAACACTAATACCGCTAAGGATGTCACTAAATCCATCTCCACCGTCTACCAGCTACTCTGGCCTCAACCTCCACCTCCTCTGTCCACATGGCCCCCCGACCACCCCCGGCCTCCGCCACCTCTACCCATACGCCCCAAGCCTTGGCCTCCACTGTCTCCACCTCTAACCCCTAGTCACCTCGACCTCCACTACCTCTCCCAACATGCCCACAGGCACCTTGGCTTCCACCATCTCTCACAACGTGCCCTTGACCACCTTGACTTTCGCCTTCTACCAACAAGTCCATCGAACCTCTCCATCAACGCCACCTCTAGTGCCAATACCAACACCTTGATAGCTACCATCGATACCTATACCATAGCCTCCATTAGAGCTACCACCAATTCTAACTGCACCATCACCACTGAGCTCACCAGCACCCACTAGCCCCAAATGCACCATCACCACCAAGCTCACCAGCTCACCACCAATAGAGACGCACCTCTACTTCCCACGCCAACACCAACATCGTCGCTTGGCATCACATATGAGCCTACCACTCCCCACAAATACTACCAGCAACACGACCACCAAACCCATCGCCCGAAAGTCTCTCCTCCTATTTCAGGGCCTCTCTACCTTGCTCTAAAATCTTCACTACCATCATCCTTCTCACCTTCCACCATAACCTCCGCTATCGTCACCACTGAAGCCTGCACAAAGACCAACACCTCCTCAATAGATCAGAGAGACCTCTCTCTCTCTCTCTCTCTCTCTCTCTCTCAACTCACTCACTCACAAAGCGGCGGAAGACCATCATGCGCACCATGCTCCCTTCCTCTAGCATGCCCATCTCTGCCCAAACAGACAGCAGTAGGAAGCCACAACAAAGCAACACCAAATCATAGCAGCCACACCGGATCGACTAACCATAACCACAGCTTATCGATCTCCCCCTCTTCTCTCCCTTCTTCCTATGCTTCTCAAACGAAGCACAATAAGGGCAGCACCACCATAGCAATTTTCAACAGCAATAACACTCAACTTCTCCACGACCACCTCCCTCACAAACCAAACCAAACAAGATCAACAAACAAAGCAGCAGTAGCGGTAGTCTTCTTCTTCTGTCTCTCCATCAAGATCCAAAACCTCCTCTCCTCTTTTCTCTAGCAAAGCACCTCGGATCCAACTCACATGCAAACACCGATCTCCTCTCCTCTCTCGATCTACACATCCCGATCACCAAACAATGCCACACATCTTTATCAGGATCACGACAAAGCTTCACGCATCAACGCTAATACAAATCCTAGACGTATCTCCCTAGTACACATGCATGTGCACTTACCCAAGCATCAAATCTCTTTCTCCCTTTATCTGCCCCTCCTTTGTTCTCCCTCTACTCCTTCTCGAGCTTCCTCCTCTGGATCAACGGTAACGACGCCACCATAGTGGATTCCCCAACACTGACGACCGGCAACGCGGTGTCAACGGCTGCAGCAAAGCTTCAAGACAGTGTGGTGCCCTTGATCCATATGCCTGTGTGTGGTGGCGGCGTAGCGCCCTCCGTTAGGCGAGGCGTTGTGAGATCTACCCATGAGTGGCAGCAGCGGATCGCCCCGCGAGCTATGATGGCGGCGGCCCTATTAAAGATGACACCAGGATGAGGACAGCAGCAGTGGTAGTGGAATTGATGGCGGCGGCATGTGAGTCGTGGGTTAGGGTTAGGATTGGGAATGACGGTGGCGGATTAGGGTTGACTCTGATACCATAATGGTTTCGGGAATAATTATGTGTTGTCCTACAGGACCCCCACACCCTTTATTTATAGTGCCAAGATTACAACCGGACCCTAACACGACTGTCGACTCGCACACGACTTGGACTCTCGTTAAACTCTAATATTAACTCTTCAACAGTTTAATACAGTGCTGAATTGAAGCTTGAAAGCAATTGCAAGCAGTGTCCTTGCTCACTCCATGTCTTCCCCAGTTGTGCAGCTTGTGTGACTAGGTACTCACTCTACCATACCAAGGTTAACCAATGTTCCTGGTTCAAACAAGACAAGAATATGTAGTTGATCAGAGTGCACAGTCCAGTGTGGCATGGCCAGCAGACTGTGCTTGCAATGAATGGGATTTTGCAGCAGCCGGCCGGCCAGCCAGTACCCCTCACAACTCACAACATGTTTATATTTCTGTGTGCTTCCCAAAGCTAACCAGTTCAACAAAGGTGGGCAAGAAATGGACATGAACAACACAATGCTCAGAGAGAGCATGATTAGAATCTGGCTTTAGGGAGGAAGACAGAAACTACTTTGCTGCAGGCTTACTAAAGCAGTGTAGAGGGAGGAGAGAGAAAAAAAGCAACAATATGCATGGTGAGTGAGAAAAGCTTGTCCTGTGCTGGTGGACAGGTGAGCAACACCTGCTTCCATAGTTCCATTCCATATACCTCATGCCATCACACAGACAAACACAACAGTGGGTCAGGGACTCACTGTACTTAATTTTATTTAGCTCGAATCTCTGCCTGAAGATCTTGTTATTGGTTGTTTCACTGTACTAATCGATCATATACCCCTGGGTTATTGTTGCACCTCCTGAGCTTTCCATCAGCCCCATAGGCTTGCCACAAAAATACAAAACCACATGTACATACACTATTTTAACCCTCAAAATACTATAAGATTCATAGAAGGGGTATTCAGTTATTAGAAAATGGGATGGTTGTTTGAATTTTGAAATTTGCATCAATCTTGAGGCACATTTGACAGTGTTGATACTACATGTATCCGTATGTATACGTGGAAAAAGCACGTTCGGCTTGCTGCCCTCTTTGCTTTTTTGTTTTAGTTGGTTCACATACTTCTGGCCTTGCTTGCTCAATGCATTATTTATGCATTTCTTGTGTCAGGTGTGTCCCAGATAGAGAAATGAAGAGAGAGAGTGCTCCTGGTGCTTCTCTCTTGTCTAATGTAACCAACCACCGGTATCATGAGTAACAGTACTCCTGCACTAAGCACTCAGTATTCTAGTTCAGTAAGCTGCTACTGCTGGTGCCTCGTCTGAATTCTAGTTCAGTTAGAAACAACAAGTTACTTAGCATTGACTCAAAACTATTAGAATTTGATACAGAGGCAGCCGAAGAAACAAATGGGCGTATTAATTGCGAACTTGAAAACATTTACTGAACTCAAATGACAAGTGAGCAAGGCAGTACTAAGCTAATCTGAAAGCATTTCATTGAATCAGCTCAGGTTCTACAATTCGGATCATCATATATTCATATGCTTATTTACTCTCTGCAAACAAAAACGCAAAAATAACTAATGAAAAGAATAACTTTAAAAATATGGTTGAACCCAAGAATACTATCAACTGTTCTTTATTTCCCCCAAGATCACCCCATACCTGATTCCTGATACTCCAAAGAATGAATCTGAATCTGAATCTGTACATACCCCATGCTCCCCCTAAAGATCAAAATTTTGGACCAACCATGCTTCAATTCTCAGCTCCTGGAGCTGGCAGGTTGAGATCAAGAAACCCGGCAGCAATCAAGGATTGCTCCGTGTCAACAATGCCGGCGTCGCCGGTGATCGAGTGCGACCGTTTGTGCCCGCCGAGCGCCTGCCCCGAGCCGAACACCTTGAAGCAGATCGGGCACTCGAACTTGGTCACCTTCTTTGCCTTCACAACGGCCACCGCTCTGTCAACGTCCTGCGAGGCCGGCGTGGAGGGCGTTCTGAACGAGGCGTTGGTCTCGACGCTCGGCTCTGGCTGCTCGGGCGGGACCTTGGCAATGCAGCAGCTGCTGTTGATGCGCTTGTGGCTGGCGCGGTGGCCGCCGAGCGCTTGGTAGGACTGGAAGGCCCTGCCGCAGCCGGGGCACTCGTACCGGCCCCGCTTCTCGCGGGCGTTGCCCGGAGCAGTCTTCCCCTTCTTGCTCTTGGTGAGCTCGGCGTCGGCGTACTGGAGTAGAGCTGAGTTGTCGTCGGAATCGGCGTCGTGGTAATAGCCATTTCTTGCGAGGATATCTCGCTTCTTCGTGTCCTTCTCCGGCGAGTACTCCTCGTTAGCCGTCGAGCCCCACAGGCTGGCGGTGTCGCGCGACAGCATGATGAGGCAGAGCGCGACGTCCTCCGGCTCCTTGTCGAATGCGTCGTGCGCGGGGGGAGGCCCGAGCGCTGGCACGCGCATCGAACGCCGCCTCCGCCTTGGCCCAGGCGCTGCCATCACCACCGCCGCCTCGTTCGGGACCAGCATTTCCTCCTCCTCCTCCTCCTCCTCCGGCCCCTCTTCCACCTCCACACTGACGTCTTGGCCGTGAGCATAGGCCCCGCCTCCCGGTGCATGGCGGCGGACGTGGCCGAGCACCGATCGGCACGACGAGAACAGATCGCCGCGATCATGGCATGCGTCCTCGTCGTCGTTGCCGCCGGACCCCGAGAGACGGCGCGTCTTCTTGGGGTTCTCCCTTAGCCCATACCCGCCGCCACCCGCTCCCGACGCCATTAGAGCCCCGCGCACCGCTCTGTATCCACCGCCGCTCGTCGTCGTCATCTGCATCAGAGTCATCGGCCGCCACCGCCGCCACCTCCGCCAGCGAATGGGAGCGCATGTGCCCGCCAAGCGACCGGCCGCAGGGGAAGCCCTTCCCGCACACCTTGCAGCTGTGCCGTGTCGCACTACTACTAAGCACAACCACATCGTCCATGGCGGATCGATCGATCAAGAAACTAACCAGCTCAATTGCTTCAGATCAAGATCAGCCAAGAAGGATCGATCCGATTGACAGACGAACAAGTAGCGAAGAATTGTGGATGGAGAAGCGGTCAAGCTAAGCCGGAGGAAGGATCCATGGCCCAATGAGCTTGGAGCTTGGGAGCTAAAGTAGCACTAGTAGATTGGAGGCGAGGAGGAGGTTATGTGGGGGAGGGGACGATGCGATGAGATGGGTGGTCCGGTTGAGGAGGAGAAATCTATGCATGCAAGCAAGCAAAGTTAGCAAACAGACAGGAGAGAGAAAACAAATCGATCAGAGGCATAACTAAGTACACCTGGGTCACTGACAAGCTTGAGATGGGAGGTATGTAGAACGGGCCATTCCCCTTAATTTGGGCAGAGGTACAAAAAAAAAATTATTCTCATCCCCTAATTTCTCGAAGACATTGTATCAATATCTCAGTGATACAACAGATCCTTAATCAGTATATGGCATTCATTTCTCACTAGTAAGCTTGAAGCAATCACCATCATAAGCGGAAATTAGACGACTTTATCACAACAGTCATTTGTAAATTCTCATGCTAGCATCATTTACTATTGTTTTTTTAAGGAACGTTTATTGATTATTTGTAAAAAAAAAAAAGGAAAACTTTTCGTTGTTAGAGGACGTTGCTTACAACCAACCACATATGAACGAAGAGTAGATAAACAAGAACACAAGATGCAGTCCCGACCATGGTTCACAATTTCGCTGAAATTTTCTAGTGGCATAGAATTTATGGGTAAAGTAGCACACCTCTGCAGAGTAAGATGTGATGGACACTCCTTGGTTAGAAATGATGTTGCGGCAGCCTATGGCGTCTTATGAATAGTAGATTTTCACAACTAGAAACTTGATAAATTTTGGCAGCAAATATTTTTGAAAACTATCTAGCACATTTTCAAGGACGTGTGTGCTTCACTAGTACAGGTTTGGTATAATTGGATGGTGAGATCATATACTTGTTAAGTTTGATATTCTTGAACTTGTTAAGTACCTTCTGTACTTATCCCAATGTTATAACTCCATTGTTTAAATTTTGAGGAATTTGATCTTGAGAGTTTGGTTACCCAAGAGCAAGATGGAAGTGATCTCTAGTGGAATATGAATGAAGCTCATGAAGACCCATGGCCCCCATTTTGAACGGAGGACAAACATAGGAAACCATTCCTAAGGAGATGTCTTCTCTCACCGTTCCAAATGAAAGTTCCCCATTTTCATCGATTTTAGAGGAAATTGAACATCCACTTTGAGCTCAGTTTTCTCGTAGGACAAAGGCAACGAGAGTGGGGGAGAGAGAAGCAGGTGCTTAGCTGGCCTCCTGTTCAAGAGCAACCCAACCCAATCCCTCCTAGTAATCTTTGTGTATATGATATATCTAGATTTTACGTAGAGTTTGTTTACGTAATCCTGTAGTACTTAGGCATTATTAATTATGGATACTAGAGTTTGGTCTCAATAAAAGGGTACATCTGTAATCAGATTTTATAAACATAAGCAATAGAAAAGAAGAAGAAATTTTTTTTAAAAAAAAACTACTGTTCCGGCGGCAAAAAAAAAATCCGCTCTTGTGTATACAAGACATCAGTACAAGATATATCCTAGTCGGTTTAACAATTTGGATGGCAGGAAACCGAGTATCACCAGCACAAGTAAAAGAATGATCTAGTCCAAGTAGAACAACAGCTATTAATTCCTTTCGTTTCTCAGCCGAACCAACAGCAACTAGTAATTCTTTATGAGGGCAGCAACTCAGAATTTAATAACCCTAGCAGCAGCAAAGCATATGTCTACAGTTACATTAAAATAATACGGCAGCTTCCTTCTTTCAATCCACAACATAGCAGCAGCAAAACGACTTTATAAATAATCTTGATTTGCACTAATCAGCGAAGGAAGATGCAAACCAGAAAGAGAGAACTTGCAAACCTCTCGGATGGAAAGAATTGCAAGATAGATAACTGGTTTCCTGAATTCCTGGGATACGGTAGATGCAAACCAGAAACCCTCAAAGTTCTCTTCACCCGTGAGCGCGGCAGCACACGAACGAAGATGGAATCTGACTATTCGAACGAGTGAAGCAGGAACCCACACGCACAGGATGAACCCTAGATGGGGATCACAAAGCTCGACACAGCTTGGTTGTCATTGTTGTAGCAAAAAGGACTAGACAGTATTGCAAAAGAACCATCAGTGGCTACAAGGGGAATTAGGGGATCGTCGAGGGGGAACTGGTACCAAGAGAAGTGAATGTATATTAATTGTCTAAAAAAAAGACATGTTTTATTACATGAGGGAGGCGGTTATTTATAACCTTCTAACCAGGGTACATGAGATTACAGATCTATCCTAAAAAGACCATATACCTATAGGGGCCGTAGGGGTTTTTTCTTCCACTACGCACAAGAGGCTGATGCACTTTGGGGATACACCTTCCCTAAAAACTCAAATATTGATGTACAGGTTGTTATCTACTAGAACCATATTTACATATTTTGGGGATACGTTTTCCATTAGCGATGTACCTTTATTGTTTTTTTTTTTTGCTTTGCTTTGTTTTTATTCATATATGAATTTGATTGCACAAAAATACAATACTATATTTGTTTCAAATTAGTTATTGTAGGATCGGAATAGGCGACTAGAGGGGGGGTGAATAGGAGCACAAAAACTTTTTCGCCAAGATCGGATTCAATATGATTTTCACTCCACTAGCTATAAAAGCTATGAATATCAAAGTACAAGCACAACAGTACACTTCTATTGGATCCGACCAACACCCCAAAGTAAATAGACCACAATCTCAAAAACTAGAACTCAAATGAGTTGGGCGGTCTGACCTCCATGTAGTTGGCGGTCTGACCTCTAACTAGTTGGCGGTCTGACCTCCAACTAGAAATCGGTCTGACCTCCAGGTCAATGAACATTGATTTCAACCCGAACTCAAAATCACAAAACGGTCTAACTTTTGATTCGTGACTTCAAACCTTACCAAACTTGAGACAAACCTTCTCTAGGATGCCAGGAACCTATTCCATGCAACGATCGTGAAGATCCTTGCCAAAGTTCCGACCTTTTTCCGTTTGAGTGAAGGTTGTTCAAAAAACCGATTCAAAACGAAAACATGATCTAAAACTTGCTCGTGGGTGATTAATGATCAAGATGATCCTAAATGTGTTCTCACATGTCACAGCAAGGTAGATCACGGCCAAAAACCAACAGAAAACAAAAGTATCAAAGAAAACCTCAAAATCACAAAATAGAGAGCAAGAACAAAACGAGACTCATCTCAAGATAACTTGCATGGATTGATTTCAGATTGTTGCTAGTTACAGCCACTCTCTCAAGGAAGACAAGAGCTCAATCCATAAGCACTCGCTCAACTCATCTCTCTAAAACCCTAAGCCTCTCCTTTCCTCTCTAAGTTCCTAAAACAAAACTAGGGTTTTCCAAATGAAGTGCTTGGGGTTGCTGTCCAGCACACCTCCTATTTATAGAAAAGACTAGGATCTAGAGAATATTCCACTTAGGGCACCCGTTAAGCCCACACACAAACGGGACACACATACGCACGTATTTTAAAACACCATCTTCATCTTCGATTGACATAAACCGCTTCTCCAAGCACCGACCCGCGCCGTGGTTTAGCCAAGAGATCACAAAGGCGGTACTTGGTGAATTTACCAAAATACCCCTTCTCGATCTTTCTCCATAGACCGAGTCCAATCCTGTCGAAGAAATCGCCTGCTTCGCCACGTGTAGGTTGATCAACAGCTCTCATCATGTCGGCAAGTCTCTCCCGTTCGGATCCCACCGGAACCTCCATGGCACTTGCACCGACCCCCACGCCGCTTGATCCAACCAGCTGCATTGAACTGCCTGTTCGATCATCCTCGTCCATTCTGTGCCACGCTTGATTCACTTGACCTCACCCGGCATCCATGATCGTTCTGGACCTCAGCTATCCAAGCTTAGTCCCGATCCTCCTCACCGTTGACTGCCGTTGACCTGTGACGAGGATACGATAAATCCTCATTTTATTATTCCATAATCATGTAATATGACGTCACATGATATACCCCTTAATGTTATAAGTGAGGAGTAAGTTAGGTGGTCGTCAGCTCTTCTACGACCACCCCCCTAGTCGTAAGTATTTCTACAACTATAGTGTAATCGTAAATCCTGCTACGATTACGTCAGGTCGTAAGTCTTTTCTACGACCAGTACCAGTCGTAAGCTCTTTCTACGACTACCTCCTAATCGTAAGTTCTGCTACGACTAGCCCTGCTACTACATCCTCACAATTAGCTGGGACCACTCGTCAGAAGACTTATTTACTAGTGAGGATCTGAGCAGTCAAATTGCGTAGTTATACCCAAGGTAGTTAGGATCGCGATCCAACTCTTAGAGTCTTACGATTCTACGAACCCACGACAGTCCGTCGATCCAAGTCTTACGTCGATCCTACTCGTAGAGTCTTAGAGCAAAAAAAAAAATTTGCAATTTTTTTAGAGGCTAGACTTTACTGATATTTTATTTTAGAGCAAAATTTGTTGATATTAATTTTTTAGAATGAAACTATAAATAAACAAGGAGCATGCAAAATATTATATCAGTGTGGTAATGTTGTTCTCCTGTAGTTCAGAACTATATCACCCATCATGTCAGAACCATTATGCTTTTCTATTGTGTGATAAGAAGTGTTTTGCCCCTTTTGGTAATAAGTAAGTGGTAAACCTTATAAGAATCATACAAACTTATAGTATAGATGGTAAATATGTGTATTTTTACAAATCCGTAGAATCGCCGATTCTACGATTCGATACTACGATTCGATCCTACCAGAGGCAAATCGATCCGACTCGGGATCTTGACTCTGACTACCTTGGTTATACCCGAAATAACTACAGATAATTCCCCACTATCTCTGATTGATAACCGTTGAACAACATGGGGGGGTTACTACCCAGTAATTACTCTCATTATTACGCAATAATGAGCGTAATTAGCCTGGAACGACAAGTGCCCCAACAACATAGTATAAATAGGTATCTTTTAGAGATAGTGAGAGAGAGACTTTTTTGGAGAGACAGTCAGTAGCAGCATTAGGGCAAGACCTTCCGCTGATTGTAATCCAGATACCCAATATAATACACACATGAGTAGGGTTGTTATTCTCACCGGAGAAGGCCCGAACCTGTATAAAAATCCTCGTGTCTCTTTCGTCTGCGTGATCAATTGTGGAGACCCCCTGAATCAAACAATCTTTACGTAAGATCGGTTCTAAAACACCGACAGTTGGCGCCATTCGTGGGGATCTTCTGGTAATTCCTTGTCAACAGTTCTTTCTTTTCTCTTTGATGCTACCATGGCAGAAGAATGGAACGAAGAGAATTGGTTCGACTTGGCCGCTTACGCAGACATCGACATGGATGCCGGCGTCGACTACGAGCCGAGTATCAAATCATCTGATGGTATTGCCGCCTCTGGAGATCTTCTATCAGATCTTGGAGATTGCATCACCAACGGAGTCTAGGAGGGATCCTCATCCTCCGCAACAGTACGCCCAGCTGAGGAACCAGCTTCCTCAGGGGGCAAGGGTCAACACGACCACTAACAGGGCTGCCTCGGGACAGATTCGCAACACAACGAGAGTTTTTCCTCTAAGTGTTCGAGTCCCCAAGCGACGGCTTGGCAAGACAGTTCTCGGAAGCCGTCATTCGGAGCTCCATCGACATCTAATGGTCCTCTTTCTCCGGGTGATTCAGAGAAGAGGATCGAGCACGCCTGTTCTGCAAGTCCAACCATCCCGACGAGGATCCACTGCGACGAGACGGTTATAACCCGGAGTTCCCCTACCTGGAGGGGTTTACTCCAAGTCGCCAGATGGTGTTGCTCGACTACTCCTCAAGCGAGAAGGCCTCGAGCACAAGTAGAGATCATCCACGGGAGGTCTTCGTCCTCCCCCCTGATAAGAATAATTCTCCCAGAGGAAGGGTTGACGATGCTCCCCAACGAGCATACTCTACACCCCCTCGTGGCAATGGCAGGGGCGCCACCGCTGACGAACGAGACGAACACTTTAATGAACGTGCGGGACATCCTCAAAATTCTCGCACTCCATTAAAACCAGCTCAGGGATCTGATATAGGCTATTATGAGACAACCCGGCGGAAGAAAATACCAGCTCAGAAAAACCTTCCCGAACGCGCTTATTTCCAGTCGGAGGAAGCTCAAGAGCTCCAGCACATCAACGACTTGCTGGAAAATCCGACCCAAGAACTCGCTCGAGCACCAGGGTATGATCTCTTTGCAGAGGAGATCACAAAAAGGCTTCGTAACACGATGGCCAAACTCGAGCGTCTTTGTCAACCACAACCAGGAAGTCGTAGCAGTACGACTCCGTCTTCTGCCAGCCGTTCGGATAACTCAGCACATGGGAGACAACATGACACTCGCTCACGTCGTTCTCCCGACCTGAGGAAGGCTCGTTGGACATCTGAAGACCGACAAGCCCCCAGGAGATGTGATCTTTCATCACTTCCGGGACGGAATGCACGGCAAGCGAGCGAATCAGGAGTATTCCCCTCGTAAACCTGAGGCTTATCATAGGTCCAGCCCACCCGTGACTGGATATCGTCGAGTACGATCACCCGGTGACGTTAACCCTTCCTTTTTACAAAGAAGGAGGCAAGAAGTCATCTCGGGTTGTCGGGCGCCACCACGACCGAGCGCGATTCGGCCGCCTCGTTTTGGACCAGCAAACATGGAGAAGTTCGATGGAACCCAAAATCCTATCGAATTCCTCCAGATCTACACTACAGCTATCTGAGCAGCAGGAGGAGGAGAGCATGTCATAGCGAATTACCTTCCGACTGTACTCGAAGGATCGGCTCGATCATGGCTTTTAAACCAGCCATTCGAGTCGATCTACTCGTGGCAGCACCTTTGCGATCTTTTGCTGGCGAACTTTCAGGGCACCTACAACCGCCCTGGAAAAGAGGATGACCTACACCGGATAAGACAGAACGACCATGAAACGTTACACCAATTCATCAGGCGCTTTAGTCAGGTACGAAATTCTATTCCGGAAGTTTCTGACTCATCTGTGATCAGGACTTTCAAGCAGGGAGTCCGCAGCAGAAGGATAACAGAGGACATCGCTTTACATCCACCTGCCACCGTCGCCGAACTCTTTGAGATGGCCGATAGATATGCGACTGCTGCTGAAGCAGTCGAGTGGAACAATACTATCGCTTGTGAAGATAATATCCCTCAGGAGGTAGGCGAAGGTGGTAAGAAAAAGGATAAAAGGCTAAGAAATCCAAGAACAAGGTAAAGAGACACAAATCTTCAGCTGCCGGTTCTAAGGAGGTCCTGGCCGTAAGCGACAAGGAGCCACGCAATCCCAAGCAGAATCCCGATCGAGGCAAAGGTAAGCACCAAGATCGGAGGAATGACAAACCCAGGTGGTGCTCTTTTCATAAAAAAGAAGGGCATGATCTTCGTAACTGCCGAGTTTTCCTACGAAAACTCGAAGACTACTGCTCTGGCAAAGGGCCACTTCCTACTCTTGAACAGGTAGGTCAAACAAGTGAACGCAAGGAGTCTGATGACGAGGAGGAGATGTCGTTCCAAGATCCACAACACACCATCGATCACATCTATGGAGGATCGTCGGCATACGAGTCACGACGACAGTTAAAAGCTGTCGAGCGCGAGGTAAATACAATCGACTCACCTCTCGTCAATAAGCTACCGAAGTGGTCGAAAATCACCATTGCATTCGAGAAAGGTGACTATCCGATCCCTTCGACTAAACCAGGTCGGTTCCCGATCATGGTCGAACCCACCATCAACAATTATCGCGTAAATCGAGTTTTAGTTGATGGTGGAAGCTCGTTAAACATACTGTTTACGAGTACCCTGGACGAGATGCAGGTACCCAGGACAAAGGTAAGGCCGGTACGATATTCATTCCATGGAATCGTACCGGGGTCCTCGGCCAAACCAATTGGCCAAGTTTCTCTTCCTCTAACGTTTGGCTCACCAAGCAATTTCAGGACAAAGAAAGTCTCCTTTGACGTGGTCGATTTCGATACGGCATATAATGCTATACTCGGACGACCTACTTTGGCAAGATTCTTAATAGCTACTCATTATGGGTATCAATGTCTTAAGATGCCAGGTCCCAAAGGAGTAATCACAATATATTGTGACAAGAAGATGGCGCACTCCTGCGACCGTCGCTCCCTTGAGATGGTTGGACAACTACCAACTCGAGACGAAAGTCAGCCTTCGACTAGCAAGTCGAAGCCTAAAGTTGCACCTAAGCCGAACGACCAGGTTAAAGAGGTTCCTATGGATGCGGCGGAACCCTCGAAGACTGTTCGCATTGGGGATTCTTCCGACCCCAAATAGGAAGACACCCTCATCACTTTCCTCCTGGCAAACGCAGATGTCTTCGCGTGGCAAGCATCCGACATGCCTGGAGTCCCCAGGGAAGTGATCGAGCACAGGCTAGCCTTACGGCCTGATAAAGTTCCCGTAAAACAGAAGTTACGAAGATTTGCCCCTGATCGACGAGATGCTATTAGGTCAGAATTGGACAAGTTGCTTAAAGCAGACTTCATAAGAGAAGTTAACCACCCGGAGTGGTTGGCCAACCCTGTAATGGTTAGAAAGTCGAACGGCAAATGACGTATGTGCGTAGACTTTACTGATCTTAATAAAGCTTGTCCAAAAGATGATTTCCCTTTATCTCTATCGATCAGCTGGTTGACTCTACTGCGGGATGTGAGATGTTGAGTTTTCTATATGCATACTCTGGTTACCACCATATCAGTATGTGTCGAGAAGATGAGGAGAAGACCGTATTTATTACACCGTTTGGAATATTTTGCTATGTCAAAATGCCATTCGGCTTAAAAAAATGCCGGGGCTTCCTTTCAGCGTTTGATGCAAACGACTTTTGCTCCTCAACTAGGCCGAAACTTGGAAGTCTACATTGATGATCTAGTTGTAAAAAGCAGCAAACGGCTCAATCATATCATAGACTTACAGGAGACTTTCGACAACCTCATAAAACACCACTTGAAGCTTAATACCGAGAAGTGTGTGTTCGGGGTATCTTCAGAAAAATTGCTTGGATTCTTGGTCTCTGCACGAGGAATCGAAGCAAATCCTGAAAAGATAAAAGTCATCACTCAGATGCGCCCCCCCCCACCACGAAAAAAGAAGTTCAGAAACTCACAGGATGCATGGCGGCATTAAGTCGTTTCATCGCACGTTTGGGAGAAAAAGGATTGTCATTCTTCAAACTTCTAAGGAAATATGAGGGCTTCGAGTGGTCGGAAGAGGCTAACCTAGCCTTTGAGGAAGTCAAGAGGTATCTTACGAGTGCTCCTGTTCTGGTTTCCCCGAAACCAAGAGAGACGCTCTTAATTTATCTAGCTGCCACACCACAGGCAGTGAGTGCAGTACTGGTCGTAGAACGTGAGAATGTACAACGACCAGTTTACTACGTTAGCGAAGTTTTGCACGGACCTAAGGAGCGTTACCCTCAGGTTCAAAAACTTTTATATGCCCTCCTCATGTCTTCGAGGAAACTGCGGCATTATTTTCAGGCGCACAAACTAGTTGTGCCGTCTAAGTTTCCCTTGGGAGCGATCCTCCAGAATAGGGAAACAGCGGGACGCATGGCAAAATGGTCAGTCGAGCTTGGGGCGTTCGACATCCATTTCGTGTCCCGAACAGCCATAAAATCCCAGATCTTGGCAGACTTTTGTCGCCGAATGGACAAATCCTGAACCTGTTCAGGATCCCCAGTACGATTCCCACAACCAGTGGATGATATACTTTGACGGGTCACTTACGATAAGCGGCTCGGGGGCTGGGGTGGTCCTGGAATCTCCTACCGGAGAGACCTTAAAGTATGCCATACAATTGAACTTTCAGGCCACTAATAACGTGGCAGAATACGAAGGTTTTCTAGCTGGTATACGACCCGCAAAAGCGCTCTCGATTCGACGACTACTCGTGAGATGAGACTCTCAATTAGTCGTGAATCAAGTCGGAAAAGAGTACCAGTTCTCTAATCCGACCATATCCCGGTACTTATCGGCAGTTCGAAAGTTAGAAATGCACTTTTTGGGCTTTGATGTACAATTTATCCATCGAAAGGATAATTTCCTCGCAGACCAACTGCTCGTCTAGCTTCCTCCCGATCCCTAGTACCGAAAGGGGTGTTTATAGAACAACTACAGAAATCGTCTCTAGTTGAAGAACTAGAGACGCCTCCTATGGAAACAGCCTCTCTAGAGTACGAAGATACCTGGATGACACCCATCTACAAGTATCTTCAGACGGGTTCCAAACCCGACGACGATCTCGAAGCATATCGATTATCCCGAAAGGCCAAAATGTATACTTTGGTCGAGGGTGTCCTTTATAAAAAATGAACACAAGGGGTGCCCATGCGATGTATTCCACAGAGCGAAGGATTAAAACTCCTTCACGACATACACGGAGGTATCTGTGGAACTCATGCTTCTTATAAAACACTGGTCGGTAAAGCCTTTCGACAAGGTTTTTATTGGCCAACAACCCTCTATGATGCCAAGGAGCTGGTCAAAAAGTGTGCAAAATGTCAGTTTCATAGTAGGCAAATATACCAACCGGCTCAGGCATTGCAAACAATTCCTCTATCTTGGCCTTTTGCGATCTGGGGTCTTGATATCCTAGGACCGTTACCTAGAGCTCCAGGCGGATTCGAATTCCTTTTTGTGGCTATTGACACGTTCACAAAATGGATAGAAGCCGAGCTCAGAATCGATAACAACGGAGCAAAGAAGCGGTTCATGATGAGATGCGTGATCACTAAATTTGGAGTACCAAGTCGAATCATAAAAGACAATGGCAAACAATTTATGAGCGCAAAATTTCAAGAATTCTGCGACGAGTTGGGAACTCGTTTGTGTTATGCTTCTGTTGCCCACCCCCAAAGCAACGGGGCAGTCGAAAGAGCGAATGGCCAGATAATGAAGGGAATCAAGACCCGAGTCTTCGATCAGCTTGTAAAGCGCTCGGAGGCTTGGGTACAAGAATTACCCTCGGTATTATGGGAAATTCGTATGACAGCTAGCCGAGCTACAAGAGAAACACCTTTCTTTCTAGTTTTTGGTGCTGAAGCTATGCTTCCGCCAGAACTAAAGATCAGGTCAGCACGAGTCGAAAAGTTTAACGACTCCATTCAAGAATAACTTCGAGCAGACGACATTAACCTGCTCAAGGAAAAAAGAGATCAGGCCTTAATTCGATCAGCAGTCTACCAACAAGCCCTGCGCAGATACTATGATCGTAAGGTCCAACCCCGCAGCATTGCTGTAGGTGACTTGGTATTGAGGCTTATCCAATCCCAGTCTAATCGGAACAAACTTTCCCCCAAGTGGGAAGGTCCTTACACTGTGGCCGAAGTAACGCGTCCAGGATCGGTACGACTTGCAATGGAAGATGGTCGTGTTCTCTCAAACTCTCGGA
The DNA here is from genome assembly GCA_036346255.1 of Ampelocalamus luodianensis. Classification (NCBI taxonomy): domain Eukaryota; kingdom Viridiplantae; phylum Streptophyta; class Magnoliopsida; order Poales; family Poaceae; genus Ampelocalamus; species Ampelocalamus luodianensis. The sequence goes on from CM070621.1 coordinate 56,019,960, forward strand.
ACATTGACCAGTTACGCAAGTTCTATGTGTAACAAGCTTCTACGACAATAAAGTATCAGATTCTTCCTATTTTTTTTGTCTCTTTTTAAATTTCTCTTTTATTTTCGACCATAATTCATCTGCTCATTTCCCCTTTACACTAGTCGGAGAAAGGACATCACATCTAGTCGAAGTCTCTCCTCTCTACATGTGGTCCTGCCTGTTGGAAGGAGCTTCCTAGTGTCGCTTTGTTCTTAACTATTGCTTCCAGTACAAAGCTTTTTTGGGATCGGAAACAAGGTCGAATTTTTTTAGGCACATTCATGTCACCTTAGCTTATTTATTCATTTTGAAAAATATTCTAAGAAGAGCGCACTTTTGAGATTCGTTCGACCGCTTCCGGTTAACTTGATTGGTTTTAACTGGTCGGAGGAAGAAACATACCTAGTCGAAGCTTCTCCTTTCTGCACGTGGTCCTGCCCACTAGAAGGAACTTTCTAGCGTCGTTCCATTTCCTACTCTTGCTGCCAGGGCAACCTTATCAGGTACAACGAAAAAAGTCGGATGAATTTTTAAAAGTACTCTAGATGTTTGTTTTACTCAAGTTGTCGTTATTAATTTGATTAATCTAGTTGGAGATGGTAACATCACCTAGTCAAGCCTTTTCTCTGCACTGGTCACCTTGATGAGGGAACTTCTAGCGTCGTCTGTTTCCACTCTTTCAACTAGTGCAAGATAATCGATATACGAGAACTATAAGTCGAACAAATCTCTCCGTTTTCAGAAACACTTTCTTTACTATTTTCTTAGTTTATTCCCAATAAACTAAGTAAATAGTCGGAGGCTAGGATAAAGTTATAAATATGACTTCATTTCTTAGTCTTAGTTTTTTTCGAGTTGTCATCTTACGAGTTACTAACTACTCTATAAGATGATTCGCAGGGAAAAAGAAGGAGAAAGGAGGAATCGCTCATATCTGGTCTGATTATTTCTTCCTTTTTATTATCTTACGAGTTACTAACTACTCTATGAGATAATTTGCAGGAAAGAAGAAATGATCATATATTTATACATCACCAAAAAAGACTTATCTTTACGAGTTCATATTACAGACTACTCTGATAAAGGAGAGTCTATCTACATCTCCTCCGCGACCTTCTCGCCAACCGACTACATCTCTTCGATCAGCCTTTCTGCTTCAGATTCGGTGCAGTCGAAGTCGGCTTCAACAGAATGAGGATTAAGGTTGGGGTCACGGGCCTTGAGCTTTGCTAAAACAAAGCTCACAGCTCCTTTAACCGCTTCCCTTATCGAGTCATTCTGGTTGGTCTTCAGAATAGACACCAACTCTTGCAGCGTACCGACTTGTTCCCCAATGGCACTCATATGAGCAACCATCATGTCTTCACGGGGAGTAACCTTTCCGGCATGAAGCCCGTCGAGTACATTGTTCAGAAGCGAAATGTTGTCTCGAAGATTGATCTTCATCGACTTCATCTCCTCTTGGGTACAAGTCAAAGCCTCATGGAGTTGTTCTATTTCAGTTAATCGCTCTGAATGGAGTAAGAATTAATTAGATAAAACAATTCTACGAGAAGATAAAACAATTTAGCAGCATGTAAAAATTTTACTTACCCGCTAATTGAGAACCTAACTTCTCAATTTCTTGGTCTTTCTCCTTCGCGATGCGGGAGATTTCGCGGACAACCGAGGACTTCTCCTGGACCTCGATCCGAAGAGCTCCTACCTCGGCCTGAAGGGCCTTATTTTCGACCTCTTTTTCTGCAAAAGAATAAGAGATTAAGAAGGCGCAGATCAAGATCAAAAGCAGTCGTAACCCACGTCATCGTTTATTTTTTCTGCAATCTCGAGTTGCGAGTTAGCCTCCTGAAGCTTCTTCAGAAGGTCGGTGGCCTTATCCTTTAGCTTGTTCTTCTCGACTTTCTCGAAGTCGAGTGCATCAGCTAAAGTCTTTTCGTCACTCTTTAAACCTTAAAGGTTAAAAAAAGACATGTATACACAGATGAGCAGTCGTAAGTATTTCTACGACTGATGGGTGATCGTAAGTTTTTCTACGATTACCCCCTGGTCGTAAGATCTTCTACGATTAGTACCAAGTTGTAAGTTTTCTACGACAATCTTCTATGAGTACTGAGTAAGTAATCAGTTTGTAAAAACGATTACGAGAATCGGTTACTCACTACCTCTCTGCTTGCTCGCAGAGTACCTCTTTCTCTTGTCGTGGTTTGACAAGTTGCCGATTGTACTCACAAATCGTAGCAACTTGCTCTACGGATCTCTACAGGGGAAAAAAGCGATAAGAGACAGGGGTAAAACCATACGTGAGTATCGAGGAATACTTACATTCATGTTTGACCAAGCAAATATGGACATTATTCGCGATGGATCCTTCAGCCCATCCATCTCCTCGACTCGTTTCCACCAGACCCCCTCGAGACGTTCATTGTCAAAAACATCTCCGCAATTGGGAATGCTGCTGGGGTGAGGAACTCGGTCGCGAGATCGGTAGGCAGAAAATCCTACGATAGAATCGGGGCCAAAGAAATCAGAGCAAAGGTTGAAAAATTCTTCTTCCTCTAACTCGGTGACAGGAATACCACCTAGAGGGCTGGAAGGAACGTCCTCGACAACCTTCTTACCGGTGCGGTGGTCAGAACTCCCACCACCACCAGCTTCCGGTGTTTCCCTCACGGCCTCTGCGCCTCCTCTTCAGTCCCTACGACAGCCTCGGTGGTCGTAGCAGCTTCGACAACCTCGGTGGTCATAGCAACTTTGGCAGCAACGACTTCCTCCGCCGCGGGAATAGTAGTTGGGCCTTCAGCTACTGCCGCAGTTACACCCTCGCCACCTGAAGAGGTGACAGCGGGCTTCTCCATAGGAGCATCCTTGGGGCTGAAGACGTTGGGCTAGGATCACAAAACGCAGAAGTAAGTCAACTCGTAAAAAACAAAGAGTAAATGCAGTTCTTACACTTATGTTTTTTACATACCTCTATGCGCTAGACCTGACTCGAAACTTGGGAGCAACCTTCCCGACGGAAGGTTTTTTCGACTTCTTCTCAACCATCACTGGTCGAGATTCACTGGGGACAACGGGAGTCTCCTCCTCCCGACTTCCCGGGTGGCCGAGATGAGTCTCGACCACCCTAAGAGCGCTGCTCCCCTCGGCCTCAAATCCCACTAGAGCAGCGGTTTCCTTCACAAAAGACATGAAGTTTTTTCAGATCTCCTTTTCTAGCTGCCTTATGAAGCCACGAGAAATTGAAACTGCGAATGACTTGTTATCGTAATAGAAGGGCACCTTGATCTTGGGGGCTGTGCGCTTGAGGGCAAAGGCGACTCCCTCTGCTTTCTTCTTTACCGTAGCTAAGTCTGTAGCGAATTTAGCAAAAGGGGCAGAACGAGCCGAGCTCGAGCCACCTTTGTCGCCGACCTTTACAAGGCGACGCTTCTTGGCTGGAGGGGATTTTGCAGGCTCCACCTGCGCAGTCACCCCAATGACCACCAAATCGACTTCCTCGTCGTCTTGGCGGTCTTCTACGCCTACTTTCTGTTGAAGAACAGAAAAAGAAAATGGTCGTAAGTTCTTCTACGACCAGTTCACAAGTCATAAGTATTTCTATGACTATGGTATAATCGTAAGTCCTGCTACGATTACGTCCAGTCGTAAGTCTTTCTACGACCAGTACCCAGTCGTAAGGTTTTCTACGACGAATCCTTCAGTCGTAAATCGTTTTATGACAATAAGTGCCTAAAGACGAAGTCGTTTCTTTTCGATTATCCTTAGGCGCTCCACCTTCTCTTCTTCGGTCAAAATCACAAGAATTTTGTGGAGCTGCTATGTTGGACGGACTCTTCTCGCAGATGAGTCTGACGCGAGCGTCAATATCCCCCTGTGGAAGATCTGTACACTCAAACAACACGATTAGCAGACTAAATCGGGATTAATCAAGGACAAAGCTAGAAAAGTAAGTTCTTCTACTTAATCTGCCTGTTTGAAAGTACCGAAACCTTTTTCACACCTCAAGTGAAATTACCTTCTTGACCTTCGGATCAAAAGAAATGCCTATCGAAAAAGATTTGCTTCCGATCATAAGGCCACGATTACTCTAAAGTCATAAGATTTTCTACGACTACTTTATAATCGTGAGACTTCCAACAAATTGCCTTGACCAAATCATATTTCTGGTCGAGAGAAATACATGTTGAAAAGTTTTTCCTTCAACGTTTTTCCTACAAACTCCTAGTGATCATAAGATCATCTATGACTCCTCAATCAAGTAAGTTATTTTCACTTGAAATTGGGGGGCTAGATGACGAGGATATGATAAATCCTCATTTTATTATTCCATAATCATGTAATATGACGTCACATGGTATACCCCTTAATGTTATAAGGGAGGAGTAAGTTAGGTGGTCGTAAACTCTTCTACGACCACCCCCTAGTCGTAAGCATTTCTACGACTATAGTGTAATTGTAAGTCCTGCTACGATTACGTCAGGTCGTAAGTCTTTTCTACGACCAGTACTAGTCGTAAGCTCTTTCTACGACTACCTCCTAATCATAAGTTCTGCTACGACTAGCCCTGCTACGACATCCTCACAATTAGCTGGGTCCACCCGTCAGAAGACTCATTTACTAGTAAGGATCTGAGCAGTCAAATTACGTAGTTATACCCGAAATAACTACAGATAATTCCCCACTATCTCTGATTGATAACCGTTGAACAACATGCGGGGTTACTACCCCAGTAATTACTCTCATTATTACGCAATAATGAGCGTAATTAGCCTGAAACGACAACTACCCCAACAGTATAGTATAAATAGGTATCTTTTAGAGATAGTGAGAGAGGCTTTTTTGGAGAGACAGTCAGTAGCAGCATTAGATCAAGATCTTTCGCTGATTGTAATCCAGATACCCAATACAATACACACAGGAGTAGGATTGTTATTCTCACCGGAGAAAGCCCGAACCTGTATAAAAATCCCCGTGTCTCTTTCGTCTACGTGATCAATTGTGGAGACCCCTCGAATCAAACAATCTTTACATAAGATCGATTCTAAAACACCGACAACCTGCAAGCCACCTGCACAACAATAGACAGAGAAATCGTCTTCGGGAACGAATTCTTCACAATTTGACCCACGTTAGCTCAAAACATGCAATATGCAACTCATATGCTAAGACAAACAAGGATATGACCTATCCCATAATCAATTCTCCAAAGAATCATCAATCAGCACAAAATCGGTCAGATCGCCATCTTATGGCCGGTCTGACCGCCCCCTGGCCGGTCAGACCGCTCAGCCTAGGGACTTAGCCAAAATTCCTTCCTGAAAATCCGCAACCTCTCTGAAAATTTCAAACGAATAAAACTTTTGTCTGGAAACTCCAAAAATTATGGGACCAAGAGTAGTAAAACCTCCTCTCTTGCCTACACCCTCTATTTTTGGCCCGGCTCTAAAATCCAAAAACACTTTAACGACCGGTCAGACTGCTCAGCGGTAGCCGATCAGACCGCCACACCGGCCGGTCTGACTGCCGCCCTGGCCGGTCGGACCGCTAGCACCCCAACAGCAAATCCACCCGGGACAAGGCCGGTCTAACCGCCACCAAGACTGGTCTGACCGCCTGAGACCTGACAGAACTGAACCTCTGCCGAAAATGTGTGATTTGACAAACTATCAAAGTCATTACCAATTGTATCATCATCCTAAGATCATGCACATATCCTTATGATATCCACAGTTGTCATTCGAGACTTTAAACAGACTTTACATTTTCATTCTGGGTTCGCAACTGCCAGCGAGAGGGAGCCAGAGCCGAGACCGCTGGACGTCGCCTCGCCTCGATCCCCCTCCTCTCTATGACGGTGGCGGTGGCGGGTGCGGGTGGTGCTTATTCTTCATCTTGAGCAAGCAGACGCACAAGAGGCTGGCGAGCAACAACACCACCACCCCGCCCACTGCGATCCCCACCCGGGCGTCCTCTCGGCTGGTGGAGAGGGCATGCTCGACGAGGGCGAGGGCGCGGTGGGCATCCCGGCGTCGAGAGAGGCGTTCACGGTGGGCGAGGGCGCGGTTGTTTTCACTCCAGACATCATTAAGAACGAGTAGATACTTCTTCCCTGTGAATGTCCTGGACAAGAAATTTGCAATGACCTCCGAGTTGGTCAGATCACACTTCTCCTTGGTCGCGCTGACGATCGACTGGACCAGCGTCCTGAGGCTGAAGTTGACGGACATGGAGACCCAAATCCAGGGGTCGAACATCTTGTCGTTGGCCCTCCGGTCGTTGAACGCCGCTGCACGAGCGTCGTCTTGCCGAGGCCGCCAAAGCCAATGATGGGGATCACAGACACGTCCTCCTCGCTCGCCGCATCGAGGAACAGCCTCATGAGCTTCTCCTTGTCGGTACTTTCCCCCACCGTCTTGGCCTGGTCGACCATCGAGATGGTCTCGCTCTTCGCAGGAGCAGACGGATGAGCCGGTGGAGAAATGTTGGGATTCAGGCAGAGTCTGTCCTTCCTGGCGGCGACGGCGTCCAGCTTGCGCCTCAGAGACCTCAGCCTGCGCACCATGGCGACGGAGCGGAGGATGCAGGTGTCGGCGGTGAGGCCGCATATCGAGTTCTTGCCCCGGCCCCAGTGGCGGTGTGCACTGTGCAGTGCGCATGTCGGTGTAGCACGCGTCAAGGAAGTCGTCAATGTCGTGGGCGGCGTCCTTGAGCCTACGGAGCCAGTCGCGGACGGAGCTATCGCCGCGCGCCTCGGCGTCCGTGAGCACATCCCGAATGGTGGCGAACTAGGCCTCCATGGCCTTCAGGTCGGTCCTGAAGCTCCTCAACAGCGCGAGCTCGCCCCAGCCCCCAGACCGAGGAGCCGAACTTGGCCAGCATATCCTTCACGATGCTCGATGCAAGAACCCCCTCTACCATGGATGCTCCCTCAATCTCTAGTCGACGGTGGATTCTATGGTGCAAGACTAGTTGCTCAAGTAAAAAAGTGGTGCAAGTCAAATGCTGAGGCGGAGTTTTCCAAAGGATAGGTTGGCATGATGAGATGAGTAAAAAGGGAGAATGAGGGTGGCCATCCTACTGTAAAGCTGATGACAAAGATGGATAATTTTATCGTAAGAACAAAGAAAGAGGGTCAACCTACCCAGTGCTCAGGAACCAGACACATTGACACTGATATCTTTTGTTGGGCGCACCGTTGGCCCATACTGCTAGATTTTGTAGAACGGTTCAGCGAGCCATTGGGCCATGCCGACCCACGCCCACCACATGTAGCATCGGAAGTTCTCGCGTTTAGTTTTATACCACTAAAGTTTTGAAACTTTGGGGAAAAACTGAAATTAGAATAAAACATAGAGAGGAGAGAGCAACAGCAACATCATCGGTGATGGCAACTCCAGTAGGCAGGGGCGGGGGCGCCGCCCACGCACGGTGTGCGTGCCTGATGGCTGCGACCTGCACGCCCAACCATTGGGGTGGCGGCAACCAACGACGTTGCATCGAGCGGCGTAGATCCACGGTGGTGCAGAGAGGGTGGGAGATGGTGGTGGTGCGCGGTGGCAGCGAGCCACACGAACACGAAGATGCCTGTGGCCACTGTCTCCCACCTCGTCGACTGCCTCGAGTACGGCATCACCAGATTTCGATCTAGCGTGTGGAGGCATGTGGAGCCATGTGGAGGTGGCGCGGCAGCAGTGGCGATGGTGCGTGGAGGTGGCATCAGCGGCAGCATGGGGAGGTGACGTAGGCGATGGCAGTGCGTCGAGGAGGAGCGAGTCAGGAGTCGCGAGCCGCTCGTGTCGTGTGGCCATTCCGTGCCACGTGGACGAGATTTTTAATCCACATGGTTTGAGATGGATTGGGTCGGGATTTCCCATACCGGCCTCCTCCAAACGCTCCTCAGGTTGGGTCCGGGAACATTTCCCGGGTCGGGATTTCCCCGTGGATTAGACCGGGATCGGATCCAAACAAGCCCTTGAAGGGAAAGAACCAGATTGAGGCTTCTTAACTAGGAATGATTCTCATGTTCTAGCAGATCTGTATGGCGATTGGAGTTGGTAGCGGTAGTATATGGCACCAAGATTGGTGAGATTGCTCTTGAAAGTTCTAATTTTTTTAGTTGTCAAATCTAATTTGAGGACGCGAGCAAGAGCAATGAAGAGAAGGTTAATTTTGCGCACTAAAGCAATTGTTGTAAGAAAATCGTAAGCAGAAACCTTTTAGCCAGGATCGTTTCAGCACATATTTGATTCATCCCTTTGATTACTTTAATATACATACCATGATCCTATCTTGATCCATGCGGAATCAATGTTCTAAAAACAGGTCTACTAGGTTGTATACTCAGCCGTATACAAGTAACGGGTGTCCTATATGTTAGTGGGTTATGCCGTATAATTGGACCGGTTATGCAGCATAATCACTATTAGGTGGAGTGACCTGTTAAGTATTTGTTACCGATTTTTCTCTCCTCTCTTCCTTGTAGCCTTTAGGCCTTGTTTGGAAGGACCGAGATCGATCGGGATGGGGAACATCCCGGCTGGTGAATTTTTCCCGTGCAATCCGTTTTGCCGCTTGGACGAGTATCGGGATGGGAAAATCCCGTCGCGTTCGAATCCAATCCACGGGGTATCTACACTCGCCTCGCCCGCGTGGTTTCTTCCCCGTCGCTGCGCTCGCGAGTCAGCTCCTCCGAACGACACCGCCTCCCCCTTTCTCCCCCTCCGCCTCCGACCTCGCCGCCCTCCCCCGACGCCCTCCTCGACAGCCCCCCGCGTAGGCAGCCTCCAGCCACCCCGCTTCCCTCCCTTGGCCTCCGCCTCGCCGCGAAGCGCCCCTCCCCGCCTTCGCCTCCCCTTTCCCTTTCCGCCGCCGGAGAAGGAGCGACAGCCGGAGGCGGGGGGCATCACCGAGGAGCAGATCGTGGAGTACATGGCTAAGAAGGCGCATAAGAAGGTATTTGCGCGGTGGAGGCTGGGGATTTTCGTTTGGTTGGTTGTGGTTAGCACTTTGATTGCTAAGTTGTTATTGGTGGTGGTTGTGCAGGCCGAGAAGGTGGCGAAGAAGATGAAGGTAAATGCGGTGTCGGGTACTCCAACGATTCAAACCCTTTTGGCTATCCCAAACCGACAGAGAAGTATGTGAATTTGTTTCCCTCTTCTACTACATTATGCATTGCAGTAGTGATACTGCTTTGCTACAGTAGATATTTGAGTCAAAATTTGTTTGGAGGGTGTCGTGGGTGAAAAAAAAGGAGGCTAAAATTTGCTATCATCTTCCCAGGAAAAAAAGGGGAAAACCCGGAGGAAGTTTGTGTTGTTGGTACTGGCCTATTATTCTTTGATGTGCGGGAATTGAGATAGCTCTACAGATCCATGCACCCAGTGGTGCAGCTATTACTTTAAATCTTTGATAATTGTTTAATGTTTGGGCTTCTTTGGTTATAACTTGTTCTTTTTTAAGAATAAAAATTAAAAACTAGCTTGATCTCTTAACACCTATAACCTCAAGACATACATATCCTGTAGGAAATAAGAAAATATTCTTGGTTAGTGCAGTCCAGTCAGATATTCCAAATGCATGTTGCGCCTAAGGCTCTAAGCTTGGTATGATTGTATTTGGGGAAGGTACCGATGCGGTCTATTTTTTCCATCGCTACTGTATAACCACTGAAATGGGTAGTATTCATCTGTTGGGAAGTTGATAAGTTATCTTAATGTAACTAATAGCTTGGGGGTAAAATTGATGTGGCTAATTAGGTCTAGTATTGGACAAATGTATGAAGAATTGAATATTTAGTTTACTGATGCACCGACTTGTATGTATTATCAGTGATACTGCCATGAAACACTTATCTTGAACTACTAGTTAACTTGATCAAATTTATGTCATCAGTTAACTATAGACATTTTTCGGATGTAGTCATGAATATATTGTTGATTCCATAGGGACCATTAAACATTTTCATAATAATTGCGGAAAATCCAAAAGTTGAAAGCACAAATTGCTTAGTCATTTGGTGCACTCCCTAGGATAGATTGTCAATGGTTGCTACCGTGAGAAATTTCTTATAACATTATTTTGCATATTTGAAAGTTGACACATTTGTGTTATCACAAGACAAATTTCTGGTTTTGCCACGACAATTGACAATTGTGATGATTCACATGGCTAGTTTAGTTCTTCAAACTTATTTATACGATTTTGTCCACACCTTGTGATTAATGGTGTTGTTTATGTTAATGTACTAATAATTTTCCTTGTATGTGCTATAGTCTCATTGCTCTATGAGATATATTGTTCTTGAGATATTATGTTGGGGTGTTGGGCCTTACGTTCTGGTATAGTTTTGCACATTATTTTAGACTATTGAAGATACTAATTCACTTTCAAGTTAACATTTCTGATGTTTATCTTTATTATTGAATAGTATGAAAATGTTGGTGGCTGCATTGCAGATCATTGATTGTTTGCCTCCTAGTTGTTGCATTGCCACTCTGACGTTTCTCTGTTGCTTTAGTCTTTGACAATACCTAAAGAAGGATGCTCTCAAGTCTCAACCTTATCTCTTTACCGTCTTGTTTGGCGAAAGAAGATTGAGCGTCGTGAATCTCAAGGACAAAAGGCGGACATTTCTGTCAAAACTGAAAAGAAGAAACAATGAGAAATAATTGTATTATAAACTGTAAATTTCACTAGCACTAATATTCTATTTCCTTCTATTATGAATTTGAACTGTAGAGCCTATAATATGAGTATCAGTGATGTACTTCCTGAAATTGAGATGAACCTTCACAGCATTAACAGGGTGTAGACTTCAGACTTTCAATGAGCTTAACTTTCTAATGTTTCCTTTATTTGTAGGAATGGACAAACTTTGCCTTGTGGTTGCTTACCGAATGCACCTTCCTTGTAAGTTGTATTCCATAGGTCAAACTGCCTAATACTGATGTTGTGCTTTAATGGAAGATTCAAAGTTTCTGCTGGAATGTGCACATCATCTGTTTTAGCTGCAAAATAATTATGATTCGACAAACCGATTGAATGCTTTTGTTTTTTACAATGTAGAACATTACATCGTAGGATGATTTATGCATGGCTTGTAAGCTAGTTTCTGCTGCAATGTGACGGCATGTTTCTTGTGCTCTCGTGTAGTTATCCTTGTTAGCTATCTCATGGTAATCTTGAAAAATGTTAAGCATTGACGTTGCAACTGATTGTGTTATCTTTCAAAATTCTTCTTCAGGGAAACATTGAATGCAAGGCTTGGTGATTCATTGATTGAAGGGGAATTCCTGAATTGAAATTATAGCTTGAGATATTAGATGAGCAATCTTTTTTGTATGAGACAATTCACAATTTGTAATGTGAATTATTTTGCTCCCGTGCGATACTGGCATGTTAATCAATCTCATGTTGCATGATTTTTTTTTTGTAGACAGAGTTATCTGTGCTTGAGGTCAGATGTTACATAAGTATCATCATGTTGACAATTTATTATTATTATTTTCATTCCTAAGGCTAGCTTTTATTGTAAAGGGTAAAAGGAGGGAGGTTTGAGGCGCAGGCAGGGTGGCCACGTCGCCCACTTTTTCTCTTCCCGTCCGATTCGGCTTCACTATGACTCACAATCGTTGGATTTTCTTTTTTAGGTTTTGTGTGCCTATGGGTCCTTCTCGTCCTCACTGCTGTCTTGTTCCCTTTTCGTGTGATGCTTCCTCTTTACTTTTTCTCCCCATTCTTTCTTCTTTGTTCTTTGGCTGAATGAAACTCCTGGCGCCGCCTCCCTCCGGCTCGGCCTGGCTCCTCCGACCGTCGGCCCGTGCTCGTGCCCCTGCGCTCGGTCCTCCCGCGCGGCTCCTCCCCTGGGTCTCCTACCTGCCCGTGCCTATGCGCCTCCGGCTTCCTCTGCGCCTTCCCTGGCCCTCGTGGCTCAGTCTTGGTGCGGCCGCTCGGCCCGCGGCCAGCTCAGCCTCCGCCTGTTGGCGCTGCCTTGCCCGCAACGCTCGGCTCTCCCTCGCTTCCCCCCTTTTCCCCCCCTATTCTTTTCTTCCCCATTCCTCTCCCCATTCTTCCTTCTTCTTGGTTCTTGTCCGGATGAAGATCCTGGCGTCGCCTCCCTTCGTCTTAGCGTGGCTCCTCCGATCGTCGGCCCGCGCCCAAACGCATGTGCCCCTGTGCCCAGTCCTCCCACGCGGCTCCTCCCCTGGGTCTCCTGCCCACCCGCACTTCTCCCTATGCCTCTCGTCCGCTAGCGCCGCTGCGGTTCGGCCACCCGCGCGCCTTAGCGCTCGACCTACCAAGCTCCTGGGGCGCCCGTGCGCCTTTGGCTCCCTCTGCGCCTACCCTAGCCTGCGTGGGTGGCCTTGCGTTTGTGTAAGCTGTTCCTACACCATTCTCTACCTTGCTTTTAGCTCACTGCTTTGTGCTTGCTTTTTTTGTTGCGTGCATTTGGTTTGCCTTCGTTGCACACGAGCCGGTCTTCTTCTTGCCTCTACAAATCCTCCTCTTTGTTTCCCTTTGTGTTGCCTTTCTTGCACTAACTTGTTTGACTTGTTTGCAAAACAGATTTGGCGAAAAGTGTGATTCTCCCAGGTCGATCATGTGTCATCCTTTAGAATTTAGTGGTTTAGCTCAAGATTCTAGGTTGCTTTTGCCATATGCTTCATGAATTGCTCACTTGTTCGGTTGACTGGAGCATCTACTCGTGTCGCGAATTTAGTATTGTTTTAGTGATATGGGAAGAGAGGCTATATTTTCTAACGAATTATGAATATTTGCTTAATTTGATAGGTATTTACTGGTCTGGTGTTTGGAAGATTAGAGCAGAATTATCTGATGCACAACCTTACATATCCCCATCGATTTGTTTTGTTAGTAATATTTATCACCCCAATATGGATGAGATGTTAACCTCTTGAGTTCTGCTCATCGAATTGTTTTTTATTATAATTGATGCTCAAGAAGACACCACTTTCTAGACATCTTTTTTTTACTACAACATGTAGCTCTGGTTTGTTCTGTTTGGACATCACTAGCCACACATCAAGCTCAATGTTTGGTGAGTTCTCTTGCTTGTCGTCATTCATATGAGCACTTTCAATGACATGGGAAGAAAATATGTATTTTCTAGCAAATTATTACTATCTTGCCTAATTTGATTGGTATTTACCAAGGTGGTGTCTAGAAGGTTAGAGTAGAATTACTGCCTGATATCCTTACAAATCCCCATCGTTAGGTTTTCAGTACTAAGATTTATCACCCGGATGTGGATGACATGTTAACCTCCCGAGTTCTGCTCATCAGATTGTTTTGTTTATTAGAATTGCTGCTCAACAGACCACCACTTTCTGACCATCTTTTGTTGGAATGCAGAATGTATCCTTTGTTCGGTCTGTTTGTATGTCATTGACCAGACATGGAGCCCAATGTTGAGTGACCTCTTGCTTGTCATCATTCATAGGAGTACTCATTGCTTATTGTAGTTTGTACAAGCTCGGATTGTGATCACATTTGTATTCTTCTGTATGTCGAGTGGGCTGGCATTACCTGTACATTTTCCTTCTTGATTGCCGAGGTTAGTTCCCGGCAGCTTGCACTAACTGCGGGTATTACTCTTTTTTGTGTATGCAGTTTTGAGATTAATCCTTTTGATTTCCCGGACGATATATCACGATATATCACGCATGCAAGAGCTCTGATTAATTGATCGTTCATCTCCATGCTACTAGGTTGTTCATATATTGTTGTATGCAGGCTTAGGATCCAGATAGCCATTGTTTTATTTTGGCTGGTGTTAGGATTTGTACATGTCGCAGGTATGCTTTCGTGTTAGTACACTATTGCCCTTGAGTTAATGAAAAAAAATATGATTGGGCTTCATCAGCCACTTCCATGAATTTGCAAGATGAAGTTTAGGCCTGCTTCAGGAAATGGTACGCACTGTTTGCTTCCAGTTTTGTTTACCCTTAACTCGACCTAACTCATCTATATCCGACCATGAATATCAGGTATTTTTCTTTAGATAGCTGAGAGGAAATCTGAGCTGGCCAGGCTAGAGTCACTTGATTGTGGGAAGCCTCTTGATGAACCGACATGGGACATGGTATGTGACGCACCTTATGTGTAACATCACAAGTTTTAGCTTGTGTTTCAAATGTAAGAAAATGTGTAGAAATTTAAACTTTTTTTTATATCTTGATGTTGTATGTATGTTCTGAAAAATTCTTGTAAAAGGATTATAGAAATGCAAATCACAAGCCACTTTTGACCTAAATCTTGGCCCTTTCAAAAACAATTCCTGGTTTATCTTGTGATCATCCCGTGAAAATATTTTTTCTAAGTTCTAGGGTTAGTGTGTGACCTCTCTGAATTTTTTTATAATTTTTAGAAATTGTTTGAATATTGTAAGAGGTAAGTCATACCAGTTTGACTCTGAGTCAAACTGTAATACCTCAAATTCCAATTAGAGAGAATATTATTCGGGAGAGGGAAATTTATTCAATATCGAATGCAACAAAGTTTAGAGATGAAAATAAGTTCAAAATTCAGATTTTTGAGAGAGTTTTGGGCCATCAACCCACAGTCGCAGAGGAAAGAGCCGACCTTAGAGGCCCATGGCCCATGGAAGGATGGTAGCCCACTTGAAGGCAAGGAAGGGGGGATCATGCGACAAACCCTAGTTTGCTACAAGATATTCCGTCATTGCTACTGGTGCCACCGCCCACTAAGATGGCCGCGCCCTTGGCCGTCGCTCCTATCTCCGATGTTTCCCCTGCAAATTGGCCGGCCATAAGGAAGAGGAAGGAAGAAGGAGAAGAGGAGAGGTTGTGAACTGTTGTTGGATTCAGTTTTAATTCCTGCTTAGGTTCTAAAAGATATTGATCTTTTTATATTAGTTGATGAGTTTTTGTTGAAGTTCTTCCGCAGTATTGTTGTATGTTAGCCCTTTAGGTAGCATTTTGGCTTCCGAATAGCCAGGGTGTTACACAAACCCTAGCTTAGAACCTTGCAGAATTTCTGGAGGAAAATGCACTGAATGAAAACCCCTGAAAATTTTATACAAGGTCAATGTCAAAGTTAGCCAGCTCCTGTAAAAATTTCAGAAATTTTGGAGTTTGTTTGCTACCTCAAACATTTCCCCTAAGTTCTCTGTTCTAATTTTAACCCTAGGTGAGTCGAGGTGGGCTCGAGTCGGACCGAGCCCGACCACTGCCTTGGTCAAACCAAGTCACCAAGCCGCACTCGACGCGGTCGTTTGGCGCGTGTGCGAGCCGTTGGATTTCCATCCAACGCCTCGGACCTCCTCGCCGTGTTGGACCTCAAGAGGTCTTAAGCAATCCCAACCGTCCGTCTCTAATCTAACCACTCACGACCTCGGGACCTCACTCTGTTCTTCTTCTTCCTCGCGTCGTGCAAGCGCGCGCCAGTAGGGGAGAGAGGTGCGAGCCTGGTCACCTCGTGCGGCCCGTGAACGGCTCGAGCCCTCGTTTTTTCCTATGTCAGTGTTCAGCTCTGATCCTTACTTGCTCCTCCCCTTTTTTTCGCACTTGGTAGAGCTTTAGGTCTTGTCGCCATTAAGCCTTGTCCTCGTGCTACCGTTGACCCCGAGCTATTTGTAACATCCCAAAGTGTTGTTACCAAAATAAAATAAAATAAAGTTATTGTTCTAATTGGATTTGCTAAATTTGGAAGAGTTTGATTGCCTTACTTGAATTTTTGAATTTTTGAAGTTTTAAAAGCCAAAAGTTAAATTTATTTGAAGTTCTTGAAGTTTCAGTTGGTTTGATCTGAAAAATAAAATTTAAATTAATTTCTAGAATTTTCTGATATTTTAAAAGCTTTTTCCTAAATATTTGCAAGCCAAAATAATTTATTTGCAAAAACTATAGCCAATTATAAGTTGGAACTATTTTTTTTAAGTCCAAAATAACTCTAGGAATTTCTGTGAATTTTTCTAGAATTTTTGGATTTAATTTGCTATTTTCTAAAGCTCAAAAGAATTACTAAGATTATTTAAATTAGGAAATCAATTAAAATTCCGGAAAATGCCCTTGGGCCGAAACCTCCTTGGTCCGGCCCATCTCCACCTCGTCCCGGCCCACCTCGGCCCGCTTTTCCCCCGCCGCTCCCCCTCTCTCCCTTCAACCGTCGGATTAAGATCCAATGGCTAGCACACACACGCCACCCCGCCTCCTTCGCGCCACTGGATGAGGATCTGACGGCCGCAGCCCTTTCTTCCCCACTGCCTCCTTCCTCACGCAGCCGCCGCGCGCCTCCGCCATTTTCGCCGTGAAGAGCTCGCTCAATCCCGCGAATCCCTCCCTCTTTCCTAGCTCGGTCACGCGCATTAAATTGCCCGAGTTCCGCCGCGCCCATTCCGGTCGTCTTCCCCTCGTCCGCGCGCGAAATCATCGGAACTTCTCCATCGCCGCGTAATCCCGCGCCACCGATCTCTCCCCCGGCCTCTCCGCGTCCTATAAAGGTGCGCCCCGGCACCGCCTCTTCACCCGGAACCCAGCTCCACCACCCACTACTCCTCCCTCGCCCTCTAACCGCCGAAAATTAAGTTTTGGTCGCCGCCGGCCGCAAGCACGCTATCGCTCTAGCGCTGCCATCGCCGACGCCGCCCCCGCCGCCACCATCGGCCTCGCCATCACCTGGCTACCTCGTGCGCGCCTCACCTCGCCCAAAGGCCACGGAGCGCTCCGCGCCGACGCAGCCGAAGTCGCGCCGCCGCTAAAACCTTCACCACCGGCCAACCAACCTCGCCGTCGGGCAAATAAGGTGAGCACCAACATCAGTAGAGCCCCCTCCTTCTTTTGGCACCACCCACTTCCTCCAGAACGACGCCAAACGCCGGCGAGCTCATGCCCGAGTCGCCGCCGGCCACTGCCTACGTGGCCTTGCCACCTCAGCCGCCACATCGGTGGGGTGTGTGCGTGCTAGCCTGCGTGGCGCCCACGCGCACGCGTGCCACCCAACTTGACCGAGTGGAAGTCCCATGGACTTGGTCCATGAGGACTATGTCTATGACACGTGGGACCCACGTGTCAGAATTATTTTAATTCCTTTAAAATTCTGAAACCCCTCGCTGACATCATCTTGCGCAATAATTAGGATTTTCTTTAGGAAAATAATTCAAGAAAATCAATAAAATCTGATTTTAGGGTTTATTTAGATTTAGAACTTCCCGGGGTTCGTTCTCCCTCATACGAACTCCGATTTCGTCGATTCAAATTCCTAAATTCTTATAAAATCAAGATCTAGCCATCTAAACCAAAATTATTTAATTTTGAGTTCATTTGATCAATAATTCCTTTAAACCCTAATTTATTATTTCATGTAAATTCAAACTTAGGAAATTCATATCTTTTAAATCCCAGCTCCGATTTAGTCCATTCAAATTTGTAAATTCATATAAAATTATTATCTAGCTAACTAAACCAAAATATTTCTATTTGGAGTTAATTTGATCTGCCTTTTGAATTTATTTGAATTTGAGTTGAATTGGTCGTATTTTCACGATTAGATTTCACGACTTGAGAGTCGATTTGACGTGGTTGGAAGAGCTTATAAGAAGATTGATTTTGATTGTATGATCATCGTGATTGTACACTGGAGAAAGTACTTGTGAGTACTCGGTGACTGTTAAGGAAAACAACGTCACCTTAGCACCAGCTTGATCTCATAAGGAAAACAACATCACCACAAGCAAGGCAAGTTATACCTTTGATCATATTGATCTCACTATTTTAAATTATTTATATTCCATTTTTTAAATTATTACTGCATGCATATGTTTATACAATTATTTTTAATTCCCTGTTTTAAATTGCCTAGTTATTCCTATTTCCTTTGTATGGCCAATTTGAATGTTGAACATGAATACTTTGTCACCATTAGAGGAAATGGTACTAAAATTAATCATATGCTTAGCCAGTGCGTAGATCAAATCTTGTATTTGGGAAATTTTAGCCAAATCTTCCAAATTTGATTTAAATTGGGTCTATGGTATTGTTTTACCATAGAATGTTTATAAAATGCTTTTACTCAGAAAATAAAATGAAAATGGGTTTATGCACGGGCTTAATCTGGTTAGGGTTAAGGCTCAGGGTTTTATTTGGAAGATGCCTAAGTCAGTTAAGGACCGGTCTTCGAGCGCATGATGCTATGCCTTATCGTACTACCACATGTCCTGTGTGGGCGGGATCTGGCCAACTAATTTGCAACGTTTCATTGTTAGCTGTGCCATTTTGGTGTGTGGGTGTCGATGAGACAGTATTCCCACTAGGCGCAAGAGGGGACTTCTGGCGGATGGTTAGTCCAAAGGAAGTGAAACCTTAGCGGGCATAACTACGTTGGAATGACGCATTGTAAAGGCCTCATGATAATCACTTAGTCGCACACCTTCGGAAGTGTGTCAGACGGACATTAAAAGTTGATTATCTCTTGTGGGTAAAGCTGTACAACCTCTGCAGAGTGTAAAACTATTCGAATAGCCGTGTCCACGGTTACAGACATGCTAGCAGAACTACTCAAAGTTAAACTTTAGTTTTTGTTCGAAAAAGACTTCTTCAAACTGGTTTATCCAAATGGGAATTGGGCAAGAAGCCATGTGATAGGAGGGTATCCTTCACCATTCATGTGTGAATGTTATTTGACTATAAAACTGATAATTTATAAAATGATTTGTAGTTATAAAGTATCTGCTTTTGAACTTAGTACAAGTATTTAAAGGAAATGCTGCTTTATGCAAATAAATCAATAAGCTTTTCTATTGTTACACCCATATATGCACATCATTCTGTTACTTGACGGGTGTAACTTGTGAGCACGGAAGTTGTGCTCATACTTGCTTTATGCAAATACAATTTCAGAGGAGAAGAACTTTGCTACCAGTGTGGATCTCGACGACTAGACCACTACCCCAGTCGATTGCTCGTGGCAGATTGCTGGACCCTACTACTTCTTCGTCTTCCGCTGTGTTCTTTATTGTTGGCTTGTAAGCCTCTTTTGTAATAAACTCTGCTGATTATTAATAAAGTTGTGATATGAATTTGTTACCACATTTGTTTACTGTGTGAACTAGCTACTGATCATGGGACTAGTTCAGAAATGCACAGAGGATCTGGGCTGTTAATCCCGGGTTCTGACAAATTGGTATCATAGCCATATCGACTGTAGGTCGTGACCTAGTTAGAATGGCCGTTAGTTGAAAACTTCAAAATTTATTTTACATAACAAGAAAAATAAATTGTTCTCTCCTCGTCTGGGTCATCTATCTATCTTTAGCCTTCTTACCTAATTCTCTCCTCACAATTTTATAATATTAAATGGATCTTCTCTCCCTTGGAAATTTCTATAGATGATCAATACGTATTTACCATTACGTCCAAGACCTCAAGACATGAAGCAATCAAGAATGCATCGAATCATCACTATCAATCCAAGACAACATGCAAGAATCATCGAAGACCGTAAACCGAAGATCACGATGTCAGCCCAGCCATATAGTATAGGTTTGTCAAGACTCATTCTGTGCATTGAGTCGTTCCACCAAATTAAGAGTCTCAATTGATAGAACGTTGTATTTTTGAAAAGTTGACCAGTTGGTTCTTTCGTTTGGGAGTGTTATTTTGCTCTATCCCCTTAGTTCTTCTTATTTGTCTCTTCCCTATCCTTTGTCTCCTTCCCTAACTCTCAAGTAAGCAATGAGATGGTGAACCCTCGTCACCCAGGAAGTGGAGCCAACGCCAACAACAATGGAAGTGCCCCAATCAATGAACCAGAGTGGCAGCAGCTGATGGCCAATCAAAACCGTCTGATCGAACTGCTCTCTCAGTCCATCAACAACAATCAAACCCGACACGTTACAGCTTCCCAAACTCCAACTCCACCTCCACCACCCCAAAGGACCACTATGTCAGAATTCATGAGGATGCGACCACCAACTTTTTCAAGCAGCACCGAGCCCATGGATGCAGATGATTGGCTCCGAGCAATTGGTAAAAAGTTGGATATTGCTCAGTGCACTGATCGTGAGAGGGTGTTATTTGCTTCACACCAGCTCATGGGTCCAGCTTCAGAATGGTGGGACAACTTCAGCATCTCACATGCTGATGCTCAAGCCATCACCTGGAATGAATTTGTGCAAGCTTTCCGCCATGCACATATCCCTTCCGGCATGATGACCCTCAAGAAAAAGGAGTTCCGCACACTTCGTCAAGGCAACCTCTCCGTGAACGAGTACCTGCACAAGTTCAATCAACTGGCACGCTACGCACCGGAAGATGTTACGAGAGATGAAGACAAGCAAGAAAGATTCCTTGAAAGACTCAATGATGATTTGTCTGTACAACTGATTTCCCAGGATTATACCGACTTCCAGCAGCTAGTCGACAAGGCAATTCATCAAGAAGGCAAGCACCGCGAGATGGAGAATCGTAAGAGAAAAATGGTTGCACAGAAGTTCAACCCTGGAAGCTTTCCTAAAGCTAGAAGGACTTTATCGCATCAGGACAGACTCCAGCCAACAGCAGACAACCCAGCCAACCCATTGATCACCCATCCTTGGGCTGCCCCAAGCTGTGCACGTTTAACTCCAAAGCCATGCATGCATGCACTACCCACCACCCATTTGTCTTACAATTGCATACATTATCCTTTATTTCCTTTTCTTTCTTTCCTTCTCTCCCATCTTCTCCAAACCATTTTCCAGTAGCTGTCCAGAACGACGCCGATGCCATTAGAGGCCACAAGAGCTTTCAAAATATCGTATTTTCCTCCCCATTTCTTCACGAAATTTGTGGCATTCAATTCCCCGGTCATCACCTCCCCCATTTTAGGCCATTAATCCTTTCCATGAGCACCTCAATTCCGCTAATCACGCCATATCCGGCCGTGAGATACGTGCATTGATCTCCCTCCATGGTCCACCTCCATCCCTATATAAGAGAGCACCGTGTGCCCCTCCTCTCCCTCATCCATCTCCGAAAATCTTAGCTCCTCCCTTCCTTCCTCCACGATGCAATAAAAGATTTTCCGTCGCCGGCCGAACTCCGTTCATCGGCCATTTGCGCCACCTACAGTGGAGCTCCGCCACCATCGACCACACCCCTAGCTTCGCCTCGCGACGTTCTACGCGGTGCTCCCTCCCTCTTCGCCGGAACCTCCCCGGAGCGTCGCCGCCCCCGTGCACCACCGTCGGTGCGTCGCCCGCCGCCGCCGCCGCCGACCACCGTCCGCCATGCCGCCACCTCCTACGGCCTCATCGCGGGGTAAGCGAACCATTTTCCCTATTCCTGGTCGTCGCCATCCCTTCCTCTGGCCGACGCCGCCATTTTTCTTTTTCCTTTATGCGTGCTGTTTCATTGGAGAATAAGATGAACAATGCTCATTTATCTAGTCGCTTTGACCTTTGTACATGTCCATTTTATTTATTCCAAAAATTTGTTCTCTCACATGCAAGCTCCAAATCCATTGATTCTACCTCCTAAATTCATCTACTATTTTCAGTATTTATTTTGTAATTTTTAGATTTTATTTATTTTCTGTTATTTATTTAGTCCTTTTTCCGCATCATCACCTTTCTCCTCGCCACCGGCCAACCTTGCGTGTTCCAACCCAACCAAGGTGAGCGTTGTGTTCCCTGCAGTCCCCTCTTCATTTCTCCACAAACCTCACCCGTTAAGTCCTCTCCGTTTGCCCGAAACGGCGATGTCAACCCGAAGGTCGTCTCCGTCGCGTTCCGCCACCATCCGATGTCTCACGGCCAAACCGTCTGCGGCGTTGGGTTCGCCTCAACATATTCTATGTCGTACTTCCTCGCTATGTCCATAAAACTCTTTCCTTGTTCCCAGCTAATCCGAAACACCATTTCTAGTGAATAGTATTTTCGGAATTCTATCATTTTATGTGATTTTCAACCTTCCGGAATTTCGTTCTCCCTTATACGAACTCCGATTCCATCGATTCAAATTCATAAATTCATATAAAGTCGATACCTTCCTCCCAGTATTTATTTTGGATTTTATTTGGATTTTATTTGAATGTTATTTGAATTCGGATCGTTTTACGCGTATAGATTTCGACGACTTCGGACAATCGGAATTCGACGCCGTTTGAGAACAACAAGTAAAAAAGCAAGGCAAGTTATACCCTTGATCATATTGATCCCATTATTTTAAATTATTTATATTATGTTTTAAATTATTACTGCATGCATATATTTATATAATTATTTTAATTCCCTGTTTTAATTGCCTAGTTATTCCAATTTTCCTTGTATGGCCAATTTGAATGTTGAACATGAATACCTTGTCACCATTAGATGAAATGATACTAAAATTAATCATATTCTTAGCCAATGCTTAGATCAAATCTTGTATTTGGAAAGTTTTTAGTCAAATCTTTTAATTTTGATTTAAATTGGATCTATGGTATTGTTTTACCATAGAAGGTTTATAAAATGTTTTTACTTGGAAAATAAAATAAAAATGGGTTTAGACTTGGGCGAAATGGATGATTGGTGGGTGCAGGTTTATGCACGGGCTTAATTCTGGTTAAGATTAAGACCCAGGGTTTGTTTTGAAAGATGCCCAAGTCAATTGAGGACCGGCCTCTGAGCGTTCCTTTGCTATGCCTATAATGGGCTATGCCTCACAGTGCAACCACATGTCCTGAGTATGGGGAGGGGACCTGGCTTATTAATTTGTGATACTTCATTGTTATTTGTACTATGTTGTTGGTGTGGGTGCCGGTCAGACAGTAGTCCCACTTGGCGCAAGAGGGGGCTCCCGGAGGACGGTCAGTCCAATGGAAGCGAAACCTTAGCGGATATAAAATTTTTAAGGTGGAACTTTGTAAAGGCTTTGTCACGTGCTCTAGACTACTTACCTAAGGTAGTGAGCGGTGGTATCGTCGGATGCTGAACAAACTAGAGAAGTCGTGTCTTGTGGGTAAAATTGTATAACCTCTCCAAAGTGTAAAACTATTCAAATAGCCGTATCCACGGTCAAGGACATGCTAGCAAAGCCTCTCAAAGTTAGACTTTGGTTTTGTTTTCAAATAACTTTATCAAATGGTTTTGAATTTCTATCCAATTGGGAAATTTGGGCAGGTAGCCTTGTGATAGGAGGGTATCCATCACCATATTTCATATGGAGGCTATCCTACTATAAAGTTGAGAATTTATAAAATAAATTTTAGTTATAGAATAACTGCTTTGGAACTTAGTACAAGTATTTAAAGAAAATGTTGCTTTATGCAAATCAACCAATAAGCCATCCTTTGTTACGTCCATGTATGCATGTCATTCTGTTGTTTGACGGGTGTAGCTTGCGATCACGGTAGTTGTGCTCATACTTGCTTTATGCAAACAAATTTCAAAGGAGAAGGACTTTGCTACCAGTTCGGATCTCGACGATTAGGCCACTTCCCCAGTCGATTGCCTGTGGCAGATCAGCTGGACTCCACTACGTCTTCTTCGTCTTCCACTGTGTTCTTTATTGTTGGCTTGTAAGCCTCTTTTGTAATAAACTCTGTTGATTATTAATAAAGTTGTAATATGAATTTGTTACCATATTTGTTTACGCTGTGAACTAGCTACTGATCATGGGACTAGTTCAGAAATGCACAGAGGATTTGGGATGTTAATCCTGGGTCCTGACAGCTCTCCTCTCGATTCCTTGCTCATGGACCTTCCTTGGGCCTTAGCGAAGCTATTTTGACCACCCGGTGGTGTTCATTTTGTTCAGGGCCTCTTCTCAGCGTCAACGTCCTCAGTTCTGGCGTCAGTCTCTGCCGCCAGGACTTCTCCGACCTCCTTCGGACCTCCTCTAGGCCCAGGTACATTCGCGATAGCCCCTTAGTGCTCGAGCACCTGTTAGATTAGATCGTTGCAGAGCTTATCGTCGTTTTCGGTTTTTGCTGTATTAGCTCCTCCGCCCCTCTCCGGCTCGCCTACGTTCTAGGCCAACTCCACCGTCGAGAGTACCCTCAAAGTGTTCTCAATAGTATTACGAACGTTTTGCCACTTTTGGTTCGCGCCGTCATGGCCAGGGTCGCCGGCGGCGAGCCAGCGAGCAAGGCACGAGGTTCTGTACTGTTGTCGTAACTTATGCAAGTCACTGGACCTCTTAGGTGTAATCTTAGTCGTTAATGATCGCTGTGGGATAGCTCTTAGTCGTAGAATCTCCCTTTTGCGAAACCTTAGTGCCAAGACCTCCCCCAGGTTTGATCCTGACCGTTAAGGACCTCTCGGATTTTAATCTTGACCGTTATAATCACCCCTGTGCAAAAGACCACCCCCTTGGTCGTTTTTGTAAGAACCACCCTCGGGACCGCCCTTGGGGTTCTCTTTGCAAAAGACCACCCCTTGGTCTTTTGCAAAGAAAACCTCAGGACCTCCCTTCCCCGCAGATCTGAGCCTCTAGGACCACCCCTAGGTAGATCTTGACCGTTCAGGACCTCCTCATGGAGATCTGAGCCGTTCAAGACCTCCCCTCTTTTAGACGTCATCATTAAGGACCTCCCCGTGGAGATCCTAACCGTCCAGGACCTTCTCTGGTAGATCTTGGCCGTCAGGGACCTCCCCTCTTGTAGATCTTATTGCCTAGGACCTCCTCCAGATAAATCTTGACCGTCCAGGATCTCCCCTTAGAGATCTGGGTCGTTCAGGACCTCCTCTTATAAGATCTTTAGTTTTAGGACCTCCCCTCAGCTCTGGACCGTTAGATCTAGGTCCAACGGTCTAGACCTCCTCAGCGCTTTTGAAGTCTTAGCGTTCTGATCTCTTTTCACCGTTCATTTCTTGATCTACAGCTCTGATAGCGCGAGCGTTCGGACCTCCGACCGGGACTCTCGCTGTGAGCCGTCCATCTTTACATCAGCGGCTCACGTTCGTTGGAACGTTCGGACCGCCGAGCACCTCCCCCGCTGTGGACCGTTGGATCTTATCCAACGGTGGGTTGTGTGTGGCGCTGTGCGCGGTGCGTTCGGCCCTCGCGTTTGGGCCGTTCGATTTGCGATCTACGGCCCACGTTTGTCCACGTCTTTTCCTTTTTGTTAGGTTTGATTAAATTCCGGTAAGCTTTTATTTGTCAACTGAAAATAGTTTGAAACTTCAAAAATTCATAACTAATTCATTTTAGCTCCATTTTAGATGATTTCAATTCTGTTAAATTTCTGTTTAACTAAACTTTAATCTAAAAATGTGTGTAGACACTATTCTATACCAGAAAATGTTATAGGTTGAATTAACTTGCTTTAGTATTAAATATTGTTCTAGAAATTCATTTAAAACTTGAAAATGCATAAGTAATTCTCTGTAGCTCCAAATTGAGCAAACTAAAATTTGTTAAATCCCTCCGATAATGTACTTCAATATAGAATAGGTTTTGTTCATGTCCTTGCCTCTGAAAAATGATATGCCCTAGTTTCACAACTTAGAAAAATCATAAGTAATTCATTTTAACTCCAAATGAAGTAAATCCAGTTTTGCTGCTCTTAGGATGCCATGTTCTACCTACCATAAAAAAATTAGGTTCTAGAACTTTCTGAAAAATTGTGCCATGAACAGTATCCGAAATTAATTTAATTTGAATTGTCTAGCTGAAAGAAATTGTTTAGGCTATAACTTTTGCATGCTTAGTCCAAATCGAATTATTCTTGTTGCTAACTTTATTTAAAATTATGACCTTGCTGCTGTGTAAATTTCATGGAATTTGGATGACTTTGGATTTTGAGTTTCTTTCGGTGTTCTTCGTTCTTATTGGATTTTCGCGTTCTTGCGTTAGGTTCCGAAGAATTTGTTGAACCTGAGAGTGACCCTCTGTAGCAAGAGGACTTCCAGCAAGGCAAGCAGATGTAGCATCATTTGATCATATTACTCATATTATTTTCAAAGTCTAATATGTTGTTTGCAAATTCTACGTATGCATTGCTATCTTGTGTTAAACTATTGTCGATTAGTTGACCCATTAGATGCATAATCTATAGGTAAATGTTTATCCTCTACTACTGAGCCTAGGAGTATCTTGCTGTGATTTAGAGTTCATTGGATGAGCCCTTGTCACTTAGTAGTTTACGAGTTAATGTTGCTTAGTCATGCTTAGCTACCGGTAGAATTGGGCGGTTGTCGACCTAGTCGATAACCTTGATCGCACAAAAGCTTATTATGACTTTATTTTCAGCACCTTGTGCTATGTTTAATTGAGAAAACTAAAACTAAAAACAAAATGATTTGGACTTGGGCACAATGGTATGATGGTGTGTTTTTGGGTGTGACTGGTATGGTGCCCGAGTCAACAAGGACCGAATATCTTCTTACACTAAACCAAGCATTCTTACCTGCTAACCACACTAGAGGGTATGAGACCTCTCTTGACTTAGTACTTTGGCGTGTGTTAGCTTCGAGTCACAGGAGGTTGTAGGAGGCAGATGTTTGGGAGCATTGTAGTTGTCCGAAAGCTTTACCCCGAGTGGGTAGTTGTCTTTCGTCTTTACAATGTAGCGTATGGGTTTCTATCCATACGAGCGGCTCGTAGTTGATACACAATATTGGAAACGTCTCATAGGACTTAGTCGTGTCGGCATACCTTTGAAAGTGTGCTAATCTTGTGGCTAAAAGGCGGTCTGAAGTGTGGGTACATTGGTACACCCCTGCAGGGTTTCAAACTATTCGAATAGTCTCGTCCTAGGTTATGGACACGCTTGGGGAGGTCTTTCAAGAGTTAGACTATAACCTTTTCACTAAAACTTGAACTTGGGTGGTACGAATCGGGGATTCATGCTATGTTGTGGTGGCTATTGGATTAGTCACCTCTAGGTGGTTATTTATGTTATTTATGGTTACCTTGCTGTTATTTCAATGATTAAAAACAGATTTGACAAATTGCCTTCAATCTATTACAATATTGCAAATAAAAATTGCTTTATGCGTCCAATTAACCATATAATATTCTCCTTTGTTTCAGCCTTCATGTAGCTATGTATAGACTTGTTACTCGTAAGTCTTGCGAGTACATTTTTGTACTCAACTACATTGCTTTGTTGTTGCAGAGCAGGAAGTGGATCCCCAAGGGATCAACTTATGTGAGTTTTGCTGCGGTAGGTGCGACTAGCTTGGCGGCCCGGTCGGTTGCCTTGTGAGTTGTGTTGGCTAACCGATCGTCTTTTGTTTATAGCCATCTTATGGCGCTTTTGCTTCCGCTATTACATGTTACTTTGATGTCATTTGGTCGGTCGGCTCTTTTGTAATAACTCTATCTATTGTATGTCTTTTGCTAGACTTGCTATTATGAGTTGTATGGAATTGATGCATAATTTTGTAAAGATGTATGTGTGCTGCAATTCTGGGAAGCACATGTCCATCGAGACTTAGGATATTTGATTGGTAATACTAGAACCATTTGGAGGTTAAGTATTACGAGTTAAATACCCCGGGTCCTCACATTATGAATGTCATGGGCCGAGCGGAGGCTACTGTCAGTGTTCACCTAGGCGCTAGGCGGAAGGCGGGCGGAGGGTAGCCTCCTAGCGCCTAGCCCACCTAGGCGCGGCCTAGGCGTCGGAACAGAGCAGCTGCAGCAGTCGACATCAAAGGAGAAGAAGCAGTCGGGGGAGAAGAAAAGGCAGAAGAGATATGACAGAAAAGGAAAAGACTTAACTGGCCCGGCTGGCCCAACACAGCCCATCAGCCCATCACTTGAGCTTGCGCGTTGCTTTTCCAGGCTAGGTCTCCTAATCCCGTCGCTCTCCCAATCCCGTCGCCGCCTCCCTCTGCTTCCACCTCTCTCTCTAGATCTTCCTTCTCTCCGCTCTCCCATTCCATCGCCGCCTCCTCATCTCCTTCTATCCCCTCTCCCATCCCCTCGACCTGGGAGACGACGGGACGAGGCGCGGCGACGGGGAGCCCGGCCCAGACGCGGCGCGCGACGGGAACCCAGGGAGGCGACGCGCGACGGGGATCCCGGGAGGCGGCGCCGCCACGGGTGACGGGTGAGTCCTCTTCAGTCTTCACTTACCTCTTCTTTTTCTCCCACGTGCGCTGTCGCGCCCAACTCTGCCCGACCCTACCCAGCGTCGCCTCGCACAGCCTTGCGCAGCACCGGACCGCCCAGCCGCCGCTGCGCCTTGCCCGCCTGGTCCGCCTTGGACCGGTGTTGACCACCTAGGCGGCCGAGCGCCTAGGGGCCCGATTGAGGCCGAGTCGCGACGGTTGCCCTGCGCCCAGCGCCTAGGCGGCCGCCTAGGGGAACACTGGCTACTGTTCACGCGGCGGGTACTGTTCACGCATGAACAGTACCACCCGCGCTTGTTAGGGAAGTTCATTATTTAGGAATCTATCTATTAGGTAGGCAAGTTATTATTGGATTGGATTGTTAGAGATAGGTTTTCTTAGGGATTATTTCTTAGGGGTCAAGTCGAGTCATCCCTATAAAAGGGATAACATGTATCCATTATCAATCAACCAAGAAATATGAATTAACCTAGTCTCCCTCCCAAGGTTCTATCATCCCAGTCTATAGTCTAATCTCCCATCCCACAAAGCCGACACCGTCCGGCCTTCTTCCTAGTGGTGTTTACCCCGTTATGAACCAAGGTTCATAACAACTTGGTATCAGAGCAGTCGATCCCTTCCCACAACTTCTGCTACCATGATTATGGCGACAGATCAGACCATCAGACCTGCTGCCAAGTCTATTGGAGCGTTGACCTCCCTACCTATGGCAGAAACGGTGCCCTCGCCGAGGAAGAAAGCCGTTGCCCAACGATTTGCGGACCATCTTCCATGCAATGTTCCGCCGACGCCACGACCTGTCATCAACATGGGCTTCTTAGGGCTTCAACCATGGCCGCCACCACAGCTCGAGGACGAGTTGTCGCGAAAGAAGGAGAGTAGTTGTCATGGGCCGAGCCGGGGCTACTGTTCACGCGACGGGTACTGTTCACGCATGAACAGTACCACCCGCGCTTGTTAGGGAAGTTCATTATTTAGGAATCTATCTATTAGGTAGGCAAGTTATTATTGGATTGGATTGTTAGAGATAGGTTTCCTTAGAGATTATTTCTTAGGGGTCAAGTCGAGTTATCCCTATAAAAGGGATAACATGTATCCATTATCAATCAACCAAGAAAGATGAATTAACCTAGTCTCCCTCCCAAGGTTCTATCATCCCAGTCTATAGTCTAATCTCCCATCCCACAAAGTCGACGCCGTCCGGCCTTCTTCCTGGCAGTGTTTACCCCGTTATGAACCAAGGTTCATAACAATGAATGTGTACATCATATTTTTTTCCAGCCATTACATTCTGATGTGTACAATGCTCCTTTTATCAGGATGAAGTTGCTAGCTGCTTTGAGTACTTTGCATATCATGTAGAAGCCTAGGACAATAAGCAAGATGCTCGAGTTTCTCTTCCATTGGAAATTTTTAAATCCCATCTTCGAAAAGAACCTATTGGTGTAGTTGAGCTAATCACACCTTGGTATTGCTCATTTCTCCCATTGCGCTCTTATCTCTATTTATGATCTAACCATGCTACTAAGTAGCCTGTATTTAGTAAATGAGCTTCAAATTTGCCATCATGACTTTTAGCCACTGCAATTCAAGACATTTGAGATTATTTTCCCTCCTTTCCTTGGCCACACGTACATCGCTTTATATGCTTATGGAGATTTAAGATCGATTTTGTTTTGTTCTGGTGTAGTGTTCTACTTTTATGTTATCTCATTAAACATAATGGCACCAAGCACCATTAAATTTGTTTTTTTTTGTTACTTTTTGTACATCACATGTAATAAGATAGATCACGAAGATTTCTCTTCGTCTAAGCTTTTGCACATCTTAGTCCAGTCATTACCTAATTAGTTTTTTAATCCACAGTCAATATGTTTGCTTTTCATCTTTCTTCATATCATGATAATTGATTAGTCTATAACCAGATTCAGAGTCCTTCTATGTGAGGACCCCGGTTTATTCGGCTTGTACTGTTTAACCATCCACTTGGTCCTAACAGCACAAATCAAATAAACCAAGCCTCGAGATATGTATAATTCCCAGAATTGCAGTATACACACCCCGTTACAAAATCATGCATCAATTCCATTCATACACATAGAGCCAAGCAAAGCAACAATCGAAAGACATAGATAATATAAAGGAGTTATTACAAAGAGAGGCCGACCGCCAAATAACACATAAGTAACTAATTTGAACAATGGAAGCAAAATGGTCATAAGATGGCGGTAAACAAAAGCCAATCGGTGTGCCTTTACCACAAGGCAACCAACCGGACCGCCAAGCTAATCGTCCCAAACAATAGCAAGAACACGACTCACAAAAGTGAGGCCCTTGGGGCTCACCTTCTTCCTCTGCAACAATTAATATTAAGCAAAGCGGATGAGTACAAAATTGTTTTTGTACTGCAAGACTGACGTGTGAGATAACAGAACTATAATTAACTACATGCAAGCTTTATTTAAGTGGATGAGGCTCGACTTATTTTCAAGATGAAGCAAGTTTTCATTTGCAATAAGATAATAGATTCAAAGCAAGTGTGCAATTAACTTTTATTGTTCAAATAAAAGAGAGACAATTATAACAATAGATAGATGACAACACCAACCTAGAAGTGACTAACCCATAGTCACCACAACAATAGCATGAAGTGCCCCTTCATACCACCCGTGTCAAGTTTAAGTTTTTAAAAGGTTGTAGTCTAGTTCTTGTGGAAATAACCAAGCGTGTCCATAACCTAGGACGAGGCTATTCGAATAGTTTTAACCTGCAGGGTGTACCAATGTACCCACACGATAGACCGCCTTTCCACCACCACGATTAGCACACTTCCTTTGGTATGCGGGCATGGCTAA
The DNA here is from genome assembly GCA_036346255.1 of Ampelocalamus luodianensis. Lineage (NCBI taxonomy): Eukaryota > Viridiplantae > Streptophyta > Magnoliopsida > Poales > Poaceae > Ampelocalamus > Ampelocalamus luodianensis. Next base: position 56,050,854 of record CM070621.1, read on the forward strand.
GTCTAACAAGACGCTTTCCAATGGACGATGCTAATTAAGAGCCGCAACCCACGGAGAAGGACACATTAGACACCTAACCGGCTGCTAATGCCCTCCAACACCACAAACACACACACAGAACACACCCACCGACCAGCTCATAATTAACACCTCCCAAAGTACTTAGTCAAGAGAGGTTCCATATCCCCCTCGTGTGGTTAGCACGCAACAATTGCTTGGATCAATGGCACAAGTAACTCGGTCCTTAGGGACTTAGGCACCATTCCAATCACACCCAACAGATCACCCAACATACCATTGTGCCCAGCAGTTGAGACGACGACTAAACGGGGCGGTGGAGTGACGGGCATTTAATGCGCCTGCAGAGAGCCGTTGATGACGACGGAGGTGACAGGGCACTGCGCACCCACGCTCGGCTCCGCCATGGCGCAGCGCCGCGCGAGCGAGAGGAAGGCGACGATGGCCAGCCGTCCGATTTGCATCCAAGGGCTAACACGCGATCGCGTCGAAACGGCCGCGCACAATCGTCCACCGTCCGATGGAAATCCAACGGTCGAGAAACAGAGGGCAACCGGAGTTGTCCGAATGCTTACACGAATGAGAGCCGTTCGATGGAGATCCAACGGCTGATGACGCGCGCGCTCGCTCGACCGCGCCGGGTGCGGTTAGTTGACTCGGCCGAGTCAGTTGGCTCGAGCCCGAGTCTGACTCGCACCCGAGGAACAGTGAAAACCAGTTAGGGTTTGATTTTTGAACTGAAATTTTAGGGGATTAAATTGAGGCATCAAATCAACTCCAAAATTTATGAAATTTTAACTGGAGCTTCCTGACTTAAGGATTAACCCTCCATAAAATTTCCAGATACTTTTGTGCACTAGGATTTTCTTAAGAAATTCCAGAAGGGCAATTCAAAGGTTTGACCAAGGTTTGACTTGCCTCTAAAATATTTCAAATAATTTCCAAAAATTATGAAATAATTCAGAGGTGTTACCAAGCAACCTTAGAACCAAGGAAAAATTATTACCAAGGGTTTGACAAAAGATTTCACCCAGAAGGTTTTGACTTGAGATAAATGAGGATTTTGATTTTTAATTTCCCAAAATTCCTTTACAAGAATTTCAGAAGAGTTTCAAGAGTAAAAGGACGAAGGAAAAGTTTTAATTTACCCTCATTTTATTACATTTGAAACACAAGCCAAAATTGGGGATGTTACATTCTATTTCTCTCCCTATTCTACATATCAGGATTGTGATTCATTTGTAATGGCGTCTTCATGTGCCAAAAGAGCAAGCCCCGTTGGAATCAATTGACTTGAAGGAGGATCTTACCTACAAGGAGCAGCCAGTCAAGATTTTGGATGTCGCAGAGCGCCACACAAGAAGCAAGACTGTTCGTTTTTGCAATGTTCAGTGGAGCAACCACTCAGAAGAAGAAGCAACGTGGGAACGGGAAGAAGAGCTGAAAGCCGAGTTTCCTAGCCTTTTCTCTAGCTAGCCTGAATCTCGGGGTCGAGATTCCTTTAAGGGGGGAGGTTTGTAACATCCCAATTTTCTGAGTTTCAAAATCTTCTGAATAGTTTGTAGGGAGAAAAAGTCACCATTTGGTTTTATTTGAATTTAATTCAAAAGCTTAATATTGGACTTTGGAATCAAAAACATTTAATGTGAATAATCCCAACATGAACAATAGCCAAAACTATTTTATTTGGGTTCTATGTGCTCAGATATATTTTCTAGATTTTTCTAGAATTTTTCTGAGTTCATTTGCTGTTTTCTGTTGCTTATTTGGATTTCTGGTATTTTATAAAATAGAAAAGCTAATTAAAATCTCAGAAAAGCTCTTGGGCTGAAACCCAGCCCAAACCCCTCTTGGCCCAAACTGCTCACTCACACCGCGCGCGCGAGCCGCCTTCTCTCGGCAGTGGTCCCTTTGTCGACCTCCCTCCTCTCTCTCTCGCGGAGCGCGTTAAACCTCAGCCGTCCGATTCTCGTTGATCGGTCTGATGGCGTTGTGCCTTTCGGGCGGCCTGAACGTCACCAGCATTTTTGAGTTGTTCGATCAAGGTTGAACGGTCAGATGCGGCCGTTCGGGGACCCGAACGTCCCTTTGATTGTGAGCCGTTCGATCAGATCTGGACAGTTAACTCTCTTGGTCCAATCGTGCACGTGCGTGGGCTTTCGCTAACGTGTGGGCCCCACACGTCAGGTCTTCGTCTCTGAGTCGGCTTCGTCTTCGCGCAGCTCCGCCGTCCGTCCGCCATTAAAGACCTCCAAGCCTCGTACGACAACGGGACTTTCCTAACCAAAACCTTCTAGATTTCCTTACCAAACTCAATCTCTATCTTCTCCACATCTTTTGGGATAAAAATCTTATCCCGATTCCGTTTCAATCTCCGTTTTCTCGCGAGGCCCTCTCGGACTCTTTTTAGGGTTCCACCGCCGCACGCCTTCCTAGCCCCCCGGACCCTATAAAAGGCACCCCTGGGATCGCATCGACGTCCGCACCAGAACCCCTCAACCTATTGCGCCTGCTTTCGATGAGGAGTTCGTCAAAGGTTGCTGATCGTTAAGGTCTGGATCTCAATCGGTTGCCTGTGGTGAATTGATGGGATCTACGCTGAAGTTATTTCTGTTCCGCTGCTATTTTATTCTCTGTTAGCTCTGTGTGGCTCAATAAGTGTAAACTCGACCATAAGGTCAAAACCCTTATTTGTTATTTAAACTAATCATTTACTTTATTTATCGCTTGTGTGGATTGATATTCACCTATGCTGACACTGTGTGCATTAGCGTGATCCTGGACTAGTGCATTATACACAGAGGGTTCCAGAATCGTAATTTTGGGTCCCGACAATGCGATAATGCATGTGCCATTTGCCTAGAGTCTTTCTGTCAGAGTAATCCTTCCACTTTAAGATGCCGCTTATTTAATTGAGCCATTTTTCTCACATGATATTTAATTGTACTTTTGTATTGCACTATGCATCTATACTGCTTTCTCCATACTATGCTACCTAGAATAGTCCCTTGATACATTCCATGGGTACTATTTAGAATACTCCCTCAGTATTGATGTTGTTTGGAATCCAAATTAACACCCATAGGCTATAGTGTTGTCTAAGAAGTGTATCATTCATATAGTATTTCATTTTTTACAATACTATATTATATTTCCTTCTACGTCATGCACCATTAGTAGGTTAAAAATGCTTGGTATGCCAAAAAAAAACCCGGTGTGCACCAAAAACTTTCTTATTACGTAAACATATTTAGTGGCTAGATTTGAAGTTAGCAAAATATACATGGTCACAACAATTGAGGTGCATACATATAGTGCAAATGTTGATTTATTAGCCTAATAATTGAAGTGTAGTCAACTCTTTGTACACTGTACACAAGTGGGCTGCACATTGTCAATTAGTTAGTGATTTTTAACGTGGTTGTCAATTAGTTAGTGATATATAATTCCTATTAAATAACATTTTTCATTGGTTTATGATACATAATTTCTATTAAATACTATTTGCCATTGGCAGTGACCAAGCCAACCTAACCATACATTTATCTTCGTGACCTTCGAATTAGCCACTACTCTATCAGTATTCTACTTTCAATCTTCGTTCGTATCCCGATTAAATCATTTATCCATACAACGAGCGTGCTAAAGCGCGCACAGGTCCCTAGCTATTATTATTTTCATTCCTAAGGCTAGCTTTGCGGATATTACATTATTTCCAACATCTAGCGTGTTATTTTTTAAAACATGGCTGTTCATTCGAATTTTCTATACTGTTTTTGGATTTTTCAGTATGTTTTTTTTATAAAAAAAAAAAAAAAAAAATCTGTGTTGTTTTTTGAATTCGTTGTACTGTTTTAGGAAGTTCCTTTTCTTTTTTATTTCCTGACTTCTATAAATTCTAAATTTTAAATAAGAGTATCCCTACCAATCCAAGGAATTCCCATGTAATCCAAACAAACTTGAGATCGATCCCATGGTGGAAGGGAATTGGGTGGGGTGGGGAGGGATCAACCCAATCGCCCTTTGGGTTGTTTTTCCTATAGAAAATCTCCCCCACCAGCCAAACAAGCCTTAGTGTTCTCTTGATGACGGGAGAACGAGAACACTTATGCATACACTACTACTACTTTGATTGCTCTAACCTCCGACGACAAAAAGAAAATTAAGCACTATGATTAGTGCACTGCATATACGCTTCTACGCTCATCACTGGAATGTGTACGAGTGTCTTGCATGCTCCGGTTATGCTGTTGTCTACAGTTTAAGGAGCAAAGGACTAGTGTCATTTATACTACACAAAAGGGCACCTTCTGTGAACTAAAGACATCTCTAATAGTGTCGTCTTGAATTTTGCTATATCAACTCCACATCATCGAAAGACAGATTTAGAGACAACACATCTAATAAGCTGTCTCTAGCAAGTTGTCTGTAACATTCATGCTAAACTTATAATATTTTCAGTCCTTCACCACTCTCTTATATGCATTGGTTGCTTTGTCTAGGTTCATGTGTAGAGATAATTGTTTGAGTAAGAGATGGCTTCCCTTCTTTCTCATACTTCTCTCTCTTCCACCTAGCATTTTGCTGATATAAAAGTGCTAACCGACGGCTGATATAGCACAGCACTATTAGAGATGCCCTAATGGATAATGACCAAAAGCATCATTAACTGCCCAAACCAGCCGTAAACATTCTAATCTTAAAGCACATGTAGCGTGCACTCCTTTCATCAGTCCTACCGAGCACCCTCAATCAAATGGTACGTTCATACACACGCTTATATACACTGATCAATGTTGTTTATAAGGGAGAGGAGAAGGTATATATTTAGACCCGTAAGTCTAGCGACCACCACGCTAGATCTCGTATCGTCAGAATTATTTCCGTAAATTACACGGGCCACACCACATCGGATATTTAAAGTATATATTCTTACAATTGTAGCAGCTCTTAAAGAAAAAAAAATTAACCGTGATCAATGCAGGGATCAATCAATCAATTAAGTGACGAGAGATTGGCCCTGATACCCCAAGGAGTAGTGGTGAAATGGTGATGTACCAAGCAAGATTGCTGTCCTCATTCGAGTGACCAAGGGCATGCATCTTGTTGGGTTTGGGCTCGAAGTTGGATTCGACGCGCGGGAGCATGCAGTCGCCGGAGCCATTGCCCATTGGAGAGCGTCAGCGCGAGGCAGACCACGAGATGACGATGAGAAGGTAGAGATGATTCGGAAACGCTTGCTAACCACGCAGAGTAGGCACAAGTGTTGGGAGTCTTGGAGACGAAGGGCAAAAATGTCCGTTTCACGGAATAGAATGGTTGATCATGACAGCGCTCTCGCAAATTCCTCTTCCACTTTTAAATTCCTCGTCTACTTTTGGTTAGAGGACACCACTTGTACAGCAAGGCTATTAGAGATGAACTAGCTTAGTGTCGCGCGTTGCACCGGATCTCAAATATAAAAACACACATACATACATATATATTCTCAACATGGAAAATAAATATGTATGAGATAATAATCCTTGCATATAAAATTCACATCCGATCAACAAGCCACAAAGTCTTATCATAAATCAAATGTATCTATGATCTAATTGTTCACAGAAGATCTTATAGTAACATATATATATATATATATATCCATAAAAAAACCCATCAATTTATGAGGTGTGGAGGTAGATAGCGGACTCACCACCACCACAAAGTTTTTCTTTTATAATAGTAAATATTAGAATCAGTTGAGATTTGTATCCGATATGGTTATTTTCATATCTCTAACAGATTGACTTGTGATCTAAGTCACATTGTACTTTATATGTTTGTCATATTCATGTAATACATTATATTATTCCGCCATATTCTATCTTCTTTCGTGGCATTAGAGCCTCGAAGTGCGGATGACATATATATACAGAGAGAGAGTAGAGATCAAATCATGTGTTATAATAAGAAGAAATCTTCCTGGGTATTGATCCCCTTGCTCCCTCATTCTTAGAGAATCACAAGGATCATTTTCGAGTTTCCATTTCTTCATTTGGAATCTGGGCTTTTCTGTTTTGAGTCCTATGACTTTGTGAAGCAATACCAGATGACTGAAAATTGCCCAAAGTCATGAACACTGTACTTTTCTAACTTTGATCTCAATCCGCCAAAAACACTGGTATACAAATCCTAATTGATTCTAATTTATCACTGCTTCACTAGCATCCCCCGTTTAACTGTGGAAACCCCGCACTGGCCGCTAAGCTATTTTTATTTTTTAATCTTTAAAAAAATTATTTTAAAGATAGCTTCTTCTCAACTTTATTTTCAATTTTAACCCCTTTGGTCAAGCCATTACCTGTGACGTGACTAAACTGTATTATCACGCCTCCGACCGCGGTGTGACCAAACTGTGCTGTCACGCAGCTCACGCCAAGAGGAGTGGCGTGACAGAACTTAGCCAAAAAACAAACGTGCTCAAAGGGGTCGGTGGCGTGACAGCATAGTTTGGTCACGTCGCGATCGGTGACGTTACAACACAGTTTGATCACGTCACGGGTCATAACGTGATCAAAATGATCAGAATTAGAAATAAAATTAGAAAATATTATCTTTAAAATAATTTTTAAGGATTAAAAAATGATAATAAAAAAAAGGCTCCCTGAGCAGCTCTCCTTGCCCATAGGACACAACTCCTGACGCGGCCTAAGCTCGGGAGCCGAGTCGAGCGCGCTCTCTCTTTCCATCCTGTCGCGCAGATGCGATTGGCCGCAGGCCAGCCTCATGTTTGACCCACCGATCCCTCCCCGCTCCCATCTCCCTCCCAAGAATCACCTCCTCCTCTTCGTCTTCTAGTTTGCTTCTCCTCTCCCAGAGTTACCAGTTCTTGATGTTCGTGGAGTCCTATGATCCGTCCTTGGTACTCCCCGTTGGCTTCTTGACCATTCTCGGACCAAGAAATCGGAGCCCCTGATCGAGATCTGAAGATTCTTGCGCGTCTTTGGGAGATTCGGCGGAGTTGTTGGTTCCTCAGTTTCTGGTAAGAAATTGATTTCTGATGGTGTGGTTACTGTTTGCATGTCTTTTCTTTCTTCTTTAATTCTTTCTATTACAGTGTAGACAAAGGAGATGCTCTTCTTTGCAGGTGTTAGGGGGAATTTCGGGCTCGGAGAGGCTTCCTAGAGATGTCCGGGATGCAGGAGCAGTTCGAGATCAAGTTCCGGCTGCCGGACGGCACCGACATCGGGCCCAAGCGGTTCCCGGCGGCGTCCACCGTCGCCACGCTCAAGGAGACCATCATTGCCCAGTGGCCGAAAGGTTCGTTCATAGCTTCCCCCGTGCTCTTTACTATTATTGCTCGTTTTAGTCGTGGCGGCGAGTGACGATAAAGATTGGTTTCTTAGCAATGGTGAGTGGCTCTAGAGTTGTGTGATTGGTATTGGTGCGGCGGTCGCTTTCCAGGATTCTGTCTGCTTCTGTGGAACGGCCACCATTTGGTTTGCAATCTTGAGATGGGCACCGCAGCGGCCTCTCCATCAGAGACCAATAGGTCAGGAGGAGAACCAATAATTGGGGCTCGATCAACTGGATCACCATGTGAAGCAGTATTCTTTTATCAGTTCAATCTGTTGAGATTGCTGTCAGTAAGATTGGTTTGGGGCTATGGCTGCTAGCATTTTCGGAGGTTGAATTGATAAATCAATGTACTGAAATGGTCACAGACAAATGAACTTTTTCAAGGGATATGTATATATTTGATACATCAGTATGGCAGATGTAAGCTAATTCTCGAGGGAGTGTGGCAGGAACATCACAGATGGAAAAGTTAGAGCTAGAGCAGGTAGGAAAGTAGAGGAGGAGCTTACAGTTCAAGGGCAGAGAGGAATTCCTATGAACTGAAATCATGTGGGCAGGAAAGCTGTTTTCTGTGAGGAGCCTCCTACGAAGCAGCTGAGAAAGTAGTGTTGCTGCAGAAAAGTGTTGGGGCTAAACATTGCAATTAACAAAAGTTCAGCATCTCTACTTGTAGTGAACCAATGAGGATAGCTTCAACCAACAAATAAGCAGCGGAATTAACAACAATAACATGCACAAAGTGACACAGCGATTTACGTGGAAAACCTCCTCAATGTGAGGAGTAAAAACCACGGGGCTTGCACAGCCCACTCCCAAATCTTCCACTATAATCAACAATGGGTACAACGAGTCTTCTCTAGAACATCTAGAGGTACATCACAGAAGCAACAACATCATCAAGATATAATCTTAGTATCATCATCAACAACCATACACAACTAACAAGAGGTACACTAACAGCCAAGCGGAGAAAATACAGTTTCTGTCCCCTTCGGTTATCAGCTCATATCTCACAAACCACAGATCCAAACTGCATAAAACTTGGCAGGAATGTAGATCCACGAGTCCCTAACATGCTGTCCAAATTTCAGCCAAATCGGACAAGGTTTCACTATTCAAACTGAACTTCTACCAAATCTGCTCAGTGCTGAATCTGCTGCTACCCGAACTGACAAAACCCCTCTCAAATCAGGTGCTCCTCTCAACCAATCAGCAATCCAACCGCATAAATCGAAGAGCATCAAGTCAAGAACATCTCGACCAAGTTTGAGCTAGATCGGATGACGTTTGATGCCCCGATCGACGCCTTGATGAGGACTGCACAGGATCACCCGAGCTGGAACAGAGCTCCTCTTCTTCTTTTCTCTCTTGTCTCTTCTTTGTTGTGTGCATATGCTTCTCACTCCCTAAGACTCACCTTCCCAGCAGCTCAAGGAAATAGCTAGGGTTTTCTTCCCTCACCAAGGAGGAGACATCTCCACCCTTCATTCTTAGGGTAATCAATGGTTGTCATTTCTTGGGCTTGTGGGCTGAAATTAGTCTTCATATGGAGGATAGCCCAACAAACTCCCCCTCCGACATTATGAAGGAATTAACACATCATCTCAATCATGCCACCATTTGTCAAGCATACCTCGAGTTTCTCTCTCGTCACTACCTTGGTCAACATATCACCCCATTGTCGTCGGTGTGAACCTTCTCAAGTCGCATTTGCTTAGAATTCAACACCTCTCGAATCCAATGGTATCGAACATCGATATGCTTCGACCTTGAGTGGAAAGCGGAATTTTTGCTCAAGTGGATGGCACTTTGGTTATCACAAAACAACACATACTTATCTTGATCAAAACCAAGCTCACTAACAAACCTTTTCACCATAATAGCTCCTTGCTCGCCTCATCGCATTGCAATGAATTCACTTGATTGTAGACAATGCCACATTTCGCAACTTACTTTTCCATGACACACACTCCTCGAATATGTAATCGTACCACAAGTAGATTTTACGCTATCAACATCTCTCGCCATATCTCGCATCCGTGTATGCAACTAACACGGCTCTCTTTTTCCAAAGCAAAGCTTCATCTTTGTCTTTGCCGGAGATATCTCATGATCCATTTCACGGCTTCCCAATGCGGCTTTCAAGATTTGATATAAATCTCCATTGTACTAAGCTGCATGAGCAATGTTCGCCTTGTACACACCATAGCATACATCAAGCTTCCAATCGCCGAGGCATATGGAACATTCGCATTTCCTTCTTCATCTCATCGTAGAAGGACATTGCTTGGTGCTCAACTTGAAATGAGTGCAAGTGGGATGACTCACGACTTTTGAATTGTCCAACCGAAACTTCTTAAGTACCTTCTCAATGTATACATTGTGACAGTACAACTTGTTGGAATTTCTATCCCTCTCAATTCTCATACCAAGAATTTGCTTTTTGGCCTCAAGTCCTTCATAGCAAAGAACTTGCTCAACTCTTTCTTGACTTTGCAATTCTAGAGACATTCTTGCCAACAATCAAGATATCATCAACATAGAGCAACAAGATGATAAAATCATCACCGAGAATCTCTGAAAGAACACACAATGGTGCATGCTACACCTATTGTAGCCTTGCTCCCAAATAATGATTCAAACTTCATGTACCATTGTCTTGGTGCTTGTTTCAGGCCATAAAGACTTTTCTTTAGCTTGCACACATAGTCTTCTTTGCCCTTCTTAACAAACCCTTCAGGCTGCTCCATGTATATCTCTTCTTCCAAGTCTCCATGAAGAAAGGCTGTCTTCACATCCATTTGCTCAACCTCCAAGTTGTGACTAGCTGCGATGCCAAGAACCACCCGAATGGATGTCATCTTCACCACTGGAGAGAAGATCTCATCAAAGTCAATTCCTTTCCTTTGGCCAAATCCTTTCACAACTAGCCTCGCCTTGTATCTTGGATGTGACGTGTGCTCTTCTTGCTTGATTCTGTAGACCCACTTGTTCTTCAATACTTTCTTGCCCTTTGGCAACTTCACCAGCTCATATGTATGATTCTTATGCAAGGAATCCATCTCCTCTTGCATAGCTTTCATCCACTCCTTCTTGTGCTCATCTTCAATTGCTTCTACAAAGCACTCAGGTTCTAAATCATCAGACAATAACACCACATAATCATCTGAGGAATACCTGCTAGAAGGTCTGCAAGCTCTGGTGGATCGTCTGAGTGGAACTTCTGGTATTGGTGGTTGTTGATCATGATCATCAAATTCAACATCAAACTCATCTTCTTTGGGAGCATTCTCACCACTGTACCATGCACATCGCCTTGTGCATCATCGCAACATCGCCTTGACTTGTTGTGGAGTGCCGAGCTGCAGTCTTGGGTCTAAATCAACCATGTCTTCTTTGTTGAGGAATTTGCACCTTTGCCTTCACAATATCCTCAATTGTTTGGTCTTCAACAAACACAACATCACGACTTCGACAACTTTCTTTGCTATAGGATCAAACGACATGTAGCGAACTCATCCAAACCATAGCCAAGAAGTATGCTTTGTCGTGTCTTTGCATCAAGTTTGGACCTTTCATCTTGAGGAATATGAACAAATGCCTTGCATCCAAACACTTTCGGATGATCATAGGAGACATCCTTGTTGTACCACACCTGTTAGGAACATCTCCTGCAAAGGATAACATGGTGAGAGATTAACAAGATAAAGCTGCATCATCAAAGCCTCACTTTGATGAGTGCTTTGGTAGCTTTGCATGTGACAACATGCATCGAACTCTCTACACCAATGTCCTGTTCATCCTCTCAGCAACGCCATTTAGTTGTGGTGTCTTAGGAGGAGTAAATTGATGCCTAATTCCTTGCTCCTTGCAATATGCATCAAATGGCCCAATGTATTCTCCTCCATTATCAGTGCGAATGCACTTTATCTTCTTCTCAGTTTCTCTCTCAACTGAGGCTTGAAATTGCTTGAATGTACTCAGCACTTGATTTTTGGACTTCAAGGGATAAACCCAAACTTTCCTGGAAGAATCATCAATGAAAGTGACAAAATACTTAGCACCACCAATTGATATTACCGACATCTTGCACACATCGGAATGCACCAAATCCAGTAACTCTGGCTTCTTGTGAGGAGGCTGACTTTTGAAAGCAACCCGGTGTTGCTTCCCCACTAGGCAATCTGTACAACTCTTCAATTGCACACTTGAAATCCCCGACAGAGATTCTTCTTCACTAGCACTGACCATACCCTTCTCACCCATGTGCCCAAGCCTCTTGTGCCATAGAACACAAGGATCATCCTGTCTAATGTATTGTGAAACACAAGAGAGTTTGGCATGAACATGATATAGGAGAGAAACCATTTTACCTCTTGCAAATACCATGTCGCCCTTGGTGAGCTTATCTGTCCATTTTCAAATCACTGGAATACTTCTCATTATCAAGCAATCCCACTGAAATTATGTTGAGCCGCAAGTCTTCAACATGTCTCATGAACTTGAGAATTAGTAGTGTACCATTAGTCGTCTCCAAATGCACATCTCCTTTCCAATGATTTGAGCACGATCATTGTTTCCCATCTTCACAATGCCAAAATCACCAACAACATAATTTGTGAAGAGCTTTCTATGAGATGTAGCATGTATGGTAGCACCACTATCGTATCCAAGTCATGTCATCATCGCCCACAAAGTTGATGGTTGCATCATCGAAACAACAGATGATCCTTTCTTCAACGGTGGAACCAATCTTGCCAACATCATTTTCAAAGAATGACTACCATCATGTCCTCAACGCAAGTAATGCGACCAACATCATCATCACATTATCACTATCTTGTTTCGTGCTTTCTTCTTTTCTTCTTGTTTTCCGCTTGAGCTTAGGCAAAACTTTCTAATGTGTCCCTTCTCATGGCGGTGATAGCACTCAACATCGAAAATTTTCCTCTTGACTTGCTTCTACTTTCAATCGAATTCCTCGGACCTCGGCTCTTGCTTCTCGCCCTGACTCGGTGAACAACACCTCGGGTTGTGAGGAGGAACTCTCCCCTTCAAACAAGTTTTCTTGACTCTTCATTTATCACTTTGGTCTTCACAAGGTTCCAAGAGACAGTACCATTTGGGTCGAATTGCACAAAGTGACTTTGAGTGTTTCCCAAGTATCAGGAAAGAACCAAGTAGTAGCAAAGCCCTAACCTCATCATCAAATGAGATGCCCATGGAAGATAGTCGATTTATAATACCTTGAAATGCATTCACATGATCACCACGTATGTCATCTCGGTACCTCAAATGCATCAATTGCTTGATCAAGAACATCTTATTGGCGCCTTCCTTCCTAGCATACAATTCTTCCAATTTCTGCCATAAGGTGCGTGCATGTATCTCATCACTGATATGGTTCAACACATTGTCATTGACCCACTGTCGAATGAACCCACAAGCTTGACGGTGAAGTACCTTCCATTCATCATCAGTTTTGTCATTCGGCTTCTCGGTGGCAAATACTGGCTTGTAGTACTCTTTCACATAGAGCAAATCCTCCATCTTACCCTTCCAAGCTTGGTAATTTGTACCATTCAGAGATATCATCCTGCTGGTATTCACCTCCATCTTTCACTGCAAGACAATCACCAAAGCAAACACGAGCTCTGATACCACTTGTTGGGGCTAAACATTGCAATTAACAAAAGTTCAGCATCTCTACTTGTAGTGAACCAATGAGGATAGCTTCAACCAACAAATAGCGTGGAATTAACAACAATAACATGCACAAAGTGACACAATGATTTCGTGGAAAACCTCCTCAATGTGAGGAGTAAAAACCACGGGCTTGCACACCCACTCCCAAATCTTCCACTATAATCAACAATGGGTACAACGAGTCTTCTCTAGAACATCTAGAGGTACATCACGAAGCAACAACATCATCAAGATATAATCTTGGTATCATCATTAACAACCATACACAACTAACAAGAGGTACACTAACACCAAGCGGAGAAAATACAGTTTCTGTCCCCTTCGGTTATCAGCTCATATCTCACAAACCACAGATCCAAACTGCATAAAACTTGGCAGGAATGTAGATCCACGAGTCCCTAACATGCTGTCCAAATTTCAGCCAAATCGGACAAGGTTTCACTATTCAAACTGAACTTCTACCAAATCTGCTCGGTGTTGAATCTGCTGCTACCCGAACTGACAAACCCCTCTCAAATCAGGTGCTCCTCTCAACCAATCAGCAATCCAACTGTACAAATCGAAGAGCATCAAGTCAAGAACATACCGACCAAGTTTGAGCTAGATCGGATGACGTTTGATGCCCCGATCGACGTCTTGATGAGGACTGCACAGGATCACCCGAGCTGGAGCAGAGCTTCTCTTCTTCTTTTCTCTCTTGTCTCTTCTTTGTTGTGTGCATATGCTTCTCACTCCTAAGCCTCACCTTCCAGAAGACTCAAGGAAATAGCTAGGGTTTTTCTTCCTCACCAAGGAGGAGACATCTCCACCCTTCATTCTTAGGGTAATCAATGGTTGTCATTTCTTGGGCTTGTGGGCTGAAATTAGTCTTCATATGGAGGATAGCCCAACAAACTCCCCTCCCGACATTATGAAGGAATTAACACATCATCTCAATCATGCCGACCATTTGGCATACCTCGAGTTTTCTCTCGTCACTACCTTGGTCAACATATCACCCATTGTCGTCGGTGTGAACCTTCTCAAGTGCATTTGCTTAGAATTCAACACCTCTCGAATCCAATGGTATCGAACATCGATATGCTTCGACCTTGAGTGGAAGCGGAATTTTTGCTCAAGTGGATGGCACTTTGGTTATCACAAAACAACACATACTTATCTTGATCAAAACCAAGCTCACTAACAAACCTTTTCACCATAATAGCTCCTTGCTCGCCTCTGTCATTGCAATGAATTCACCGATTGTAGACAATGCCACACATTTCGCAACTTACTTTTCCATGACACGACTCCTCGAATATGTAATCGTGTACTCAAGTAGATTTTACGCTATCAACATCTCCGCCATATTCGCATCCGTGTATGCAACTAACACGCTCTCTTTTTCCAAAGCAAAGCTTCATCTTTGTCTTGCCCGAGATATCTCATGATCCATTTCACGGCTTCCCAATGCGCTTTCAGATTTGATATAAATCGCCACTGTACTAACTCGCATGAGCAATGTCAGGCCTTGTACACACCATAGCATACATCAAGCTTCCAACCGCTGAGGCATATGGAACATTCTGCATTTCCTTCTTCATCTCATCGAGAAGGACATTGCTTGGTGCTCAACTTGAAATGAGTGCAAGTGGACAGACTCACGGCTTTTGAATTGTCCAACCGAAACTTCTTAAGTACCTTCTCAATGTACTACATTTGTGACAGTACAACTTGTTGGAATTTCTATCCTCTTAATTCTCATACCAAGAATTTGCTTTGCTGGCCTCAAGTCCTTCATAGCAAAGAACTTGCTCAACTCTTTCTTCAGCTTTGCAATTCTAGAGACATTCTTGCCAACAATCAAGATATCATCAACATAGAGCAACAAGATGATAAAATCATCACCGAGAATCTCTGAAAGAACACACAATGGTCTCTGTGCTACACCTATTGTAGCCTTGCTCCCCCATAACAGATTCAAACTTCATGTACCATTGTCTTGGTGCTTGTTTGTGCCATAAAGACTTTTCTTTAGCTTGCATACATAGTCTTCTTTGCCCTTCTTAACAAACCCTTCAGGCTGCTCCATGTATATCTCTTCTTCCAAGTCTCCATGAAGAAAGGCTGTCTTCACATCCATTTGCTCAACCTCCAAGTTGTGACTAGCTGCGATGCCAAGAACCACCCGAATGGATGTCATCTTCACCACTGGAGAGAAGATCTCATCAAAGTCAATTCCTTTCCTTTGGCCAAATCCTTTCACAACTAGCCTCGCCTTGTATCTTGGATGCGACGTGTGCTCTTCTTGCTTGATTCTGTAGACCCACTTGTTCTTCAATACTTTCTTGCCCTTTGGCAACTTCACCAGCTCATATGTATGATTCTTGCTTGATGAGGACTGCACAGGATCACCCGAGCTGGAACAGAGCTCCTCTTCTTCTTTTCTCTCTTGTCTCTTCTTTGTTGTGTGCATATGCTTCTCACTCCCTAAGCCTCACCTTCCAGCAGCAGCTCAAGGAAATAGCTAGGGTTTTTCTTCCCCTCACCAAGGAGGAGGCATCTCCACCCTTCATTCTTAGGGTAATCAATGGTTGTCATTTCTTGGGCTTGTGGGCTGAAATTAGTCTTCATATGGAGGGATAGCCCAACAAAAAGTACCGCTCTTTACTGAAGTAATTGTTACTGTTTTTATTACTGATAACCAGTTCACAAGTTTACAGTCATGATAAAATTAAGTGTTTTTGGGTGTCATATACCATGTTCAAACTACTAGATCCGAAATTCCCACCTCTTCTCTTATTCATCTCTCAGTCACACCTATTACCTACCGTTTGTTTTAAAAACTTTTCTTTTGATCCTGGTATTGACAATTGGTACTAGAGCTCTAGTGCTTTACAATCTTGGACATGGTGAAAACTGAAAAGTGAAAACGAAATAATATGCATGGGAACCTGCTATTGATCGGATTCAAAATTTAATAAGATGAATTACATGGTTTCAAAGTAGGATAAAACATGGAGAATGGGCGGTGTGTCATGCGACGAGCAAATGGCAGCAAAGGAAAAGAGCATGCAAAAATGCAGTCTCATGGACTCTATTCCCCTCACAGCAGGTGTCCAACATTTCGATGAAATATCACAGCTGAACCTCAACAGTGAATACATCAACAAAGCCCGGGAGAAGGATAGTGCCAGACCAATTTGCATTGATGGCCAGTTGCACGAGCGATATTACTTTGAACAAAATGAGTGGTTATGCTTGCGGATAGGCACTAGATTACCTGTTTGAGTAGTTTGATGCGTTTGGATCAGTTTCAAAAAACTACACTGCAATAATGAGAGGCGCTTGAAGTTGCTTCTCTTGATGGCTTGAGCTCTAGCTGTTCAGGGGTGAACTGTTTTCTAAGGAGTTTATTGAGAAAAGAATGGTAATAGTGACGTCATTGTAATAAAGGAGGCAAAAGTACAAGAGCCCCTCCTGACTTCCAGAGCCACTGCTGAGAATACCCCAAACATACACAGACTTGCATAAATCACACCTTGTAAATGTCTTCCGTTCCCATGGAAGGATAACACACATTGACAGCAGTAGACAAATAGCAACTACTTTTTATAGTGTTTCCAACCACAGTAAAAAGACTGGCACACTCTTAGACTAGTACTTTCTTGGTGGTCTGTGAGAGCACTTGAGCTTTAAGTGGACTAAACTACTACTGCGACACCGAGAGTGGGTTTGTACATGTTACTTACAGTTATATTCTCTCATAGTTTATTCAGAAATTTGAGATATATCATTGTCAAAAATGGATTATGTAAGACAAAACTGGTGTCTAGTAATTTAACTGAATATAACTGTTTGTATACATGTGTATGACATGGAATACTTAATTCAAGGAATATGTCCACTCCATTTGTGGCTTCAACAAGATATGCAGCCAACTATTTCTAGCATGTACGGCAATGGAGTATGCAGTAGGTTTTCTAAATGTAAGCTCGGTACAGTCTGTATGACCAGTTGTCCAGTTCTCCAAAAACCT
Source organism: Ampelocalamus luodianensis (assembly GCA_036346255.1). Lineage (NCBI taxonomy): Eukaryota > Viridiplantae > Streptophyta > Magnoliopsida > Poales > Poaceae > Ampelocalamus > Ampelocalamus luodianensis. Next base: position 56,067,937 of record CM070621.1, read on the forward strand.
GTTGGCTGTCGCAGACCAATTTCTACATTCTAATATATGATACCCTGCTTGACGCCACCAGCTAGAAGTGGTGCTGGACTGTTCAGTAGTTAAAATTTGACTGGATGATTTGGAACCCAACACTAAGCTGGAACTCATCTGGGAACTAGATGGTTTTCTCAGGAGACCAGTCCAAAAACTTGTTCCATTTTTTACATTTATTGCTAACTGACGCATTTAGTTGCTCTAATCTAGGATGCATGGACACGGACACACGTGTCGGACACGTGTCGGACACGACACGTATCGGACACGGGATATGCCATTTTCTAAAAAATAACGACACGGGGACACGGCTGTGTGTGTGTGTATATAATAATAATAATAAGCATCATTGAAGAAACAATCAAGGGCAACGCGTAAAGGAAATCATCAAGAGCAAGTAGTCGAGGGAAGAAGAAACATTAAGCACTCATAGGGCCTCGTGAACCGGTCGATGGCCCCTGACATCCCCTGCCTTCCTCCCAATCCGAGCACGAATTCTCCAGAGAATTCCAATCCCCAAGCCTGGATATCCCCTCAAGAACAAGAAGCAAATTCAAGATAAGCACCGGCGTTACCTTTGGGCGTCGAGCCATCGAGGAGAAGGCGCTCGGGGAGAACGGGCATCGGGAAGCAGCAGCCAGCAGAGGCGACGGGGAGCAGCAGCTAGTAGGGGCGTCGGGGAGCAGCAGCCAGTAGGGGCGTCGGGGAGCAACAGCCACTAGGTCGGCGTCGGGGAGAAGGGGCGTCGGGAGGCGGGAGGGGATCGCCGTCGGCCGTCGGTCACCGCCGGAGCAGGGGCTGCAGATGGATGTGCTAGGGCGGCATCGGGGTCGTGGCTGCACGGGCGGCATCAAAAGGAGTCTCTGTAGGGTCGGCGTCGAAAGGAGAATGGGGATGAGGAGATCAGGTGCGCTAGGGTTGCCTAATGTACTGTGCCGAAATGGGCTAGGCAAACAGTTTCGGCCGAATGTACTAGGCCCAAGTGTCTGATACGTGTCTTAGACATGTCCGATACGTGTCGGAATTTTATTTTAATTTTTTTCGCGATGCTAATTTAGGACGCGTTTGGAATACGTGTCGGAGTCGTATCCGTGTCCGACACGGTGTCCGACACGGACACACACCATTCCCCACGTGTCCGTGCTGCACAGGCTCTAATGGTAGTCAAATTTGGTTGTTGGGAGGTTCCCGTTGAACTTGAACACCATTGTTCAAACACAGCCATTAGATCATAATTTGTGGTACTTAGTATATCGTTTGGTGATATAGATCTCTTCTGCAGGCCTTTATTTGCCCGCTCTCTGAATGTGTCTATTCTTTATGTTTGGTATAACCTCATGTTGTCATATTTTTAATTTTAATAAATTTTTTATGGTATATTTTCATCTATAGCACAAAAGTTACAATACCACAAAATACCATTGGCTGTGAGCCTGTGACACCGACAAATTCTACCAAAAAGTTGACCAGTGAGGACAAAATTAATCTCATGTCGACTTTGTTGGGGCTTCCTTTGGTTCCTTTTTTTTACCATACAGAACGTCATAGATGATATAAAGTGTGAAGTGACAAAATAAAACTCGTTACTTGATGAAATTCCATAATTTGAGTTGAGTACTGACGTATAATAGGATCATTCGGCGAGTCTGCTAATCGGAGAATGCTCGAGCTACCATTACATCACTGAGACAATATTAGGAAGGGAACAGCCCTCATGGTTTCCACATGTCCTTTAGCCCTTTCAACCTGAATATAGTCGATCCAGTGCTGGTGTGCTAATATGCCGACATTCATATGACTGACTTTTGATTAATATTGCTTTCGTTGTCTTATTCAAGTTTTCATTTCCAACAGATAAGGAAAAAGGCCCGAGGACTGTGAACGACCTCAAGCTTATTAATGCTGGGAAGATATTGGAGAACAACAGAACCCTGTCAGAATGCAAAAGCCCAATTTGTGACTTCTCTGGAATGACAACTATGCACGTAGTAGTTCGTGCTCCGACATCAGACAAACAGTCCGGTAAGTGTTCTGCCCTTTGCAAGGTGATGTAGTTTTGTCACACATTATTTAAATTAATTTGTTTTTGAACTGGTAGCAGATAAAAGAGCAGCCAATAAGGCAAAGGATTTCAGGTGCGGTTGTGTCATCATGTGACAGCTTTGTGAATAGTAGCACTAAGATGAGGATGTTGGCTTTTTAAGTCCTCCCCTTTTTCGCTCTTGCTAGAGTCTTGTATGATGTTTGAGGCGCTTTCTCCTTCCATTTTCTTTCTCTGTATCAAGGGCGGTTGATTGCCCATAATCTTGAATTGCATCAAGTACATAATTTGAAGACATAAACTATTAGCGTCTAAATTACTAAAATTCCATCTTGTCCAACTTTGTGTTTTCGGAGTTTCTTCTATATGCCCCTTCGGTCACTTGTGTTTGATGAACATTTGTTACTTCTCCCCCACTCACAAAAGAGTGACGTTTTGGACATTAACACAGTCTCCAAAACCCAATTTTGAGCACTAATTTTTATTTGTAATATATTTATAGAACATAACAAAATTATAATATTATAAAAGTATTTTTCGAGATAAATCTATATATGTCATTTTCATATCCAATCTAAATATTTATAGAAATACTGATAGCCAAAGTTCTTGACACGGCAATTTGTAGGAGCTGAATCAACTAGGTAGTACGTAGTTAGGCTCAATCATATGGCGTAGATCACCCGAATTTCGTCGGCGACGTGGGGTCGGAGAGTTTCTTTTCTGCCGTTGCTTGGGTCAACGAGGAGAACACTTCATGCTAGACGGTCATGGGAACCTAGGATGGAGAGCAGGAGCCTGAGGAACAACAGAGAATATTTGTGCTCGCGTCGCGCCTGGGTGGAAGCATCTACACGGGATCTGAACTGTTGGATCGCGTGCATACGGTTGGGATCAACACCTAAAAAATTAATTGAGGTTTTTTTAGCCTTTATCTAGGAAACGCTGAATGGTTAACTAACTAGTGAACATTATCCAACTAGTGAGACTTTTTACTCAAAAAAATCAACATTCAACTCGAAGATGTGAATTCTTAACCTGGAAGCTCCATTCGTTGTTGTTCATCTGGCGGCTACCCTTGTGTGTAATTGGATCACAGCAATCTCTTCAACTGCTGCAATAGATCCATGTCCATAGGCGCATGGCATCTAATCCATTCACATGGTAATGCTTTAATTTGCACCTAAAAGATTGCATTGCGTGTCCTTGAATTAATGGGAAAAAATTTTATATATCAATGCCAAGTTCTCGGATCTCTCACCGTTACAAAACGATATCTCCTTCCCATACTATTACATTTCACAAATATTACCCTTTTTGTCATAGTCATCAACTCTATTAAAATTTTGCTATCAATTTTTTCTTCTCAAAATGCCCAAATTACTATCGTCTTTTTCCTCCTCCCTCCTCTTCTCTCCCTCATCCCACCGATGTACGCCCTTCCCTCCCCTTACTCCCCTCCTCTTCTCTCCCTCATCCCACCGGCGTACGCCCTACGCCTCGCCCTCCCTGGCTAGATCCAACCGCTCGCTCCTCCCCCTCCGCCCACCTCCTCGCCTCCCTACCCCTACTGCCTCTTCCCTAGCCGCTTTGGTTGCCTCCCCACCACCATGTACTCAAAAACGAGGTAGATGTTGCAGGAATAGTGGGAGGTGATGAGGTCCTCAAGGCCGACGACGTTGGGGTGGCGTTGTAGCCGCTAGAGGATCTGGATCTCATGCGCCATGAACCGCACGCTCTCCCAAGTTGCCGCACACGCCGAGCCCTACCATCGCTGCCTTCCCAGTGTACTCACCGGTTCCCCTATTGTCATCCTTGCCGAGCACGAATGCCTCTAGCCACACGAGCTGGCTCCATATCGACGCTAGCACCATCTCTACCAACGATGACACCTCGTACGCCGACGACGCAGTTGCCGCCCCTTTTGACGCTGTGCATCCCATGGCCCTGTCGATGCGGCTAAGTGATGCGGCTAAGCCCCCTCCTCATCCTCCCTAGACACCACCAACCAAGAAACAAGGGAGGGATCCTTTGTTTTGGATCCCCCTCCTCCTCCCTGCTTTCTTTGCCTCTACACAAGCAATGGAAGCAACTTCTCCTAAAGATAGATAGCACCACCACCACCACCACCAAGACCAACCTCGAGTTGTGTGAGAAGAGATGGAGGAAAGAGAAGGAAGAAAAAAAGGAAGAAGAAGACGATAGGGGCAAAATGGTATTTGCAGAGCCACTTCACGGTGAATAATCTAGGCCTCATTGAGTGTTTTGGTAATTAACGACAACCGTTATTTGTGGACTAACATGTTTATTCAAGTGATTGAAAGGGTTAATTCCGGATAAAAATAAAGAGGACAAAAGGCACTCAAAGATTGGATATCAAGATTATCTAGCTCAAGGCAAAGGTATCTAGTTGAATAGGATCTTTTCATTGTTTTACCGGTCTAGGAGTTTGAAGTTTAAAATACCGAATTGCTAGTGTAGGTAGGTGTACTATAAAGAGGGATCAATAACTAGTAGCTTGATAGCAAAGTGTGCCATAATGCTCAAACTCACTTGGATGCATTTTCGATTTCTTAGTTGATCTCACGACCATAAATTTATGTCCCCTGATCTTTGGCCGGACTGACCACAGTGGGACGGCCGCAATGATGGGGCACCCAGTCCGTTGAAGCGGTCAGCTTTTTCTAGAGAGCTCCTTTTTCTTAGTTTTGCTAGCCGGACTGACCGCAAGGTACAACTCGGACTGACTAGAACCCCGGTCTGAGTCGGGCGGTCAGCATTTGCAAAGCCTCTCTTTTGCTTCATTCCTTCTCTATTTGTTAACTTGGACTGACCGTAGTTGGACGGCTGGACTGACCGGACCTCCGGTTCTTTGATGCAGCCAGCTTTTTCAGAGGGATGTTTTTGTGACTTGCTACTGAATTTTTCAGGTCGGACTAACCGCAATTCTTTCTTCGGTCAGACCGGACCCCCGGATTGATCGTCACAGTCAGCTTTTTCCAGTAGCAATTCTTTTCCGTTTTAGGAAACTTTTGAACCCGGTCTGACCAGACCTAACGTAATGGATATATTCAGTAGCAATGATTACTGTAGAGTTTACCGTTATACTATAGTCCGGTATGACCGGCCCTATGCCTGCGGTCTGACCGACCATGCCAATTTTACACAGTCTCGTGTGCCAACAGCTGGTGGAGGGGATTGAGGCTATAAATACTCCTCTTCCTGCAGCAAGGGTGGCTTTAGAACCTCTATTGAACACTCTTGAGCCCTTGCTTTTTCCTCTACTTTTTGAGAGCAAAATTTTCATCTTGCAAAAGTTGTAGAGGTTTTCTAAGTGCATTGAGTTGAGTTTGATTTGTGGCACTTGAGCATCTTCAAGCGAAGCTTTGTTTGTTTATTACTTTTGGAGGTTGCCGACTCCTAGACGGCTTGAAGAAAGTGAATCGATGATCTTCTCAAGAAGCTTGTGAGAAGATCCGATTGATTGTGAAGGTTGGAGCTCGTTTTTCCGGAGTGGAGAACTACCACTAGTGATCAAAGGGTGTGCTCATGTGGAGCCAGCTTGATTAGTTCAAGCTTCTTCAACGTGGATTAGGGGAGACCGGGATGTCTTGAAACCACAGGAAAACATTGTTTGTCTTCATATTGTGGTTTATCCCTTTTGTTCTTCTCTTAATGCATTTACTTGTATAGCAATTATTTGTCTATTGATTAGGTTGTTTAGCTTAGTTTAGAGTTGTTGGTGCGCTTAGAAAGATTTAGATTATTTATGCCTTGAATTGTAAAATCGAATTACATTTCATTACTTGCTAAAATTCTATTTTAGCCAAAAGTTCTAAAAACCTACTATTTAGCCCCCTCTAGCTGGTTATCATTTATCCTACACACGACTTGACTGATCAACAATGATAAATAAGGGCAATGCCAGCTAAATGCAGCAGCATAGAAAGGAGATGTCGTTTTGCAATGACAAATGATGGATCCGAGAACTTTGCAGTGACATATAATTTTTTCCCCTAAATCAATACAAAACTTTCAATCAATAGCTTAAATTTTGCAAATAGCTCAGCGGTTTCTAAACCTGTTCATGTTAATCAAGTTCGACATTGTCAACGAGGGCATTGTCATTGGTTCATGTATACGTTTTTTCTTTGTCCTTGACTCGGTAATTTCCCACTAGATCTTGCCACCGGTGTGACAGTATTGCACATGTTCTCTTCACAGGCTGGCCAACTCAATTCATAACATGTTAAAAATGTAGCCCAATGGGGTAGGTAACAATGACATTGTCATGTGCCGTGGCCACCGTTTCATCCATAGTAATCGTCGCTATATAAATGAAATATATATATATATATATATATATATAGTCTTCCAAAAAACTTTGAAAAACAAAAATAACAAGAAACCCACTTTCCGGAACAACTCCGAACAAACCAACCCGCACGGCCGCCGCGCTTGGGCCGAATCGGGCCGTCAACAGGGAGATCCGACGGCGCAGAACCCCCGGCGCCACCCGTATTATCTTCCTCTTCCACGGCCTCCTCGGCCCCCCCTGAACCTCCCAGAAGCTCCCTCCCGACGCCGCGACGCCAACGCCAACCCCAACCCCAACCCCAACCCCCGTCGTCTATTTATACCCACCCCCTCCCCCCACCTCATCATTCCATCTATCCAATCCAAACCCCGCGACGACATATATATACACTACAGATTGGTTGAATAAATCGATCAGAGATAGCTCCCGACTACTCTACTCTCTCCGGTCGCTGCAGTCCAGTACAGCGCGCCATGGCCGCCGCGCCACCGCTCGCCGCAGACCTCCTCCTCCCCCCCGCCGCCGCCGCGGCGCCGCCGCCGGTCGTCGCCGCGGCGTGGGGCGCCAGGAGAGGGGTGGGGTCGTCGAGGTGCAGGGCGCTCAGGGCGACGAGAGGAGGATGGGGGAGAGGCGGATGGGTGGCTCCGGTGGTGGGGAGGAGGCCGCGGACGCTCCCCGTGAGGTGCCAGGCCAGCAGCCGGGACGGGAGGGTAAGGGCTCTCGTGTTCCCTAATCTCTTCGCTTCCTTTGCGTTCGGTGTGAATTCTGTTAGATTCGAGCTAAATCGAGGCTCTCACTCTCTGATGCACACATCATTATCGCGGGTTTTTTCAGTGAACTGTCTCCTATAATTATCATTTCAGCCAGTCGTTCGATGCCTTGCTGTATGAATTATGATTGTGATGGTTGGTTTGCTGGACACTGTAGTTTTCCTTATCAATAATGATTTGGGTTGGATGTGGCATCAATGCATCGTTCATATGTGGCTTATGCTACTGTATACAACTACATTGCAACTTCTCATAAGCATATAACATGTCCAGTGGTGATGTATATCTGGCGCTGTTCCTGCTGTTAAATTGTTTCCTCAGATTTTAGCAACACTTTTGAGCTCAAGTCTTTTTGTATTGATTGCCATGGGGTTTAGAATCCTGGGTATACTAGTGACAATTTATATGGCAACTTGGATCCATAACATTATAGTTCGTTGTCATGGGTAACTGTTTCTCATCCTAACCATTTGGTGAGATTTACTGCTTGATTTCCTTTGATCAAGACCATATTGACATCGTTTCCAAAATTGGGAACATATGACCATGCTGCTGATAAGTTTTACATTTTGGAAAATGCAACAGCAAGGTTGCTATTTGAAATATTCCACACAACTCTTTTCCTTTGATATTCGCCACTTGAGATCAATACACTTTCTTTACGTGTTTTTTTCTAGAATACATAAAATGCCCTTGAGCAAAATGATTGGGCCTCCTGACTTGTAGTAGCTAATAACAGGTTGGGTTGAGCCAAACATGTTGCCTTCCCCCCATCAACCTTTTTTCTTACCTTTTTCCATTTGTTGTACATCCTGTTTATTCAGTATTTTTTTAGGTAAGAAATAGAATAGTTCTTTAGTTCATTATTATTCCTTTGCCTGACAGATTACGCAGCAAGAATTTACTGATATGGCATGGCAAGCAATTGTTTCAGCACCTGAAGTAGCAAAAGAAAGTAAACATCAGATTGTGGAGACAGAACATTTAATGAAATCCTTGCTGGAGCAAAGGAATGGGCTTGCCCGTCGAATCTTTTCTAAAGCTGGAATTGATAATACAAGGCTTCTTGATGCTACGGAGAAGTTCATCCAACGGCAGCCTAAGGTGGTTTATCCTGAACATATTTATCACTGAATTTTATTTTACTCTAATATCCGAACATTCTTCTACACTCTACAGCATATCGCTTTATGGTCAAATTCTTTAAAAATACTAACTTTTGTTTAATGATTCAGGTATTAGGTGAAGATCCTGGTTCCATGTTAGGACGTGACATGGAAGCGTTGATACAACGAGCAAGAGACTTTAAGAAAGAGTACAGTGATTCATTTGTCTCAGTTGAACATCTCGTCCTTGGTTTTGCGGATGATAAACGATTTGGAAGACAGCTGTTTGGGGATTTTCAGATTACAACAAAGACCTTGAAATCAGCCATTGCTTCAATAAGAGGGAAGCAAAATGTAATCGATCAAGGTACGAGCTTTCTGGTGTATCTGAATGCCATGATTTATTGTTTGCAATAACTTGTGGACATGCTTGGGATGCTCATATCCTTGCCCGCATGTATACTCCGATTATGTTGCATGATGCAACCTATTTTTTTCCTGTAAATTGTCACCCTTTGAGTTTGTCATGCTTCTTATTTGGTTACAAAGACACATACAATGGCTCACTGATAACTATTAACAAGTTTGTATGGATGGAGTAAATCAGCCATGGGTGGTGTACCAACTCTTTCCTTAAACAAATTTGAGGTACGATGGGCTAGATCTCTCCAATGTTCTAAGAAGCACTAAGCGGTAAAGCCCATGGTGTAAATCATCATTTATGCAGTCTTGTGGGTCAGTTGCATATTTGTAGTTTTGTAAATAATAAGAATGTATGCATAATATTGTTTGTTACATGGAATGCAATTTGGAGTGAAAATAAGACAGTGCTAATGATTATTACAAAAATAATAGTAAGGCTGTTTTTGTTTAATGTTTATGGATGTAATAAAAGATAAGAAAAACAGAAAAAATCATGTGTGATTTGGTTTGATCCGCTAATCCATTCATTTAAGTATACTGGATTATATAAGCAGTATGTGGAGAGGGGCCACTTTAAGTGGCCACTTATGCAGTTGAGCAGACAACTTTTAGGACTGTGGTACTCTCCATTAAAAAAAGGAAAGAAAAGGAGGCTTTTTAGTGGGGAAAATGCTACAAAATTATGTTATCAAGCGACAAACAGAGAGACGGGCAACAATTCTAGATGTGCTTAAGTAGGCAAGAATGCAATATATGCTTAAGTATGCATGAACCTTGGATGCTTCAGTTGTTCATTGGATATGAAAATATGTCAGATATTTTTCTCTGATTTACTAGTATTATATTTGCAATAAACAACTGAAATAATTTATTCTCAGATCCTGAGGGCAAGTACGAAGCTTTGGACAAGTATGGAAAGGACCTGACTGCTATGGCACGGCAAGGGAAGCTTGACCCAGTTATAGGAAGAGATGATGAAATTCGTAGATGCATTCAAATTTTATCTCGGAGAACAAAGAACAATCCAGTTTTGATTGGTGAACCTGGTGTGGGGAAAACGGCTATAGCTGAAGGGTAGGAAAACAGCACATTTTGTGAAGCATTTTACTTTCAGAGTATGAAAGTGGTTTCTATAACTTGATTTTAACTTCTTATTTAGGCTTGCTCAGAGGATAGTACAAGGAGAAGTTCCACAAGCTCTGACAAACCGTCGAGTAAGTTTACTTATCCAGGTGTTGATGTTATGTTGTCCCATGTTATATGAGGATCAGATTTGGTGCATAAAGAATTACATATTATGTTTCACACATCTCATGGACTCATGGTATTTCATAGTCTTAGGAAACATTGCACCGCATGGAAGTGTCACTGATGTCTAGTTTTTGGCTCTGCTCAATCAATAAGCTGTTTATCACTTAATCTTGAGTTGCCCTTTTTGTAATTTTTTATGTCGCGGCTGATGTTTTATTTTCTGATGCTTCTGTTTTACGCTGCCTTAACTTCTTATTTTATTTGTGTTTGATGACTACCATTGCACTCTGTAGATGTCTGTCTATAGTGATTAAAATATCTCAAAAGTAGTTAACTTCTAAATATCTGATGTCATATTTGTATCTTTTATATGCTTCAGTTAGCTTCAGAAGTAATTTAATCTTTAATTTTCAGCTCATTGCTAGTGTTGTGGTACCCTGTGAATATTTACCCTGTAGTTAATTCTCTTACCCAAGTCTTGATTTTGTTTTGAGCAGCTAATTGCACTTGACATGGGTGCTTTGATTGCCGGGGCAAAATATCGCGGAGAATTTGAGGATAGGCTGAAAGCTGTACTCAAAGAAGTCACAGATTCAGATGGACAGACCATTCTTTTCATTGATGAGATTCACACTGTTGTTGGAGCAGGTAATTAGCTGTGGAATGTACTGCTATTTCTTTGACTTATTAGATCATTTTTTCCCTGTATAGCCATTAAACTAACTTCCTATTGAAACTGTTTATTTGATAATACTGTTAACAAATTGAAAGATGACATGCATAACAAAATTCGAAGAATGAATCCACCTACTGGACTCATCTATATCTCATGGCCCACTGAACTCATGTGCTAATGCCACATGGGCTGGCATTAGTTCCACGTAGTTAACACTAACTCTGGGGCTATAGCGTACATATATTGTTTGTTTTGGAAATTTTCAGGGTTTGATTGATAATAGGGGGTTCTCTTTATGAATAGTTCTCCCTCCATTCGCGAATAACTGTCACTGTTATCTTTGACTTCTTGTCAAGAATTATTCGCCAACGGAGGGATTACTATTTACTATTTAGTAAAAACTCTGATCGTTACATGAATCAACTCCTAAACAAACGAACTGTACATCAGTTCTTTCACAATTTGCTGTTAGTCACACAATATTTTGTTTAATTTAGAAAAAATAACTGTGTAAATGTGTTTTGAGCACCCACTGTGCCAACATGTCAGGGCTGGCAGAATTGTTCCATCTTGTTTATTCTTTCTTTCATGGTAAACACGTAATTTGGAGATGAAATGAGAGCATCTTAAGCTTTTTGACCGTGTCCATTCCTTCACAATGGTGAATGACAGGAAATCCAACAGCTGCTGGGTTGTTCTTGTTGTGCAGTTGTCTTTTCACTAAAATTTGGATAGAAAGTTTAAAATAATTCATCAAACGGTATCATGCACCAAAATTCTAAAGTTTCACTGTTAGGAACCATGCAATGTCAAATCTTTCAATGAATTTATTACTATCGATGTGAAGAACATTACTAAATTTCCTGTTTCCACTGTTCAAAAATTTATAAACGTTCATCTTACTACAGGTGCCACAAATGGTGCAATGGATGCTGGTAATCTTCTAAAACCAATGCTTGGGAGAGGAGAGCTACGTTGTATTGGTGCAACAACTCTTGATGAGTACCGCAAATATATTGAGAAAGATCCAGCATTGGAGCGCCGCTTCCAACAAGTGTATGTTGATCAACCTTCAGTTGAAGATACAATCTCAATACTTCGGGGATTACGAGAGAGATATGAATTGCACCATGGGGTCCGCATATCAGACAGTGCTCTTGTGGCTGCAGCTGTTCTGTCAGATCGTTACATTAGTGGACGATTTTTGCCTGACAAAGGTGATTTTTTTTTTACTTTGGATCATTTTTATTTGAAGCTACTAACCTGCTCAATCATGAGGGGTAATTATGGCATCTACTTCAAGATCTTTTGTGTGCTCTTTCTGAACAGTGGCTGTGTCTTGTTTGTTGCAGCAATTGATTTGGTCGATGAATCAGCTGCCAAGTTGAAAATGGAAATAACATCGAAGCCGACTGCTCTAGATGAGATTGATCGTTCAGTGCTGAAGTTTGAAATGGAGCGTCTCTCGCTAACTAATGATACAGACAAAGCATCAAAAGACAGACTATCTCGCATTGAAGCAGAATTGTCACTCTTGAAAGAAAAGCAGAAGGAACTGACTGAGCAGTGGGAGCATGAGAAGTCAGTGATGACAAAGATTCAATCTATTAAAGAAGAGGTAAAGTTCAACTCTTATCCAGTAACTTCTCCCTGTATTACAGATCAACAGAGTTGCTATTGTCAGTCATCTTACTTACATTTTACTGTTACAACAGATTGACAGGGTAAATGTGGAGATCCAGCAGGCCGAACGTGAGTATGATCTCAATCGTGCTGCTGAGCTGAAGTATGGCAGTCTGAATGCATTGCAGCGCCAGCTTCAAACAACAGAGAAAGAACTAAATGAATATCAAAGTTCCGGGAAATCTATGCTAAGGGAAGAGGTGACCCAAGATGATATTGCAGAAATAGTGAGCAGGTGGACAGGTATTCCAGTTTCTAAATTAAAGCAATCCGATAGAGAGAAGCTTCTGTATCTGGAGGAAGAGCTGCACAAGCGTGTTGTTGGGCAGGATCCTGCAGTCAAAGCCATTGCAGAGGCCATTCAGAGATCCAGAGCTGGTTTGTCCGATCCAAACCGTCCCATTGCCAGTTTCATGTTCATGGGACCTACAGGAGTTGGCAAAACAGAATTAGCAAAAGCCCTTGCTGCTTTTATGTTCAACACTGAGGAAGCTGTTATTAGGATTGACATGAGTGAGTACATGGAGAAGCATTCAGTCTCAAGACTAATTGGTGCACCACCAGGTTATGTTGGGTATGAAGAGGGTGGTCAGCTTACAGAGGCTGTTCGTCGGAGGCCATATTCTGTTGTCTTGTTTGATGAGATAGAGAAAGCCCATTCAGATGTGTTCAATGTTTTCCTTCAAATATTGGACGATGGTAGGGTTACTGACTCGCAGGGCCGGAAAGTGAGCTTTACCAACACAATCATTATCATGACATCCAATGTTGGTTCACAATACATACTAAATATGGATGAAGAAGGTGGAACAGTTGATTTGGCCTATGAGAATATAAAGAAGAGGGTGATGGATGCTGCAAGATCTGTATTCCGTCCAGAGTTCATGAATCGCATAGACGAGTACATTGTTTTCAAGCCTCTGGAGAGGGAACAGATCAACAGCATTGTCAAATTACAGGTAACATTTCTTACTTTGTTGTGGTCAATTTGACACCTATCAAACATTTGCCATTTAGAAATATCAGTGCTAGCAAAAATGCGATAGTAAACTAGCTTCATTACAAGATTGATGGTAGTGTATATAAGACGTCAATATTAATGTGAATGCCTGTACAATAATGTACAGTCACCATGCTACCGATCTTATCTAAACAAAATCATCTTTTGCTTTTCCTGTTATATAGCTGGCAAGAGTACAAAAGAGGATTGCTGACCGCAAGATCAAACTCGAAGTCTCACCTGGAGCAGTTGAATTCCTTGGAAGCCTTGGGTACGACCCGAACTACGGTGCCAGGCCGGTGAAGCGAGTGATTCAACAGTATGTGGAGAACGAACTGGCAAAGGGTATCCTCAGAGGTGAGTTCAAGGATGAGGACAGCATCCTGGTAGACACCCAGGTCACGGTGCCCTCCAACGGTCAGCTTCCGCAGCAAAAGCTCGTTTTCCGGAAAATGGGTGAAGACTCAAAACCTGCTGCTGAAAACGAGAAGTTCTTGCCTGCTGCCTGATAGCCTATCTTAGCAGATGAGGAATAAGATGTACATATAAGGGTGTCGAACAGGTAGTGGATCTGTTTGGGCATAGCAGAGTGATACAGTCAGAATTCCCTTAATAGCTAAACACTACATCAGCACAAATGATTCTTGCTTTGAAGTTCTGGAGGTCGTCGGTCCTTTTCTATCAGTTTACAAACTGTCATGGGGTTTATACTTATACTTATGTAGCTGTCAGATTCTGTAGTTTCTGGATGAGTTCCCGACGAATCAGTAAATTCCAACCGAAGATGATGTTCAAACAGATTATTGTTTGTCGATTACAGTGGAGAATTACATGTCTTGATTTCTTCAGAACCAGAGATCCTTCGAAATTTTCCGTGTGACAAGACCAACAAACCCACTTTGGAGCCTATAGCCACCTTTAAAATACAACACCAAGCTGGAGAAATGAAACTAACATAGTAACTAGCGGATCAGGACTCAATACATCTCTGGACGCCATATAGATCTCCATTGTTCAAGAAACACGCATCACGATATTATCAGAACAGACAGTACATGTCAACGGTGAACTACTGAACACAATCAGAAATTCACAATAACAGAACAGGCAGTTGATCTCGATGTGAACACAATAACCGAGCAAAGCTGTATTGCATACAAGCAAAATTTGTACAGCTCGAAGTCACTTCAAGCTATGCCTTGTCACATACTGCATGCATGTATTGATGTAAATGCAATGCAAGATACCTGTAATGACTAATGAGGTACCGATAAATAAGGAAGAGATGATGCAAAAAGCTTTTTCTACTGGTACAAAGCAACACGGAAAACAACATTGCAGTTAAATACAACGGTGACAGTGTCTTGTCCCACTGCTCACTCCTAGTCCAAAGCAAGATTCCACATTGTACAAGATTCACAGACCATTGACTTCGATACAGCAGTAACCTGCCAACAAGAAAGACCACAATCAAACTTATTTTAAGACACATGACAGAAACTTCTCATTCTAGACAAACATGTATGAAGGGGCCATTCAAAACCACTACGCATAAAAAAAAATGTTCGTTCGACTAGCCTTATGCAGTTTCGCTGCTTCCCACAAGCGCTGGCTATTAGTATATTATTTTTATCATTACGGTAAATAGGTATAGAGTAATTGATTGGTTGCAGTTATTTTGCTTACTCCCATTGCTAGTTTTCAGTCAATACTTAACATGAAACAGTATCAATGCCACAAAACCATCAAGTTAAGAAAACAATCAACAACATGGTTTTCAGATTTATCATTTTTAAGATCGTCAGGTTATATAGTAAAGAATGTGAGTAATAATGATTGCAAAACATCTAACAGGTGCTATCATGCTAACGCTTTTGATTAGGGCATCAAATCAACTTGAAAAATTCTCAAAAAAATAATTATGAAGAAGCTCCTCAGTGTGAACTCCGATATTATAAAACTCCATTTCAAATTCAACCAATTCAAAAAGAACCAAAAAGTTGAAGTTTAATTTAAACAGTAACTTCCCCCTTTCCCTTTTCTTAATATTAATTATTTATCAGATATTTCACTATTGTGTTTGTCTTAGCACCCTTTGAATTTGGATTTTTATTTGGTAGCAGAAGCAAGGTTATAAACCAGTTGTGCTAAGAATGTGAAAGACAAGTGTATGCCATTAGCATTCCATGGCTCAAAAGTGTGATAGTCTCCCATGTAAGTTTGCCCATCAAATGATCATTGTCATTAAATGGGTGCGTCTATCATTATTCATTACTTGCAATGCCAAGCAGTGCTATTCTTACATAAAGGTTGTATGTAATCTGTGCGTGGTGAAAGATAAAAGGTGTAGCTCAGATTTAGCTAGCCCAAATGTGTTTTAGTGTAGAACAAGTATTTAGAAATGGGGACTTTGTAACCTTAATGACACGTAGAAACTGTAAATACCTAAAGAAACATTCCATATGATACCTTTGGCATAAACATACCAATAAATATAATTTCCTATTTAACATCGTGTGTCATAAAAAAAAAATGTAACTAACTAAGTAGCATGGCAGGCAAAACTTTGTAGGCCCGAAGGGTTACAGATTTGCAACCTGTATTTGGTTCCCAAACTAGTCCTGTACAGTTCAAATTCTTGTTTTTTAACATTCTACATTATGGACACACATAAAAGACAGGTAACCCCATCTCAAATTTCACTTTTTAAAAAAGGCTAGGCAACAGCATAGTTTCAAAAGGAAACATAGAACTTTTTGCAGCTAGATCATATCCTACATTCTTTCATTCTTTGACATACAGATCTGTCATCATGAGGTTTGAGGGGAAAACTTAGACCTGGAATGATGCAGTTCGGAAATGTGCACTAGTGATCTTTATGCGTACAACCAGTTTTCTTCTGTTTATCCATAAGTTTTGGTGTTTTACACACATACTTGCTTTGTTCATGCTTTATTGTTTTCTGGTTGAGGAAACTGATTTTACAACCTTGCAGGGATTCCCCAAAAGCATGTGCATCTAGGTTTTTACAGAACCTAAAGGCTCAAATCGAAAGTTTTCCTGGACAGTAGGCATTCATCATTGAAACTCAAAGTTTTCCTTGACCATGGACATTAGGTACTCCATTATTGAAAACTGGGACCTAAAGGCTCAAATCAAGCTAGTATCTATATTCTTGTGTAATATAACTCAGACCATCTTAGGTGCAAGGTTTAACATACACTTCAGTAAGTTCAACTATAAACAAGAAAAGTACGGAACTGATAGAGGTAATACTTGGAGGCTTGTTTGGATGGGGCCGAGAGACCAGCCTATCGAGGTCCATCCAAATGAGCCCTGAATAGATCGTAATAGGCCACCATAAGGTATGTCCAACCATCTGGAAGTTCAGGAACCAATAAAGTAGAGATATATTTCAGTTTCTCAATGCACCACAAATTCAATGTGGCAATTGAACGAATAGCATTCCAACTGCCAATGTGACGCAACTTGGGCAACATAAAGTACTTAGAAAAAGGATTATTATCTGCTACTTCTACTATACAGCTGTAACCTGATAGTATCCCAGAACAGCAAGGTATCACCCAAAGAGCTAGAGGGTTGTCTACCAAAACTTCAACTTTTTGTCAAAAATCCAGAAATTAACAACTAGGGATTAAGCCCAAACACAAACAGTGAAGGTTCTCAATCAAGAACCCAATTGTAGGAAAACATGAGTACCACTGGGCACTGGCACTAGCCTCATAAAGGAAAACATGAGTACCACTTGTCTCCTAAAGGGAAACTTGAGCATCACTTATTTCAAGTATAATATTCCCATCAAGTGCTCAGTAGCAAGGAAACACTATAAATTGTCCCAGAGGGCCCAAACTGTACAAGTGAAGGACAATACATGAAGATTCAAATCACAGCAACCCTAAAGTAAGCACACTGTCCTGCACAGCGATCATTTCGTATGCATGTAAATACTTTGGTCAATATACTCGAAGTCTGCATACTGACTCAGGAATTTAATCTACTGATGCGAACATATAAGGAAACGCCCTAAAGGATTTTCTGAGTTCAGTATGCTTTTAGTTACTCCTCGAAAGGAAGTGGAGACGTTTTCGTTGACAAGCAATGCTTACTTAAAACATTCCTCATGGAAATTGGGAATGAGTTAAGTATACCGTAAGGGTAACTTCTAATTTATGCTATGCAGATTAAATTGAAATTGCCAGCACGTGAAAACATAGGTAGAGAGTAGAAAACAGCTGGGAAAAAAACATAAACGTACAAATACCTGATTCAAGTCTTGATAATTACTCCTCCCTTGCATCCTCAGAGTCCGAGACAGGCATCAGAGTGCATAAACCAAGGATATGTCCGTTAAGGCATGTATAATACTCAACAGAATCATCATAAGCATCCAACCTTATGGAAGCACTTATGGGTATCATATTTGCTTGCAGCAAATTCCATAGCTTTGCTTTACAATAAGGACACACCTCCTTTGGATGGAACTTTGCTTGCTTCTCAATCAGCATCTTCTTGACCTTTGAAGCAGCAAATGACTTGAAGATGCCCCGGAAAAAACCCAAGTCACCTTCCTCACCCTGGTCGAGATGCTCGCAAGGATCGGAAACATACAACACATCTGTCTTGCATTGCGGAGGCAAGAAGCTCTTTCCAGAAGCCCTCGAAAAACGGGTCCGAAAAACAAAGTGCCCTGGGACATGGATGTTACCAAACAGGCCACCCTTGGTGCACCCTGAGCAATGGATAAGAAGCTTCCCGAGCGCCTTCCAGTTGCCGTCGACAATATGGCTGCCACTTGAGTGCAAATCCTGCATCATCTTCGGTGCCCTGGCATGGCAGAATTCCTTCCACAGCACTCGCTTGGCGATCTCATCAAACCACTTGCACGTGCAGGAGAAGAGGGCGATCATCCTCGGGTTCCAGTTCATGTGGCGGAAAACAAGGAAGAGGGCATCCTCACTAATGTGTCCCTTGAGGCAAACACAGCTTGAGGAATGCGTGCAGCGGTACTGCTTCACCACCAACACCATTTCCAGCAGTCAAGCTGCTCGGACACTCTCTCCGTAGACTCCCCCAATCCTGCATTAGTTTTGTTCCATAGTTCACATGCCATCAATAACTCGTCAAAGATTAACCCATCACCAAAATTTCTCGAAAATAAAGTTCCATTAGTAGTATTAGTTCAGGGTAATAGATTAGACAACCAAATACAATGTGTACTTGAACATGGGCTGGATGCAGCCGCGCCTTGGATAGTCCTATGGGATGGGATCATGGGATGGGGTCAACTGAGATCGAACGAGCCGTGGATGGGTGGATGGATGGATTAAAATAGTAGGGTTACCACGCAGCAAAGAAAAGGCCCCAGGGAACAAAACTCAATTCTTGAGAGAGAGAGAGAGAGAGAGAGAGAGAGAACAACAATCCAAGCAAGCTAGGGCTTCCTTACCAACAAAAGGGGAGGAATCACTCCAAGTCCGTATGGATGGATCTCCACTCGGCGCCAGTCCAGTAGACGGGGGCAGGAGGAGGAGCACGCCAGCGAGAGAAGAGCTCCTTCGCTTCGAGGCCGCAGGCGTGCTTCGGGGGGAAGGAGGAATACTTTGGGATGAACGGGGGAGTCAGGCGGGGCGAGAGGCTTCTGTTAGGGACGAACGGGGGAGCCGGCTGCCGGCGAGGTGGTGGAGGCCGGAATCGCACAGGTGAGGTGAATTTGTGACGAGAGGAAGGCAGGACGAAGAGGTGGATGAGAGAAGAAGGGGACCCAAGCGTGAGATGGGGATGGGGATGGGGATGGTATTCAGATTTCATCGCTCATGGTATCTTCTGTCTTGTCATCTGCGCTTGGCTCCATCCAACGCGTCTATTTCTAAACAACGGTTAGATTTCTCAGACCACCGCTCATGCACCGATAGCATATTGGTGATATCAGTTGTTTGTAAATGTCATGTAGGGCACAAGATGATATAGATAAGAGAGAGGGAGCATAGAGAATTATATCGTCCCTCGTACAGTAGTCGACTCTAACACATAAACAAGACACATTATACATGGAGGAGTTATCTTTAGAAACATGTATAAAACAACTTATTATAGGGGTTGTTTTTAATGTTGTCTATAAATATTATAGAGGGATGCTATAGACAGCAGTTGCATATACTCTATACTATTGTACATGCCCAAAACAGTTGTTCCCCGGTACACTTATTCATTTGTGGGCCTCAGCCCCCCTAGGTCCAAGCCCGAAAAAAAATTATTTAATTTATTTTCAGAATAAAATATTAATATTTTTGTCGGGGTTTTTCCGGCTTCCAACCGAGCCTGGACGAAAATCTAGACCTAAGACCGGAAAAACCGGGTCAGACTGAGACCAGGCTGCCCAATATGTCTATTCCCGGTCTGAACTTTTTTAAAAAATTAATTAACCCTTTTTTAATTTATTTTTATTGTTAACCCCGCAAACTTTATTTCTAATTCTAACCCTTTTTTGTCACGTCACCACCCGTGACGTGATAAAATAACATTGTCATGTCATAGAATAAGTCCGTTAAATAGCACTTTTTGTCACGCCATTGGTGGTGGTGTGACCAAACAACATTGTCACGCCACTAGTGGTGGCGTGACAAGAGCTTGACAAGATACGGGCTGGCGTAATAGTATTATTTTATCACGCCACGGGTGGTGGCGTGATCAAAAGGGTCAGAATTAGAAATAAAGTTTGCAGGGTTAACAATAAAAATAAATTAACCGGTGACGTGACCAAAATAATCAGAATTAGAAATAAAATTTACGGGGGTTAACAATAAAAATAAATTAAACAAAGGGTTAATTAATAACAAAAAATCCTCCCGGTCTCGTTCTGTCTTTTCCACTTCCGTCAATTTTCATGTGATGAACCAATATATCTGAAGTTATAAATGGTCCCTTCTCATATTTGCAAAAGGAAAATCAATAAATAGATTGTTCTTGAAAGGAAAGTACCAAAGACATATCTTGAACAGATCGGAAAAAAGTGGAACATCAGTCTTAATTCCTAAAGATAGAGGACACTATTAACCGGGATCTCACAGCCTAAGCTGATATCTGAGATTGTTTTGCCTTGCATGAACCTAATAGAATCCAGCAACAATCAACTAGGAAATTCTGCTTCCTTCCAAGCTCCAAAGGTGACAATCGACTCTAATGAACTCGTTGATGAAAACATTTGATGAAGCCTCCTTACTACTCCATTCTTTGGAAGTAACCATGACCAGACATATAATGAAAGTGGTTAGTTGTGGGACCAGGTAATCTAACCGTTGCTGGGGTATGGACGTGTAGGATTGCAGTTTTGTCTCGTTCGGCATCTTTTTGGAACGAAATAGCAAATGACACCAAGACAAGTTTGGCAAGTGACACGTGTCATGTACCGTGTTGCTTGTCCGCAGAGGCCACCTTCCACGGTCCCCGTTGACGGCAGGCAACCTGCCACGCTCCTAGTCTACAGCAGAGCACCTGTCGTGCTCCCTATCCGCAGCAAGAGTGTGTCTGTCTGTGGTGGCATGCCATGTGGTGCGCAGCAGGGGGACGATGCGGTTCCGTTGTGCGGTAGGAGAGCTCTTGCGCATGGGGAGCGTGGTAAGGGGTGCTATACATGGGGAGTGTGGTAGGAGAGGTGCTGCACACAGGGAACATGGTAGAGGTATCATTTTTGTCATTTCCCAAATTTGCTATTCCGTTTGAGGGAGAAGTCAAAATGAGCTAAAGGTCATATTTGCCTTTAAAACGTAAGGATAAAGGATGTGCTCTAGATATAACAGTAAATTATAATTTGAAACAGAAGGAACGTATTAACAAAACTACACTGGAACATTCAGGGCAACAGAGAGAAAACATGATATCCTGTACTAACAAAATTCGAACTTCGAAGCAATCGAGAAGTTGCGTTGGATAGATCCGCAGACTGCAGAAGCAGCTAGTTGTGCAGGGATACTTCATACATCCTCGTAATGATCAAATCTAATCCGTGATTTACGGTGTGATGATGCTGTTGACGCGAAGGCAAACATGTGAGAAGTGCATGGCGTGATGCTGAAGATTAATTAGTGCAATCTGGGTTGACCATTAAAACACCACTCGATCTCAGTGTGTCATCAGCACCCTAGGTCTCTAGGTTGCGGACATGCATAAAACTTATTTACAAGGAAGTATATTGTACTCCCTCGTATAAAAACAATACATGCAGATTTGTCTTAAAAAGTACTTCTATAACGTTATGATCTTACTAGGTTTACAAATATATTACAATATATACGAGTGATCAAAATTACATTTTGAGGACCATGTGGATGTCCAAAATGACATCATTTGTGATAAAAGGGAGTAGTAGTTATAGGCTCTGTTTGTGACACCAAAAGAATCACATCAATGGACCAGATCTTGATTCATCTCATTAGGTTATGCCAAGTTCATAAGCCTGATAAAAAGTCTAGATGTGAAAAAAAAAGAGTCTAAAACTGAGTAAAATTGTCCACTTTTCCCTAAAAGGCAATTAATGATCTTCACCACCTGTATGGTGGGTTGCGAGGCTGCAATGGTGCCACTGGCCTTAGTAGATGAGCAAGAATTATCCATAAGGTACGTATTAGGGGGAGATATACAGTGGAAACTCAACTTTGGTAGAATCATGAAAAACACTTTTGGTTTAGGTATCAAATCAACGTGAAATTTTTTCAATTTTTTTTTGTAGACATAGTCTATCAAACGTTATGGAACCCTTTAAAATTTCTACTTCAAACTCAAAATGTGTTTGAAATTGAATAAACAAAAATAGAAGTTTTGACGTGAATAGCAACTTCTTTTATTTTTTCTTTTCCTTTACTTTTATTAATCATTTTTCGTATTTTTATTACTCTCAATATAAATTGAATTTCAACTTGAACTTTTACATGTAGATAGAGTAAATTGTGATTTTCAATTTTTTTATGCTGATTTTGTGCCTATACGAAAAAAGATTTTCATGATACCAGAAACTCAAAAGATCATGAAAATCCTTTTTCGTATAGGCACAAAATCAACATTATATTCAGTGGCGGATCCAGAGCGAAAATGACCGGGAGTCCCTGAGGCAAGATAGGACACGTTCGGCTGAGATGTGGCTTAGGGTGTCCCCTCATGTTGGGCTAGGGGTGTCCATACTACATATATATGATATATATATATATATATATATATATATATATATATATATATATATATATATATATATATATCAAGTAGTCACGAAATACATGAGATCAATACTACAGTTCCAATAATGTGCGTATACAAAGCAAAAGTAAATAATAAAAGAAGTATAGTTTTTTTTAGGAACAATAAGTAGCAACTTGACAAGCAATTGTCCTATAAGATATTAAGATGGACACCGTAACCATGTAACCAGATTGAATGCATCAAAACCACTTGATTTATAACATACTACGTAACTAGATTTTTTAAAATAATCTATTTTTATTTAGAATTACAAAAATAATACCAATTAATTTTTTTATCAGAAATAATCACGTATCGCTCTACGGTTGGACGACTTGGGATAGTCGCCAACGGATGAGCAACACTTATCTAAGTCGCTTAACAGTGAAGCGAGCGGACTGTTCGCCTCCTAGTCGCCGAACAAATGGGCAACTTGGTCTTAGTCGTTGTACGGTGGCGCGACTAGGACACGTGTCGCTCGAACGCTGGACCCTAGTCGTCCAATTGTTGGGCGACTTAGGGTGCTTTTATACCACACGCGCGCGGCCGACGGGAACATTCGTCATTTCATTGAGCGAGACTGAGAGAAAGAAGAGAGAGAGAGAGAGAGAGAGAGAGGGAGAGGGAGAAGTGGGAAAAAAGTTACTTCATAGCGACGATGACGACGGTGAGTTTCTATGATTATTTTGTATGTGTGTATTTTTGAAACCATGGTAGGTTAGTAAACAACATGATGTGTATTGATATATTGTTAGCAAATGAAATAATAGTAGGTTAATTTAAAAAAATATTAGTTTGGAGATAGCATGGTTAATACAATTAGTTTGGAAGTTCATATGGAGGAAAATTTTGTTGATGAGAATTAATTCAGTTGTACTATTTCGCGTGCTGCGTTAATTGCGCCCGGGCTTGATGAATGATAACGTGTTACTTTTCTATTATATAAACATCACAGATACATGGTTCCAAACCCATAGGATTAAACATGTGAAATTATGATTTTTTTCTAAAAGCTTCACCCATTATAAATATGCATAGTAACAATGATGTTTTAAGTATTTCGTAATCCAACAATGATGTACAGGTGTTAACGTAATATAGTTTTTTGTACGAAAAATTGTGTGTTTACCACTTGGGTTTCATGAAATTGTATATTTATTAGCTCCGTTTTCGAGCATAGTATTTTAGTGCCACTAAGAACATACCAAATATGATTTATTTGCCATTAGAATATGATTCAAATGCTCAATTAACATTAATACTTTTCATTTCTTGATTTGTAGGTATGACTCACGACCCTGGTGGTTCGGACTGGTATTTCGGTCAGCTCGACCGGTTGGTGGACACGCAGCATCGTGCAAGCCGTCGTGTTCTGCATCCGGTTTGCGGGGATGACGCGCCTGACTTGGGGGTGGTTCGTACACGGACACCTCGCGGACTTGGAGACTGGACTCACGCTGGGTAGAGAGGTTTGTTCGCAAGTTGTGCTATTTGTTTTGTGTCAGATGTCCGCTATGTAGTTACTTCTTCGTGCTTTGCAGGCTGAGCCGTGCCGGCCTTCTACCTCTCGTGTGGATGGTGGAGGCCACCAAAGAGGACAGCGCTCCGGTCCAGGACGACGGGGAGGTCCAAGCCGGTCCAGAGTGGTCACGATGGTTCCCGTTCGACCGATCGCTCCTGACAGCCCAGGTGGACCGGTGACGGCCCTAGACGCACACCTTCCACCTCCCATTCGGGGAGATGGCCCCTACTCTGCAGGATGTCGCGATGCTGCTCGGCCTGCCTATCGCGAGAGCCCTTACATTCCGCCAGACGCGCCGTTAACTGGCGCGACGCCCTGCTCGGCAGGTTTCAAGGGGTTCTTGCACAGGAGGCCGCGCCACCGTACTACGACTTCTCGGAGCGACAGTGGCATCGCGCGCCCCTGCGGTGGCTTTCGTAGTTCCTGGTACGTGTGCTACCTATTTTCCATGTTTAGCGATGCACTATCCTAGTCATATGACAGGTTTACTAATTATTCGTTTGTGCGTAGGTCGAGCGGATGGTCCCACAGCCCACCGCCAACCAGGTGTCGTGGCACCTCGAGGTGTACCTGTTGTGGCTCTTCAGCTGGGTACTGTTTACCAGCAGCCACGGCGACTCCGTCGACGCCCACCTCGTGGGTTATGCGAGGGCCATCGCTGACAGCGAGGAGCTGGAGATCAGCTGTACTTGTCGCGACGTATTGCGTCATGTGCGATGCATGCTGTAGGACGAGGCCAGCATCTATCCTCATAGGTTGCCCCCTCCGGCTACTGCAGCTGTGGTCGTTCGAGCGCTTCTCTCTTAGATGGCCCATGCTGGTAGACTCTAGTCTGTACAGCGAGGACATGTACCATGGGGACGCGGTGGACCGGTCGACCGTAGGGTCTCTTTGGTGCCGTAGACGGGTACGTACTTCTCTATATCTTTACTTCAGTCATATTACCCTTTGTAACCACTGTTCTGGCTCGCAGGCACAGTATGCACACATGCAGGTTACATGTGTGTACGAGCACTTCGTGGAGAAGTTGGACCGCCTCACTACTGACGACGTGCACTGGCAGCCGTACTCTGATCAGGAGACGGAGGCCCATGCTCCCGGTGGCTTTCCTCACTGTGTTGGCGCGACCGGGCGTACTGGCGGACGTAGAAGAAGCTTGTCTTCGACGTGTTCATCGAGGACTACGCGGTGCATAGGGTGATGCACTAGTTCGGCCTTCGCCAGGTTGTTCTAGTTCCCGTCGAGACAAGGGTGCTTGGCTCTGACCACGCGTGAGTTACACACAACACATGTTCGTATATGTTTTTGTCAGTTCTTTTACGACGGCTTCTAATTGCAGTGGTACGTTTTGCATGCATAGTAGGAGGGGTGGCACCAGGATGCAGTGGTCGGCGAAGATGGAGCCATGGGTGGCACAGTGGGCGAACGCCCTCCAAGACTGCGTGTAGGAGGACACCCCGTACGACCCCAGCGTGTACGACGAGTACCTTCGTTGGTACACCCCACAGACACGCACCAGGCTGGTGCATGTCGTCGACCCTCCCCCCGCTCACGTACTAGTATCGACTGACGCGTACCCTATACACTTCACGCAGAACTTACACATCGCGGTACGTACTATCATGTTTTAAAATGTCTAAGTACGGTTACCTAAATTATAGGTTTGACGCTTTCATGTACTCCTCTCAGACGGACATCAATGTCGCGATTGCCACGGATGGCTAGTCGATCCTGGACAGGTCACCATTGGGGTGGAGGTGACACGCGACGAGCTAGTACAGTTTGTCTCTCGGGCCTGCAGTGCGGCGAGGCGTGCTGTTTCCCTGATGTCGTGCGGGACAATCCAGGAGGTGGCCACGTCGGTGCATACACTAAAGCCGGCACATCCTACATCCCAGTCAGGGGGCTCAGGAGGTGCATGTCCCTATGCCTCGCCTGCGCCTGCGCCTTGTCAGCCTGGAGGGTTCGGGTGGGCACATGGGTACACACCGTCACAGCCGCCGCCGCCGCCGCGCCGCCGTTCCAGGACACCTACCCGAGAGCGCCAGGGCAATATCCTTTCTTCCGGACCCGTATGGTCAGTACGGCGGGTTTGACCCTTTCTTGCGCATGGCCCCGACTAAAGTATGTTTCCTCTCTTCAGGTTTGTTGATCGTTGATATTTTGCAGAGATTAACATTATTTGTCTTGCAGGTTTCCTGCTCCAGCCGGGAGTTTAGCTATCCCCGCACGACGATGTGGACGCCTACTTCGCGGATCCACTCGGGGAGATCAGGGGAGCAGCTGAGCCCACACCCGTCGAGGTTCTTTCCGGGTCGTAGCTTAGCGGGACCCCAGTGGTCACGTAGGCACAGATGGAGTCGACCCCCTTGGGAGCACGGATCAGTAGGCCTCCTAAGCCTCTTTCCCTGTCTGGGCCATGGCCCTGCACCCCGCGCTTTGGAAGCCCAAGCGGGGGAGTATTGGTGGGCGTGAACCGGGTGTGGAACGTGGAGACGACGGAGGAGGTGCTGCGGGTGGCGTAGTGGGTGGCCAGTAGGGGGTATTCGACATGATTGTCTATGCATTCCCTCTAGCATTGTTCTATAATTTGTATTATGACATGATTGTCTATGCATTCCCTCTAGCATTGTTCTATAATTTGTATTATGTGTTTACGTATTCTACTTCGTAGTTACTATAACATGGTTGTCTATGCATTCCCTCTAGCATTGTTCTATTACTTATTCATGTATTACTTTTCAATCGTTCGTGACCTAGCCGCAAAGAATTGAATGCGAAAAGGCGACGGATATGAAGTTGTGAATTAAAATAGACTTTATAATAAAACTTGGAATAATATGGCGCACAGGGTTTGGTTACGTTGCCCACTGCCGCCAGGAAGGCCATACTGTGAGAACTTGCAAGGCGCCTGCCGACACGTAGAAACATCGACTTGTACTTCACCATGTACTTTGCTTGTTGTAAGCACTATGAAACTAATTGTATTTTAATTGCAAATTTTAACTTTATTTAAAGTGTCAATCTCTCGTCTTAATTGCAATGCACGACATGACCTCGCTCGGCAGCACACCACGTGACCTTGCTCGGCAGACGCAGGGAGCGCGAGGCTCGCGAGGGGGAGTGCGAGAAATAGAAGGAATTGGCGGCCAAGGCCAAGGCGGAGAAGCAAGGAGTACAACGTTGAGCTCGCAAGGAAGGACAAATGGCCTCGGTCCACGCAGTAGTCCGACCCTCTTCATCCATATATTCCATGTATTTCTAATTCTCTAAAGGCATGCATGTACCGTCTTTGGTTCGCTAGCCTGCTTGCCATGTAACCCCTTGTCCGATCAAATATCGTATTGTTATCATTGCACCATTTCTCCAAAGTCCACCGTGTATGAATTTTCTGGTGCACCACAATATCACTTACCTTCGTACTTACGAATCATTGTTACCTATATCATCCTCACAAAATTCTACAGAAATTTAGTGCACTAGAATAACATACGACGATCGCAATAATATTATTGCGAGTCTCACAAATTTCGGACCCTTTAAATTCTGCGAAAATCACAAACGGACCAACCAACCTTGTCACCAACTTTTTATTTTTTTGAAAAAATAACATCCTACAGCAGTATTTCCTAAATATAATACCTACAAAATGTAATATTTATTTCCACATAATAATTCCAATCAGATTTATTAAATAGGAGATGTGGTACTTCAAATCACCCAGTGGTTGAGCGACTTAGTAAAGTCGCTCAATTACCAGGCGAGTCTAACGCTTGGCGCTCTGTGGTTGGACGACTATGTTAAGTCGCCCAATAGATGGGCGACTAGGTGTAAGTTATCCATCGGTACGGCAACTTATAATTATTTCTGATAAAAAAATTAAATAGTAGTATTTCTGTAATTCTGAATAAAAAATATATTATTAAAAAAATTCGCATAACTACGTATGCAAATGTCCAACACTCCGACTAGCTAGGATCGATGGAAGTGCATTCTGCCTACTCAAGAGGGAAAAAAGCACTTTTGATAAAAATAATAATAATAAAAAAGAACCAGTTGAAACTAAAGAAAGCTCACCCTGAAGACTAACAACAATGACACGTCCTGTAACTTTTCAATTGGAGGAGCTGTCAAGAACAGGCAACTGAACATGAGTGCACAATCTTTATCCCTTTTATTTCTTCTTTCTTTGCATCGATCTTTACTGCGTTCGTGTACGTCGAGATCACCAAGTGGTGAACGGAAGACGACAAGATAGATGCGAGCTTGATTGCACACACTTGCTGGAACAGAATTAGATAGAGGAGAGGAGAGGAGAGGAGAGTATATTTTGGAAGATACCCATGCCGGCCAAGTTGGTTCACTTGCCGCTATCATCTCATCTCAGCCAAGCAACGGTCCACTTGGTTTGCAGCTTGCCAAGTTGCTCGAGAGAACACTTGTGCCAAATTCGCTTTCATGGACACTTGGACAGCGTTGCTGCTCTGCTCACCGCATGCGTGCCTCTTGTGATGCCGATGCTTATAGGCATAAAGTACTCCATCAGTTCATTGGTTTTCTAGAGCAGGAACAATTGGCTAGTGAGGTGAAAACCACCCACTCTGTGTGTGTGCAGACTCCGGGGGAAGCATATTTAACAGTTTTCAAAAATTATCAAACAATTACCACGCGTAGAGGAGGTGATATTTTAAAACCATATGAAATTTCAAGATCAAACTCAGTCGTATTCGATGATTTTTCTCAAACCATAGCGATGAACAGGAAGACCACAGTGATGAGCAGTAACCATATGATGAACAGTACAAACAATATTCATGGTGAATTTGTCTTTTTCACGTATTTCGAATGTGATTGATTTTGATCTTGAAATTTTTATAGGGTCGTAGAATATCACTTACCCTGCGTATGATGATTTTTTTAAGAATTTGAAAAACTTTTACAAATGATTTCCAAGGAGTTTACATGGAAAGAGTGGTTTCCCATGGGATCCAATACCGGTAATCTCTCAGAAACCACCGCGAAAAATCTAAAGAAATAGCACATCTATTGGTAGAATCGAACAAGTGGCGTTTACGAGAAAACCGAGACGGCACATCGTTTGGACTATGCAAGGTTGGCCCAGTCACAGGTTCTTAATGTTTCAACTACTCATATTTTTTGAGATACAACTCAACCACTAGTTTGTACCTTAGTACATTTGTAAAAATAAATTAAAGATGCATTTCACATATTCTTGATATTTTTATGTGACCCGATCTGAGTGTTTTAAAAATTAAAATACATTTTTGTCAAATACTTAATAAGAACTTCTGACCAGAGGGAGTAAGTTGATGGTTATCCAGACCGGTTAGTTGCTGTGTGTTTCTTGGATCATTGTCAGAACAATACCATCCAACAAATTTTTAGAGATATCGCAATTTGGTACACAAATTCAATAGTTATTCGACACCTTGAATAATATAAATAATTACCGAATTATGTGAAATGTTGAATATAAGAAATTGTTAGACTTCCTGTGTTGCTTACTCTTTTTTGTTGACATGGGTCGTCATGGCTAGTTCATATTGCTTCACCTTCCACATGTTCTACACTTTTATTTAGTTTTAAATTATTTTTGCTTCTATATTTTTTAGTTACGTTTATGTCCATGTCCTCTCGAATTGCATATCATTACATTTTTGTGCTGTTTTGGAGTTGTGGCATTTGGCTACTGTCACAGCATATGCAAGTTAGGCTGTAGTAGTCGTGTCATCATGAGTCCAGGTATTGTCAATCTGCTAACTCCAAATATACTTTGAATTTCAGCTTCAAAACACAGGACTGTACAATGAAGCACATCTCAGCTAGCACAGAACACACTGATGGTTCGCACCAGAATAGAGAGACATTTCCATGGATACTCGAGTCAAACACATGACATAGCTAAAGCCAAAACTTGTGAGTTATGAAACATTCACTTACATATAAGAAATGCTAGATTCTGTTACATAGATCCAACAACAGCACTGAGATTTTGCCTTGTGTTTTATAAAGGAAATCTCAAGCAAAGATTTCTCTAACAAGCCAGTCTAGGCTAGGATAAGCAAAATACAGTATCAAAAAGGAAGGCAGCGCAAACAACAGGGTGATAAGGATGTACAGTAACAAGACAGCTGCGCTGGCAGGGATTGCATAGAGCACTATGAGGACGAAAATAAATACCAGAGGAAACTTAGCAGTCAGGTGAACCAAGAACGACAATGATTTGCGCAGCGAAGCTTGTACCCTCTCTGCATTCAAGACGGGGACCACATGATTGGCATGGTTCACACTGGAGGATGATGTTTCAACCCGTGGCGGGAGTGGACGTCTAATGGTATTCGAATAACCTGCATTTCCACTTGCCCTACTGCCACTTGAGAGCCATGTAGTATGTTGCTCACTATGAATAGAAGATCGTGATCTGGCCCGCTCACCATTCATTCCCTCAACCATCCAAAGGAGGAAGTAGTTTTTGCGTGGAAATGCAAGATTCCCTTTGTAAAGTATGCGGAGTGACAGGAGGTTGCACCAGGGACAGGATATGAAGAACGGTAGCTGGATTGGTACTGTTTGAACTTTAGTGACAGCCCACTGAAGACCTAGGATGCAGTTCTTGCACATGGTGTGGCCGCACCATAGTACATAAGGTACATTCTCCACTATGTTGAAGGACTCCCAACATATCGGGCATTCGAGGCCTTCTTCCCTGCTTGTGCACGAAGATGCCTCATCATCTGAGCAATTAGCATTGGAAGAGGTGCAATTTGGAGGGCTCTTCTTCCCCAAACCAGATGCCCAAGCACTTGACGCGAAACTCCACATTTGTGTAGCACAAATCGTAAACTATCTTAAAGACCCTGATTTTGCTCACGTGGAAATTCTACTTGGGGATAGACCTGAAATAACCAAGAAAACCATGTGTGAGGACAATGAGACTACAAAGAGAAACCAATACCCCAAAAAAAACAATATGAATTTGGCTGACATTAGCATTTCGGAAAAAGTGGAAGACGGGAAGCTCTAACAAGGATGCCAGTAAATGGAAGACCAAAGCAGAACACCAACTATATGACCATCTAAGGGTTTCACAATGCAAGGGTAAGACAACACAAAGTGTAGCAATTGGATCATTTGAAATATTAGCATTCTTACCAAAGGAAGTAGGCAAATAACAGTCATAAGAAAAATAAAATGCATAGCACAAGCAGATTTTAAGCTGATGCCAAACAGCTAAATTGGAAATACGCTATTACACTGATGGACCGATTCAGAAAATAAGAGAGACATAGTTACTAGTCAATGGTCACACACGGCATAAGGGTTAATGATTAATTTAGTCCTTCAAGTTCACAAAAGGGTGACTTAGGTCCAGGGATACAAAACCCGGTACCGGTAACCGGCCGGTTACCAGAAATCCCGGGGAAAAACCGGATAGAATTCGCTTGAATTTGCTTAAAAATCGACCGAAATTTGAAATTCAAAATTTGAATTTGCTAAACCGGAACAAAACTGGCCGGGTTTGTATTTCCCGAACCCCACCGGTAAGCCCGGTTACCAGCGGTAACCGGCCGGTTTTTTATTCCTTGCTTAGGTCCCTCAAGTTTCAAAAGGGCCAAATAGGTTCCTCAAATTTGCATTTTGGGTCAAAGTGAGTGACCCCTCTGGCCTCTGCTGATATGTCATACCACGAGGGTTGCAGAGTCAGCATTTTGTCAATTACCCACCTCATTTGCTTAGTTAGCATAGGCGAAATGTCCTTTCTGGCCCAAACTATACGCGAGGGTAAAATCCCCTTTCCCACTTTGTATCTTGTCGAGCACCCCTAAAGATCCCTCGTACAGCCTCCATGTTCTTCGTGAGAGCACTCTTATGATGTGTTTACAGCCACATTATTCCCGCGTATTGGGCATAAGTGTACCAAATGGGGGTAACGAATGTCTGCAGGTTTATAAAAGCGACACTACGCTAGCCCAATTACACTAAACCGAAGGAGGTAAATAAGCGAAATTAAAGCAAGTTCTTGGCACCCAAATTAGCTCAATCCTATTCTAACTAGGTGCCTGCAAGGCTTCAACTAGATTGAATCAAGAAAAGCCCAAAACAGCACTGAATTAACTCGGTTTAATTGAACTACAAATTCCCCTAAAATAAAAAAATACTCAAACGAACCCAATAACAAACCACTTCTTGGATTCCCAAAAGCATAACAAAATCAGTATAAACTGGCCAGGCTCGAAGCAGTCTCACACAATTTGGGAAGAATCCTTTAGCCTTCTTCTTTCTCCATGGGAACAAGAAGGTGAGGGGCCTTGTGGTGGCAGCCGCAGCCTTGGGGGCACTGGCCAGACATAGTCATAGACAATGTGGACTCAAGGCCCCAGCCAGGTCAAGGGAAAAAGGGCATTTCTCAAGAGTTGAGTAAGCAAATAAGATGGTTAGGAGACTAGTAGCTGAATAAGCAAGCTCGCGTGGTGCAACATGTCAACCAAGGGACCACTTTGACCCGAAATGCAAACTTGAAGGAGCTATTTGGCCTTTTAATACTTGAGAAGCCAAAGTTGACCTTTTGTGGAATATCATGGACCAAATGGGTCATTAACCCTAAATGGTTTCACGAAGTTCCAAACTATCCTTTCAGGACCAGTTTGGAACATGGGAATTTCGTAGGAATTTCACAAGGAAATATCCACTCACTGGATGTGGGATTACCTACAAATTCCTATGGAAATCCTATGCTCCAAATGGGGCCTCAGAATAAATCCCAGCATATCGTCATAGTCACAAGTTTGCTTGTTCATCACTAAGCAAATTCAAGTAGAGTTAAAGCATAAGTGCACAGGATTCTCCCCTGAACATAGTACAAAAGAAACTGTGTGCTCTTCGGAAAATTATGAGCTTAATGGAAACTCTAGTGGTAAAATTGAAACTTTATACTACGTAAGTTAAGATATAGGTGCATTTTTTTTTTCTCTCATTTCAAATTACAAAACATGAATGAACAAGTGAAAAAACATTCAAACCAAGTCCCACAAAAAAACATTTAAGATGTCCCACTCTCACTCATAGTTAACAATTTAACATGAAAGGCAATATAATTTGGATGGGGATAGCAACTGTGTTCTGTTCCGTATCCCTTACTAA
This sequence comes from Ampelocalamus luodianensis, assembly GCA_036346255.1. Taxonomy (NCBI): domain Eukaryota; kingdom Viridiplantae; phylum Streptophyta; class Magnoliopsida; order Poales; family Poaceae; genus Ampelocalamus; species Ampelocalamus luodianensis. The sequence goes on from CM070621.1 coordinate 56,101,162, forward strand.
ATGTAACCTTGTTACAATAATTATAATTATGTTTTATTACAAAAAAAATTGTGCAGCTGATTTAAACTTAACTATAACTACAAGTCTAAAAGTACATCTACTGCATACCACAAACCACACACAGATAACCTAACTCTAGTGCAACTCAAAAATCCTTTAAAAGCAATCGAAAGGTATGCACTACATAGATAGACCACCAAAGGTCAGTGTGAAAGGAACTTGTCTCTTTTCTCAGATACAAAAAAACAAGGTTCTAAAAATCGGTAACAGGTACTCGATAGGTCACCCCACCTAGTAGTGATTATACGGCATAACCGGCCCGATTATACGGTATAACCGGCTAACAGGTAGGACACCCGTTACTTGCATACGGCCTAGTAGACCCATTTTTAGAACACTGTAAAAAAACCAAGAAAACTTATTTGAAAGATCATCCTATGAGTGGGAGGGTTTAAAGCTGTGTTTCTATGCATTACACCATTTCAAAAAGCAACGTGTGTTTGAAAGTGCTACTGGACATAAGAAAATTATCATGTAACTGTGAAGTATATGGTGAATTGGTCCATGCAAATGCAAAGCACATCTACATTATCAGTTGGCACTCGCAAAAAAAAAAAAAACTTTTACAACATATAAAAGAAGTATCGTAAGTAAAATCTCTTGGTTTGAAATTGAATAGGAAATTACTAACAAAAATGTCACACCACAGTAGAATATTTACAACCTGTTGAAGTTCTTGAATTCCTAAATATACTCTAGGGTCTGATTCAACATACTTGGCTGGAAGAGTTTCACCACACTTCAATTTCCCCTGCATTGATGTTTTGTGATAAACCACTTATGCACATTCAACAGTGACTAGACTAAATGCCATATTTTAAATGATTAGAATGTGCTGATGCACGGCATATGTTCATAAAAACACAAGAACCTACAAAGCTGTAGACAAAATTGAATTATTTAATTGATTGACCAATTAATAAATTTCATGTCTTATTCTAATTATCTGGAGGACGACAGCTATTTTTTTCCTTCAATAAAAAAAATGGCGCAATGCATGTTAGGAAATGGAATGTACTGTGACATACTTGAAGCCCTTCTTACCCACATATATGACACAACAGAGGCATTTATGTTTACCAAAAAAACAGAGGCATTTTATCTGATCACCTAACTTGAAATGCACCTCAAGCTAGTAGCTGGAAGAAGTGTCTGGCCTATGACTGTATTTCCCAACATGCTTCACGAAACGCTTTGGAGGAACTATACCCTTTTGGACCCAGCAGTTTTCCCAAGGGTGCACCTATTTTTCTTGCATTCACCTAAATTCATCTTAAGAGTGGCATGCATCCAACAATGCCCAAATGACCTCCCATAAATTTCTCTCATTGAAGCAACCTGGTGGCAAGCAAGCAACCCAACAAATGAGTGCCCGCGTGAGCACTCTTCTCTACAAAATCAGCCTCCTATCTCTACTCACTTCCTAGGCCTGCCAATGCTTTCACACTCCGAGGCAGCCTAACAACACCTGAGTCCCTAATTCACCAACATCTTCCAGCCATCAGACCCTACATCTTCCAGGGGCGGACCGAACGTGGGGCATGGGGCTTCAGTTGAATCCCCAAAAATTTTGGAAAATAAACTGCTATTACTACTCCACCACGCAGCAAACACATCCGCAACAAACTGCGTGGATTGGAGTATCCATCCCATAAAGAAAGATTTGGATGAGATTGCTCACAGCAAAGAAAAGATCCCCCGCGAGGATGTTGACCGGGGTCTCCGGCTGGAGCTCACCGCGCCGGAGATCTGGTTGGGTGAAGCAGCAAGGACGAGAGGGGCGCCATGGCTGCAACGGCCGCTCCACGCCAGGCGGCTCGGCGGTAGAGCTAGCCGGAGCTCGCCAGAGTCAGCGTGTGGACGGCCAGCGACGTAGGCGCCGTCGGGGAGCGGTGGTGGTGTGTAGAGAGGATTTGGGGAAAGCAGTTGGTGATGAAGTGTGTGGAAGAGGCAACCGGATCCTCTTCCTTCACACAGGTAAGGCACCAAAAGCACGCCATTGTAGGCCGTTGGGTCGACATCGAACGGTCTGAATCACAGTACACGAGACATGAATATCTCGCGATAACTTGGAAATTTATCACCCACCAGATCTAGACCGTCCGCTGATTCATCCGTTAATGGGGGAGAAGCCGATGTGGACGAGTGTAACATTCCAAAAATCTGGCCGTTTTCAAAAATTTTGATTTAAATTAATTAATTCAATTTTTTTGGATGTTAATTGGAGTTTTTGTATATATTTAAATCCCTGATCCGAAGTTCAAATTCTAATTCCGTCACCTCAATTCAAATTCTTTACCAAATTCCTAATTCAAATCTTGCAAATTGAATTTTCCGCAAAATTCTTCATTCTTATTCTTTTCCTTTCCCTTTTATTTTTCCCTTTCCTTCCTTTTTCCTTTTCTTTCTCTCTTCTTTCCTTTATCTTTCCTTTGCCTGGCCTCCCGCTGCCTCATCTCTGGCCCGCGCAACCTTGCGCGCCCCGCGCCCCCCTCCCTGCCCACCACCTGGCACCCGTGCCGCACGCCGCGCGCCAGCGCCGCCCATCCCCATCTCCGCCCATAAAAAGGCCGGCCTCCTCCTCTCTACCCCACTCTCCTCTCTACCTCCCCTCCCACCTTGGAGCTCAGTGTCGCCACCGCTTTCTCCATCCTCTCCATGTCCGGCTGCCGCCACCCCCGCCTGATCTCCCTCTCCAGTGAGGTGAGCACCTTGTCTAGCTTTGCGCGTCATATCACGTTCCCGGACCTCCTCTTCCCTACCCCCTTCGCAATTCGTCTTCTACCCCGATCGAGGAGCTCTCCCACCACCGCTGCCTTCCTCTCCACCTTTGGTACCGTCGCGCCGCCTCCTCGGCCCTTCCCCGGCCGCCCTGAGTGGCCCTGCGCCATCCTCTTGCCCGTGCGTCACTCGTGCTTGCGAACTTTGCCATAATTACAGTTAGGCAAAGTGCAGCTTGCCAAAAAAAAGTGTACCCTACAAAATGGTACCACAAGTTAAGCAAAGTTAGTCAAGAAACCGAGTCTATGGCACGTAGACTATATGGCTAAAAAAGTGTGACAAGCCAAAATTGTGGTAATGAACCAAACAATTACCTAAGAAATTGCGATGCTACTGAGGTTAGGTGTGGTAGGCATCAAACCAAACACCTCCCTCTCCATGTATAAAGAGGGATAGGGATAGGGATTGCACATTGTACATCACATCAAACCAATCAATAAAATGATAAAAAGCTCAGGACTACACATCTTATATCGCTTGTTCTACTTTTTATTATCGTGAGTTTGAGTGTTTGATCGTCGGTAACACCACCACAAATACAACTATACCTATTTTTTGTGATGTCAAACGACCCTGACGGTCTAAGAACAGATTTCATTCTTATAGGTAACACAATACAAACCCCATTACACAAGAGCAGCAAAAGGTAAAGAACAAAGTTACAGTTGGTTTTCAGCAACAACCAGCGGACAATTCTGTTAGCAAACGCAGTCATCCTCACTGAGACCAGTTGGTGTGTACAGCATGACGCTGTCGAGTCTTGCGTGCTTGCCGATTGATGACCAAGTGCCTCTTGCGTGCTTGCCGATTGATGCCCTGCAAGCGGTCCTCCGGACAGTCGTTCCAGCTTTAGCTCTAGGGAACCTTGAGGAGATCTGTGCATCTTTGTATTAAGTGCAGCAAAAATAGATTACATGCTCAAGCGCACACGAGCCGCTTGAGTCAGAACCAAGAAAGAAGAGAACAGCACGGACAACAGAAAAAAATCTAATAATCAAACCTGACGCAAGAGGTGTTGTAAAATACTAAAATTGAACAAAGGAATGCCCTGACCAAAGGAATGCTAGCATAATAGCATGCTGGACAGAGAAAACAAGTGCATCGGAGAAGTTATGGCTAAAAAATAATCTATTAAGCAGCAGCCAAAAACCTTGGTTGGCCTCAGGCATCACAGCCGTGTAAAAATGTTTGAACACACCAAAAACCTTGGGCAAAACAGCATCAGGGTGGCCTTAGTATTGACATATGGCAGACCTTGTTCTTTACCATTCACAACACACTAGTTGCCCAAAGACGACATTTGAACCATGTTTGCGTCGTCGTTGGTCTCAGGAGATCTGTGCATCTTTGTATTAAGTGCAGCAAAAACAGATTACATGCTCAAGCGCACACGAGCCACTTGAGTCAGAACCAAGAAAGAAGAGAACAGCACGGACAACAGAAAAACCTAAGAAAGAAAAGAAGGAAAAAACAACTACTAGGACGAGCAGCTACCAGAACCCCTCCTCCCCAAGCTTCAACTAAATAACTTTAGCGGCACTTGTCAATAGTACACATGTATCAGTAGTAACAATAACAGTATCAAGCCAAGATAGATGGGACAAGCACTGGACAAAACGTGTGCAGTATCAGGCTAACTGTTACAAGAGGTGTGGCAAAAATACTGAAACTGACGTAAGAGGTGTTGCAAAATACTGAAACTGAACAAAGGAATGCCTTGACCAAAGGAATGCTAGCATAATAGCATGCTGGACAGAGAAAACAAGCCGCTCGGCCAGGCAGCCAAATAGGTCCCCATTACAAAGATGTATCACAATACTGTAAATAACACAAAGGGTTGTAATTCGATATTGTGTAGAAAAACACACTATCGGCTTTCTATGCTTTGGTTGTTGCTCAACAAGATATACTCAAGATATAACAATATGGTAGTACCTGCCAGGAGCTTCCTTTGAACATTGTATTACTTGCCTGAAGAAACCTTCAACTAATTATACATTACCGGTGCAGGGGCCAACATCCCAACCTAGCTTTTTTAGATGGTTGCATTACCAAGAAGGCAAACCACTCAATGAGAAATGAGTCAATCTAAGCACCAAGCTGAAATGTACAATTGCTGAATTAAAGGAACTGCATTTTGCTGGTCATGACATGTTAAAATCTTTTAAAATTTTCATGTAAATGTGGTTTGATAAGCAAATTTCATAGTTTTCAATCGTAATCAAAGATGAAGTTTTCTGAAGATTGAACTAAAAAATATTCTGCATATATGGTGGTGGAGTGTGTGGAGGTTTAGTATTCTAAGTTTTTAACACGTCCATTGACATACACCTGAAATAGTTTTCCAGCAAGCTAATAACCAATCTATGGAGCATGGAAACACATTCTGAATATCATGCTTTGTTCTTACTGACAGGTACTTAAAAATAATCACTCAACCTGCAACTGGTATCAGTAGCTCGGAAGAGCTGCAGTTGTTACCATGAAGAGTTGCAAACCTGTCTTGTTGTAGGAAACAAAGACGTTTGCATGTTGGAAGGCCAACAAAAGGCTCAAAATTTCAATGAATCCTTCAGGTGCACTAATCTAGAGGCCAAAAAAAGCCAAAAAATCTCCCAATGATTTCAAGCAAATATCAATGCAGAGCTAAGTGCCTGAGATGTAGTGATTGCTACAATCCTTTGGCAACTTCGGTTAAAAGGGAAAATCTTTAATACAAGGACTAATATAGCTACAGGAACAGCGAATTGTTTATCTGAGATAAGTGTGTAACCGTAAAATTTGTCGGATTTAATTTTGTGTGGCCGAGATGTAGTGATGACTACAATCCTTTGGCAACTTCGGTTAAAACTTAAAAGGAAAAATCTTTAATATAAGGACTGATATGGCTACAGGAATGGCGAATTGTTTATCTGAGATAAGCGTGTAAAATTTGTCGGATTTACTTTTGTGTTTGGTTGTGGCCATGGCCAGCCTGTAAATTTAGCAAGCTTCTGCTATTGTGTGTTTTTAGTTGATTAGTATACCCTGCGAACTTCCCATTCTTTACTACATTTGAGGGCCTAAGTAGCTAAGTGGTTGCTACTATTATTTGTGATCTCTGATACATTTAACATGACAAAAATTGTACATCCATGTTTGTTCAAAGTGGATTTTTTCAACTGTACATTTGAGTGCAACATCAAAGCAGAAAACACTATCAAGGTATGGAAATGCTTTTAGTGCAAAAAAAAAAAAGAAGCAGCAGCAAGAATAAAAATATTCTTTTTGAGATCCGCAGCAACGCGCAGAAGTGCTCCTAATAGCATGCTATTGTCGACATTACTATTTGAGCATGAACACTGCATTCTGTTTGTCCACAGGTTTGCAGGCTGATGGATTCTATTTATATAGCATTCTTATTTGATGTTCATATGTTTGTCATGTCGAGTGCTTTCCAGATAGTTTGAACCTCTTCACACTTCAAATGCCTAATTATTCACAAAGCTCATAGATAAGCATTGGACACAGGAGGTGAGCCCGTATTCTTTGATTTCAGGTGCAATGCATGGCTTGGTTTCAGAAATAAACGAATGCAGCCAAGGAAATGCATGCCTGTGCTGTTGTCGTCACTCGTCAGGCATCGTGGTCACATTGTTCTGAAGCCGATTAGCCGACACACTGGAAATGGTGGCGTGCAGAGCTATCCGGGAGCTTTTCAAATGACTGGCCGGAGTGCGTGCGCTGTTAAGTGATGGAAAAACAACGATGCGCACACAAATTTGCTTTTAACAAAAGTAGTATATATATTATTCATATGAAAATCTCAATTACTGTTGCATTGTACAATTGGATGACAAATTGTCATCACAATTGAATCGAATAAAAGAAAGAAAGAATGCAATGAATTGGTAGTGCTACATCCAATTTGGCTAACTAAATTGTCGCTTCAATCTTCATCAGCTCGGTGGAACGTTGGACATGAGGGGTTGGACCCGATCAAGCTCTGTGCAGAAGGCAGGAGACTAGTGCGTCTTCACGAAGCATGGAATGGGAAGCGTGCTGGGGTCAGGGACACGATGAACGTCGGGCCGGCGAACAGTTGCGCCGCCGAGTCCGCCTCCGTCTCGGGCCTGGGCTTCTTGTCACACCGGTCGGCCGAGGGCGCGCGGCTTGCAGGCCTCTTGCCGCCATTCCAACTCCCCCTCGCCGGCGCGCGGCCGGCGCGCTCGTCCGACAGCAAGCGGCCGATCATCTTGTCCTTCACCCAGCTCTCGCTCAATGACGCGCGGCCGAGGACCTTCTCCCTGTCCCGGCTCTCGCTCGGCGATGCGCCGCCGAGGGTCTTGTCCTTGATCCAGTTCTCGCTGGAGGACGCGCGGCCGGGCTTCTTGCCCCAAGCCCGCCGCTCGCTCGAGGATGCGGACTGCGCGGGAGAAGCAGGCGTGGGGACGACGAAGCTCGTCGGCGGAGTCGGGAGCAATCCCAGCATGCGGTCCTTCGGCGGGGTCGGCAACAGCGGCGGAAGAGCCGCGGCGGCCGTGCAAGCCATGGCAGCCTGCCAGCCAAGCCGCGCGCGAACGGAAGCGGCGGCGAGACAAAGACGCTAACGGAAACCTAAAACGAACTCGAAGGAAGAAAAGAGAAATCGCGAGAGTAGAAGGAAAACGTACCCGAAGTCTTCGCAAACGAGAGCAGGAGACAAGAAAGCTTTAGGGTTTGCGAATACGTGCTGTGAGATGACGCCTACGATTGATACTTATATATAGAGATCTAAAATTATGAAATTTTTATGTAGTCTCATGACACCTTGTACTTGTTTGTATAAATTTTTCGTAATTTTATCCATTCGAATTATTATCGCTACTTGTATGAATTGCTATCCGTGTACTCCTTGTTTTGAGATTAAGGTTTCATAATTTTATGTGATTTAAAATGTATTTGAGATTTGCTGGACTTGGAATGTATTTGAGATTTGCCAGACTGTTATGCGGAGAATTAAAAAACCTCGTAGTGACCATCTTTTCCACCGTCCCTCCTTTCTCCAAGACATCCGTCGCCTCATCCGTAAATTTCTACGCCAATGTTTACGGAATTCCCGGCGCCAACTCCGCGACTCCTTCTCCGCTCGACTATAAATACCGAGCTCTAGCACTCACTCTTCGCTCATATCAATTGCGTTTCGATTCTCGTTCTTGCGCTCGTCGCTGAGGACTCAGAGAACGTAACATAATAAATTTTATTGAGAGATTAACTGCTCCATCTTCTCGCCGCCGTCGCTTCTCGGCGTTGATTTATTACTTTCCGTCGCCGTCGCTTCTGTTTATTTATTACTTCGAGGGCTAATTGATTACTTCTCCGGCGCGTGTAATTTGTGTTATGCTTTGCCGCTTTCTCGATCGACTAGTCGTAATGAGATAATTTAGAGGTAATTAATTAGTCGTAATTAGTTAGTTGACTAGTAATAAATTAGTTTAGTACTAATTAATTACTTGTAATTAGTTTAGTAGTGATCATTACAGCGTATTAAGTAAGTGGAAATGAATTACTGATATTTTTTAGTGGTAATTAATCAGTCGTAATTAGTTAGTTTAGAGGTAATTAATTAGTTGTAATTAGTTAGTTCACTAGTAATGAATTAGTTTAGTCGTAATTAGTTTAGTACTCATCATTACAGTATAGTAAGTAAGTACAAATAAAATACTCCTAATTTTGTAGTGGTAATTAATTAATCATAAGTAGTTAGTTTAGATGTAATTAATTAGTCATAATTATTTAGTGATTGTTGTGGCTTTAGGTATTTTCGAACATGCAAGATTTGTTGGTGTTTTACGGCGATGGGCTGCAAATGCGGGCGGACACGATGGGTTAGACCTATCGAAATGCCGCATAAGGTGGTCCGGCGTGGCTCCACACGATGAATATTCACGAGCCGCTGGTCGCATTCGGAGGAGTTCGTCACGAGGCAACGACGAAGAAAGTTATGATCGAGGCGATCACCGCACGAACTATGTGTGGAGCTCGTAAAGGTGAATGGAAGCATAGCATGGAGGCAGTACATGGAGATTGTCTCTCAGCCCGAGGCGGCCATTCACGGGAAGCCTATGGTGTACGTAAATTTCGTACATAGGGCATCGGGAAACCCTGATGAATGGAAGCGATAGGTTTCGAAGAAATTATTGATTTCGTGAGTGATCCTCTGCAACAAGAAAGTGATCTCCATCAAGGCAAGCAGATGTAGCATCATTTGATCATATTGCTCCTATTACTTTTAAAGTCTAATATCTTGTTTGCAAAAACTAAGTATGCATGCTTCTTTGTGTCAAGTTTAATTTTGTCAATTAGAGGTAGTTAATCCTATTGCATTGTTGCCCTGAAATTATTCACCCCTGCCACTGCTATAGGTTATTATCCTCACTGGTGAATTAGAGCCCGGTGGATGATTTATGATCTTTTTATTGTCTTTGCGATATGATGCTTAGCAATGCTTAGTTACCGGTAGAATTGGGCAGTTATCGACTTAGTCGATGACCTTGATCACACAAACTTATTATGACTTTATAATTCGCCTGTGCTATGTTCATTTGTGAAAACTAAAAACGAAACAAAATGATTTGGACTTGGGCACAACCAGTAAGATGGTGTGCTTTTGGTGTGGATCGAATGGTGCCCGGGTCATTAAGGACCGAGTTACTTTGCGCCAACAGATCGAGTATTTTGCGTGCTAACCACACTAGAGGAAATGGGACCTCTCTTGACTTAGTACTTTGGCGTGTGTTAGCTACAGTCGCAGGAGGGCGTGTGTGTGTTGTGTTGTGGTAAAATGAGGTGGTTCATGTGTTGGGAGCATTGTAGTTGTCCAAAAGCTTTACCCGAGTGGGTAGTTGTCTTTGGCTTTACAATGTAAGCGTATGGGTTCCTATCCATACGAGCTGCTCGTAGTTGATACACAATATTGGAAACGCGTCTCGCAGGACTTAGCCGTGCTGCATACCAAAGGAAGTGTGCTTAATAGCTTGGCAAAAGGCGTCCAAGTGTGGTACATTGGTACACCTGCAGGTTAAAACTATTCGAATAGCCTCGTCCTAGGTTATGCACACGCTCGGATACGCCCCGTGAGAACTAGACTACAACCTTTTAATTAAAACTTGATGTGGGTGGTACGAATGGGTAATTCGTGCTATTGTTGTGATGGCTATTGGGTTAGTCATCTTCAGGATGTCTTTATGTTATTACTTATTGTCTCGTTATTATTTGTGCAAATAAAATTCAGATTGTTAAAACTGCCTTCAAACTATTACTTATTGCAAATAAAACTTGCTTTATACTGAAAATAAACCTTTAAGCCTTCCCCTTTGATTAAGCCTGCATGTAGTAGTATCTAGGCTTGTTACTCGTAAGTCTTGCGAGTACATTTTTGTACTCATTTGCTTTGCTTAATTGTTACAGAGAAGGTTGATCCCCAAGGGATCAACTTTGGTGAGTTTTGCTACGGTGTGGACGACTAGCTTGGCGGTCCGGTTGGATTGCCTTGTGGGTGTATGGCAAACCGGTTGGCTTTTGTCTTAGCCATCTTATGATATTTTGCTTCCGCTGTTATTTCTAACTCTTTAGCTTGTTGGGGACCGGTTGGTCTCCTTTGTAATAACTATTATGTATGTCTTTTGCTTGTAAAGTTTAAGCTTCAGTTATATGTATTGTATGGAATTGATGCAATGTTTTGTAAAAGGGTGTGTATACTGCAATTATGGAAACTATACATTTTCCCGAGGCACGGTATATTTTGTTTGTGATGCTAGAGTCAATGAGGACTAAGCATTACAAGCTAAATAAACCGGGGTCTCACAGATTCTGGGACAGTCTTTGGGGAATGAAATAGGGAGAAAACTGTATAATCATTAGTTTTCATAACTAGGAAGTTGTAAGAAATTTCGTGAGGGTTCTAGAAAGTATTGGTTTGATAGATTTGGAGTTCGGGTGAATAAGTTAGAGCCTTTTACCTACTAGGACAGCGGGTAGTATGTTCGGTAGAATTGGGTTAATTGTGTCGTTTTGGCGTAGACATACGGGGTCGATTAGTGTAATATTTTGGTACTATGGTGATGTGATCTTGAGATTGTTTTGAATTGTTTGTTCAGGGAATGTGGCTTCTAATGCCTTACCGCCGCCTCGCTATCCGGCTCCAAGGGGATAAAGAGACAAGTGCATGATAGACAGTGCTAATGGATCCTTCTCAGTCAAATATTCACTCTTTTGGTCGTGTATACCATCACCTTCTCTACAAGAGAATATGCATCTATGCCACTAATCTACATGTTAATGGTTTGACTAAGAGACGAGAGTGTGAGGTTAATCCCAATATTCAATGCGTAGGTAAGGCAGTTGCTACCAATGATGTTAAACCAAATGTATATATTTCATGGAATTCTCAACTAGTTTACTGTTGGTAAAATAATTTAAATGCATGAACCGAGTGCAAAATCAGTAAAGATTGGTTTAATCTATTCAGTAGATATTTTTCTTAATTTTCCAGAATGTTCCTAGCATTATCCTTATAATTGGGACCTCTCGTCCGAGAACGCCTGGAACCATGCGTCCTAGAGCAATTAATTATATATTTTAGCTTTTTTTTTGAACTACAAAAACCCCATAAATAACCGCCAATACACATAATGCTAGGAAATGTACCATAAAAATATGATGCTTTCAAATATGCACTGTCTAAGGTTTCTTAAATTTATGGAAACTCATAAGCCAGAAAACCAAGTTTTTATGATTAATTATGGTTATTTCAGAAATTAGCTTAATAGTTAATGTAATTAACCTAAACCGTACGGTCTAAGTTACAAAATTCCTTAATTCTTTACTGGTCCGGCTGAAAAATAGGAAATCCGAGGGGTTTTATGCAAGAATACCTTAAATCCAAAATTCTCCATAATATCACTACATTCCAGGGGGTTGTACGCACAATTCCTTGTATTGCTATTTTTCTCATGATTTCCAGAAATCAAGGGCATTTCCTCCTTTAGATCTAATTCAAGCTGGCTTAGTTTTGTGTTCTCCGGCTGAATTCTGAATTGGCCCAGTTCCATTGCTGGGCTGTGGTTGTCAGCTAGCCCATGGAGCCGAGTGAACTTGGGTTTTCACCCTAGTCCACAAAACTGAGTGGTGGTGGCGCGGGGCAGGCGCAGATGGTAGCGACTATGGGCTGGCGTGGGCGGGGATGCGGCTCGGTGGTGCTGGATCGGTGCTTTGGCCGAAGCGGCAGCGCGTGGTGTCAGGTTGATGTAGCGATAGCAGATCGGCATGGTGAGCGGAGACGGTGGAGTGAGGCCAAAGGCAGCGGCGTGCACTTGTAGTCGACGACGTCGGCCTGTTTGGAATTCACTGGCGCCACGGCGTCGTCAAGGCGTATTGTAACAGAGTGCATGGCTGCAAAGACAGCTTTGACACGCGCGCAGGGGGGATGTCGTTGTAACATCCCAAAACTTGGGTTTGTATTTCAGATGTATAAAAATGTGAACTTTTTAAAACTTTTGAACATGCATTGGTTTTCTGGAGCATTTGCATAATTTGTTGCATTTGAAAATTTTGAAATCAAATAAAACATACAACTCAAATCGAAGTTCCAAAAGAAACAGAATGAAGTGCTTATGATAATCCTTGGAAAATAATTTATTTAAATATTATAATGTTTATCATGAATTAATATAATTTTTTCCAAATTTTTGGGACTAAACTCGACCCACAAAAAAATCAAACTCAAATCAATAACCTATTCTAGGTTTGAATTTAAACTAAGAAAATAAATATTGAACAATAAATTTTAAAAATTTATATGAGTACTAGGTTGTCCCAGGAACTCCTCTGATTTATTTCATAATTTTAGGAATTTATTCGCTATTTTTAAACCCCCTTGTCAAAGTCGATTGGTATGAATTTAAATCAGTCAACACTATTGACTCGACTGAGCCATGTTCACTTGGTTCGATCAAACCAACTAGACGCGGTGACATTCGGACCAGTTCGAACATCACCGAACAGATCCACTGTCCTTATCCCATAGGACCGTCCAAACGCTTGGTCCAATCAGCCCCCCGGTCGGTCTAAACGTTCAGGCTCGAGCCACTCGTTTTAGCCCAACCAACTAAATGCACCTGGTATGAACCACCCTCGGGTGCATGCGTGTTTGTGTCTCTAAGCCATGGGCCCCATTCATCAGCATCTTCATCTTCCTCGCACAGGCATCTCAAGCCACGCGTGGCTGCACGATGCTCACGCCGTGAATCCACCGCCATTTTAGCCACTCCTGGAGCTTTGTCATGTAACACCGCCTCCACTTTGCCCTCTTCCCAAGCATAATACCCCCTCCTGCTCCTTCTTTTGCCTCACTTCTCAGGGCCGAGAGGAGGAGGACACTTATGCGTGCTCCATTCTCAAGTAAGCTTCAAGCTCTAGCATCCCCTAGCCTTGTACTTGCATGTCGTTTCCATTTTGCTTATGTCAACCCTTGGCTTCGCTTGTAGCTCCAGGAGCACTTTCGTGTCATCCATGGCTCCAAAGTGTGCACCCGTCGCCATCACCGTGTCAACTTCGTGCTCGGTAGGTATTATCATCTCTAATGTGGGTCATACCGTGCCTTAGAGCATCCTCACAGTTTCTCCTCAACCAATTTTATTAATGCATGAATCTTACCCATTTTCGACTGACAAGATTCCCTTTTCATATCATTGTCATTTCGGTAAGGTATTACCAGATTCCTCTCGTTTACACCTTACCTCTAGCACCCTTAAGCTATCCCGACCATTCTTTTTCCTTGGTTTTCACCAGAATGTTCTCTCCGCGTTGAATCTCATCGCCGCCGTAGACCTCATCGTCGACAAGGATACCTCGGCCATCTCTGTTCCTCTCCAACACTTAGGTAGCAGCCTAGTACTTCTTAGATGTTGTGGCACGCGCTTAAGAGGACAATGCGGAGCTTATTTGTGCATACACATTTTGGTCGTAGGGCACCGCCGCTCATCTCCGACTAGTCGTCGGTATTGGGCATTCCAGCCTTCGCCATCGGTACCATTAGGTGCGTAATGCTATTAGGAACTCATTCATGCCCTTGCCCGGTTTTGCCGTGTTTGGAACCGACAATGCTCCCGAGCCAAGCTGGTTCTTGTTGTAACGTCCGACAAGAATCAGAGCAAAGATCATTAGGGGTTTAACTGCAATCATTAGTCTTTAATTGCGGATCTATGTCGGAAAATCACATGTTAACGTGTTAAGTGAAGGGCTCCAAGTCGATGACATGCGGGCCTGGCACTTAAGTGCCCTGTGCACTGAGCTTTTAGCCATGTGGACCAAGTTCATAGACCACCTCTATGACAAAGGGCCCCACTAGCCACTACCAATCACAACTTTAGCGGCACTTGTCAATAGTACACATGTATCAGGCTAACTGTTACAAGAGGTGTGGCAAAAATCAAACCTGACGCAAGAGGTGTTGCAAAATACTGAAACTGAACAAAGGAATGCCTTGACCAAAGGAATGCTAGCATAATAGCATGCTGTGCAGAGAAAACAAGTGCATCGGAGAAGACATGGCTAAAAAATAATCTATTAAGCAGCAGCCAAAAACCTTGGCTCGCCTCAGGCATCACAGCCGTGTAAAAATGTTTGAACACACCGAAATCCTTGGGCAAAACAGCATCAGGGTGGCCTCAGTATTGACATATGGCAGACCTTGTTCTTTACCATTCACAACACACTAGTTGCCCAAAGGCGACATTTGAACCATGTTTGCATCGTCGTTGGTCTCATGATGTGATTACTAACATCTATTGAGCCGATTCCATGCACGCACCTGCGTATGAGTCGTTACGTTGAGCAAGCATGCACGATATAGTGATACATTGGCAACAAACTATATGGCAATTTTGCGTTTCTATGCTTAATTTGCTTCATGCTTAACAAAGATATATCACAATACTGTAAATAACACAAAGGGTTGTAATTCGATATTGTGTAGAAAAACACACTATCGGCTTTCTATGCTTTGGTTGTTGCTCAACAAGACATACTCAAGATATAACAATATGGTAGTACCTGCCAGGAGCTTCCTTTGAACATTGTATTACTTGCCTGAAGAAACCTTCAACTAATTATACATTACCGATGCAGGGGCCAACATCCCAACCTAGCTTTTTTTAGACGGCTGCATTACCAAGAAGGCAAACCACTCAATGAGAAATGAATCAATCTAAGCACCAAGCTGAAATGTACAATCGCTGAATTAAAGGAACTGCATTTTGCTGGTCATGACATGTTAAAATCTTTTAAATTTTTCAAGTAAATGTGGTTTGATAAGCAATATTTCATAGTTTTCATTGGTAATCAGAGATGAAGTTTTCTGAAGATTGAACTAAAAACTATTCTGCATATATGGTGGTGGAGTGTGTGGAGGTTTAGTATTCGAAGTTTTTAACACGTCCATTGACATATACCTGAAATAGCTTATTTTTGTTTTCCAGTAAGCTAATAACCAATCTATGGAGCATGGAAACACATTCTGAATATCATGCTTTGTTCTTACTGACAGGTACTTCAAAAAAAAAAAAACACTCAACCTGCAACTGGTATCAGTAGCTCGGAAGAGCTGCGGTTGTTACCATGAAGAGTTGCAAACCTGTCTTGTTGTAGGAAACAAAGACGTTTGCATGTTGGAAGGCCAACAAAAGGCTCAAAATTTCAATGAACCCTTCAGGTGCACTAATCTAGAGGCCAAAAAAAGCCAAAAAATCTCCCAATGATTTCAAGCAAATATCAATGCAGAGCTAGAAGTGCCTGAGATGTAGTGATTGCTACACTGGAAATGGTGGCGTGCAGAGCTATCCGGGAGCTTTTCAAATGACCGGCCGGAGTGCGTGCGCTGTTAAGTGATGGAAAAAAACAACGATGCGCACACAAATTTGCTTTTAACAAAAGTAGTATATATATTATTCATATGAAAATCTCAATTACTGTTGCATTGTACAATTGGATGACAAATTGTCATCACAATTGAATCGAATAAAAGAAAGAAAGAATGCAATGAATTGGTAGTGCTACATCCAATTTGGCTAACTAAATTGTCGCTTCAATCTTCATCAGCTCGGTGGAACGTTGGACATGAGGGGTTGGACCCGATCAAGCTCTGTGCAGAAGGCAGGAGACTAGTGCGTCTTCACGAAGCATGGAATGGGAAGCGTGCTGGGGTCAGGGGACACGATGAACGTCGGGCCGGCGAACAGTTGCGCCGCCGAGTCCGCCTCCGTCTCGGGCCTGGGCTTCTTGTCACACCGGTCGGCCGAGGGCGCGCGGCTTGCAGGCCTCTTGCCGCCATTCCAACTCCCCCTCGCCGGCGCGCGGCCGGCGCGCTCGTCCGACAGCAAGCGGCCGATCATCTTGTCCTTCACCCAGCTCTCGCTCAATGACGCGCGGCCGAGGACCTTCTCCCTGTCCCGGCTCTCGCTCGGCGATGCGCCGCCGAGGGTCTTGTCCTTGATCCAGTTCTCGCTGGAGGACGCGCGGCCGGGCTTCTTGCCCCAAGCCCGCCGCTCGCTCGAGGATGCGGACTGCGCGGGAGAAGCAGGCGTGGGGACGACGAAGCTCGTCGGCGGAGTCGGGAGCAACCCCAGCATGCGGTCCTTCGGCGGGGTCGGCAACAGCGGCGGAAGAGCCGCGGCGGCCGTGCAAGCCATGGCAGCCTGCCAGCCAAGCCGCGCGCGAACGGAAGCGGCGGCGAGACAAAGACGCTAACGGAAACCTAAAACGAACTCGAAGGAAGGAAAGAGAAATCGCGAGTAGAAGGAAAACGTACCCGAAGTCTTCGCAAACGAGAGCAGGAGACAAGAATGCTTTAGGGTTTGCGAATACGTGCTGTGAGATGACGCCTACGATTGATACTTATATATAGAGGGTACCGTATAGGCGGTATCGGGTGACTGGTATGGAAATCGGCGGGTATACGCGTACACTGCACGCGAAATGGGATCGGGTTTAAACTGGGCCGATTGGTTGGGCTTACGCTAGGAAATAAGGGCCCAGGAAAAATTCCTTTCCAGGCCGAACCCATACACATATACCTGGGTCTTTATACCCACATCCAGTACGCATCTGAAGTTTCGAACCGGCAACTCCCTCCGCCGCCCGTTTCCCCCTCCTCCACCTTCCAAATGCTTCGCCGTCGCCACCACCACCTCCTCGGCAGCGGCAGCAGCTCCCCCAAACCCCTGGGCTCGTGCGGCTCTTCCCCTCCCGCATTTCCTCAAACACCTCCTGGGCAGCCCCGCTACCGTCTCCCGCGTCGCCGGCGACGGCGCGGGGACCCTGCTCCTCACGCTCCACCTCCTCCGCCTGCGCTCCACCAAGAAGGCGCACGACGTCCTCGCCCCTTCCGCGGCATCGGCCTCGCGGGCGCCGACCTCGCCCGCGTCGTCTCCGCGACCACGGCGCCCCGGACGCTGTCGTCGTCAAGCTGGTCACCACGCATCCCAAGGCGCTCATGCACAGGGCCTCCCTCTTCGACGACAGCTTGGCCGCCATGAAGGAACTCGGGGTCAGCCCGTCCTCTGGTATCTTCCCTTACGCCTTCGGGTTGCTTGCCAGAATGTATCCATCCGTCTAGATGGAAGCGCAGGATGGACAACTACCTGAGCTTGGGGTGGACCGAGGAGCAGGCCTTCGTCAGGCAGCCATACTGCATGTCTGTGTCGGTGGACAAAGTGAGGCGTACCTGGCACTTGTTCGCCAACAGGCTTGGCTGGAGCCCGGAGTATGTAGCGGGGAGTCCGGTGGTTCTCTCGCTCAGCTACGAGAAGCGGTCTTGCCGAGGTGCACGGTGCTGGACATATTGGCGTCGAGGAGCATCATCAAGCGTGGCATCCGGCTAAGCCATCTGATGCTGGGGGAGAAGAAGTACATGGAGAAGTACGTCACCGGTTACCAGGAAGCAATTCCTCAAGTATTTGAAGCTTATAGAGCTGGGACAGCCAGTGCTGGGACTGTGAAGTAGTCAAGTCGCTTGGGGATTCTGCTGTGCTTTACCCTGCAACAAAGGCACTGCCTTGCCTTCCCGTTGGACTCAACTGTTTGATTTCGTTGGATGCTTTCTTTTCATTCTGAAATCAAGACATGCAATGCACCTGAAATCAAAGAGTACCAACTTGGATCCTATTTGCTACGCTTATCTCTGGTCTTTTTTTTGGGGTGAAGAAATAGACTTTTGAAGTGTAAAGATACGAGTAGATGACTGATGAGTGAAACTGCCAGCAAAGCATTAGATGTTAACTATGGAACACTCAGAATGCATGCTTGGGAAATAAGATATGTAAATTGGCATGTTAAACCGCACCATGAGCATTGGAAGCTCAGGGTAGTGAGAAGGTGTTATGGAATGCAGCATGTTATAGCTGAACAGTGTCTTGAGAAGCACATGCTATTTCAGGTCCAAAAACACATCCTTACTGCTGGTATTCATAGTGTTGGATAGTAATGCCGATAACGACGTGCTGTTACCTATTAGCTCTGTTACTTTTCTATCTATTGGTTTATAATGAATTGTAATTTTACAACTGTCAGGTGGTCAGAACTCAGAATAATCATATTAGTCAAAGTGTGCTTCGTGTAACATTGACTTGCATTTGTTTCCAAACTCTGTTGGCTTGAGGATAGGGACCTGGTGGGTGGTGGGACTATTAAGGATCTTTAGGACTCTTTGTTACCAAAGCTCCAAATGTATTCTGAAAATAATTCGTCTTTTTTTTATTATACAAGTTTTCTGAAGAGCGGGCTCTAATCTCTGATTGAAAGACAATGGAGACCAACATGTGATGTCGCTTTGAGGACATATAAATAGGCGCCGTGGGAGATAGTTATTAAGAATATCTGATGTGGGGTGCCCGATTCAATCAGATTTTCAGTTGGTGTGTACAGCTTAGATTTTCATGGCAAAAATTGTGATCTCTGATACATTTAAGGTCACTTTCCCTGAATTCTACCTCTTTTATTTTCTTTTGGTGTATCTCTCACACTCGCAATGTGGGTGCTCGTAACCCTACATATGGTGGAATCACACAGCTCACTTATTTCAACACACTCACTCAATTTGGCTATGTGGCTCTCATCCTCACATGGGTTTTGATGCATCTCATCCTCTATGGACCGTAGGCCAGCAATGATGCAATTACCATCAACCACGATCTCCTGATGTGTTGCATGTAGCAAAGGGGTAGCACTACATGGCATGTTGACCGAAGGGAAAGTCCCATGCTCGATCTTCTTCTCCTCTTTTGTAGCATACTTTACAATATCTTGCATACTACAAAAAATATTTATGTTGAAGTGCAGCAGCAATATTAGAATTCAAGCCTCTTTTGAAGTATATCTTCTCTTTAAATTCATTAGTGATACCAGCACGACGTATTGCACGATGCAGCTTAAAATAGTATTCTTGAACATCCTTGCATCTTTGTGTAATGCTCTCTAAATAGTGAAGTAGCTCTCGTTCATAAGAGGATGACACAAATTTTCTTCTCTTGAATAACTTTAAATCTACCCAAGATGTAATGAGTAGTTTTCCCATGAATTGCTGCCGCCAACTATAGGCATAGTTCTCAAACTCTCTAGTGGCTCTCATCACCTCTTGTGTTGTGGGAAGCTTCTGAAATTTAATCACCTTATCCATTTGTCCTTCCCACTCAAGATACTCATCCGGATAATAACTTCCATAGAAAGGAAGTTCCACATAGTTGGATTAATGGACGATGGATTATAGGAATAACTGATTGTTTGATGTTGGATTATAGAAAGTAATCTTGATTGGATTATATAACTATGTCTTAATCGGGTTATTAGAAATATATTATTGTGGATGATAGAAATACACTTGTTGGAGTTGGATTGTAGCAATAGGTTGTTGATGAATATTGAAAAGATGGAATTGTCGGAGAATGAATTATATCATTATATTGTCTGAGAATGAATTATAGCATTAAATTTTGAAGAATAAATTATAGCATTATATTGATGGAGATTAGAGGATAAACGTAGATTGTTGATGGATGTTTGATGATAGAAGTAGATTATTGTTGGATATTGGATGTGGATTATAGAAATAGTCTATTGATGGATTTCGGACTATTGGATGTTTGATTATAAGAAACCTTACTAGTGGATAGTGGATAGTGGATCATAGGATCACATGATTGATGGGTGTTGGATTATAGAAATGTATAATTGTTGACTATTGGATTATAGGACCACATTAATATTGGATATTGGATTGTACAAATACATTATCATTGGATATCGGATTATTAAAAATACATGATTGCTGAATATCGGATTCTAGGAGTAGATTATTGTTGGATATCGGATTCTAGAAGTAGATAATCGTTGATATGGGATTGTCAGAGATTGTATTATAGAAGTAGATAATCCCAAGTGCTAACAATTATCAAGGTAGGCGTAATCAAATTGGTTGCATAGCTAATCCCAGAGTATTAAAGAATTTAATGATTGAATTAGCATGCGATAGTTTGAATCAAATAAATTTAGGAAAACTGGGTGCAATATGATCAAAGCACAACTTGTCTTGCTATAGCAATGATGTTGTTCTTTTATCTTCGACTTCCTTTGAACTTCAGCTCCTTCGAACGCTTCCCGAACGTCAACGTCTAACGAGAGAGAAAACACAAAAATAAACAAAACTCAAAAAGACAAATCAAATAAACTCCAAATTGAAATTCAACGATCTTTGGAAGGTAGGGCTTGATTTTAAATGAATTTATAAACTTGAATGGGTTCAATCGGAGATCATATGAGGAAGAATGAGCTCTCGTAAGTTTGATCAAGAAAGGAAATGCTAAACAAATAAAAGGAGAGAGAATTTGTTGTCCTCCGACCTCTGGAGTAAAACCCTAACTTACTCTGGTTTGACATTCGCAAGAATTGTCAAATTTGGGATTATTCGAATTCAACAAAGTTACCCCTTCTTCCTTAACTCCTAGAAGACCCTTCTTTCTCAATTCCTTGCTCTTGGGCCTCTTTAGGTCCTATTGCATCTAACCCTACCATTCTCTCATGATCATTTTGCTCGAGACCTCACTGCCTTCGTCATCTTCTCTAGCCGGCAAGCAACTTGGTCGCCGAGTCACTGCCGCCTCCTAGCCTCTACAAAGATTAAGGTACCTCCTAGTAGTCCCTAGAAGCTTGGCACTCACTTCTTCGAATCTGCGGAGCTCTTTTTGTTTTTGTCGCTTGGCCGTGTTTACACCGTCATTCAACTCCCGGCTGCTTGGCGTTCTAGGCCACCGCCGCCGCCATGAGTAGCCCCGAGGTGCGCAACACTATTGTGCACTTGGTGGTGCCCTTGGTTCACGTGGCGTGGTCCACATCGCCGCCATGAGCTTTTTCGCGTTCGGGTTTCACCGTGTCGATACTCGAGACAAACCTCGTAGCATAATGATTAGCATTTAATTTGTCCTAGTCTAATCATTAGCCTTAATTACCATTCTTGCTCTGTGAGCTTGCGCATTGTTAAGCTTGGAACCTCTTAGGTGAAATATTAACCGCTAAAGACCTCTTTAGATTCAGTCTAAACCGTAGGATCCTCCTATGTTAAATCCATAGTTGCCGTGACCTCCCCGGTTAGATCCTAGCCGCTGGGACCTCTTTGAGGTTAGATCTGGACCTTAGGTTCCTTCGCAAAACCTTAGTCGCAGGACCTCCCCTAGTTTAGATCCTCGCCGTAAAGACCTCATCGGCTTAATCTTGGCCGTTGGTATCGCCTCTGCTTTGGACCACCCCGTGGTCGTTTTTATGAAACCACCCTTGGGGTCCTCTTTGCAAAAGATCACCCCTGGTCCTTGTAAAGAGAACCTCGTGACCTCCTCCGCTTTGATCCGACCGCTCAGATCTCCCCATGGAGATCTGAATGCCCAGATCTCTTCTCTTAAAACCTTGCCTTTGCGGACCTCCTCGTGTAGATCCACGATCGTTAAGACCTCCCGGCGATCTTGACCGCTCAGACCTCCTAAAGGAGATCTCGAGCCTTTAAGACCTCCCTCTGCTAAGGCCTTGTCTTTGCGGACCTCCCAATCTAGATCTAGGCCGCCCAGACCTCCTGCGTGGATCTTGGCCATCCTGCACCTCCTTCGATTAGATCCTTAGCTTCAAGACCTCCCTCTCGCTTTGGATCGTTAGATCTAGATCTAACGAGCTAGACCACCCTCGGCGTTTGGAGTTCTAAACGTTCCGATCCGTGTGGGCCGTCGTCTTGTGAGATCTACGTCTAAGATCTTTAGTGCGTTCGGACCGTCGGAGCTCTTTGCCGTGAGCCGCTCATCTTTATATCTGCGCCCACGTTGGTTGGATCGTTCGGACCACGAACGTCTCTTTCGCGGTGGCCGTTGGATCTAAATCCAACGGTAGAGACCTTGTGCGTGGCGCCGCACGTGCGTTGTGTTGCGAAGCGCGTGGGCCGTTGGATTCCAGATCTGCGGCCCACGTTGTTCCACGTCTTTTCTCTTTTGGGTTGGATTTGTTTAATTCTGGTAAGCTGTATTTGTGAACTGAAAATTGTTTTAAACTTGGAAATGTCATAACTAATTCATTTTAATTCCTTTTAGTTGATTCCAACTGTGTTAAATTCATGTTTTACTAAAGTTTAATCTAAAAATGCATATAGACATTGTTCCGTGCGTAAAACCTTGTAAACATTATTAACTTGTTTTCAGCCATTATTTGATATTCCAGAAATTCATTTAAAACTTGTAAAATACATAACGTTTTTTGTATAACTCCAAACTGAGCAAACTCAAGCTTATAAAATTTCTCTGTTAGTGTACTTTAATATGGGATAGAGTTTGTTCATGTCTTTGCCTCTGAAGAATGATATGTGCTAATTTGACAACTTAGGAAAATCATAAGTACTTCATTTTAACTCCAATTTGAGTAAATTCAGTTTTGCTATTCTTAGAATGCCATATTCTACCTACCATAAAAAATTTAGGTTCTAGGTCATTCTAGAAATTTATGCCATAAACAGTACCAGTAATTAATTTAGTTTGAATTTCCAGGCTGAGAGAAATTGTTTTAGCCATAACTTTTTCATACTTAGTCCAAATGACTTGATTCTTATTTCTAAATTCATTTAAAATCATACCTTTGCTGCTGTATAAATTTCATGGGATTTGGATGACTTTGGCTTTTGGATTTCTTTCGGTGTTCGTCGTTTTTATCGGATCTTCTCGTTCTTGCGATAGGTTTCGAAGAAATTATTGATTTCGTGAGTGATCCAGATGGTAGCGGCTATGGGCTGGCGTGGGCAGGGATGCGGCTCGGTGGTGCTGGATCGGTGCTTTTACGAAAGCGCGCGCGCGTGGTGTCAAAGTTGATGTAGCGATAGCGATCGGCATGGTGAGTGGAGATGGTGGAGTGAGGCCAAAGGCAGCGGCGTGCACTTGTAGTCGACGGCGTACGCCTACTGTTTGAATTACACGGCAGCGCGCGTCGTGGTCAAGGCCAGAGTAACAGAGTGCACAGTCGCAAAGATGCTTTGACACGCGCACAGTGGTGTCTGTAACATCCCAATTTCCAGAGCTTAAAAATCTTTTAATAGTTAGTAGGAAGAAAATTCACCATTTGGATTTTATTTGAATTTAATTTCAAAAGCTTAATATTGGACTTTACAATCAAAAACATTTAATGTGAATAATACCAACATGAACAATAGCCAAAACTATTTTATTTGGGTTCTATGTGCTCGATATATTTTCTAGATTTTTCTAGAATTTTTCTGAGTTCATTTGCTATTTTCTATTGCTTATTTGGATTTCGATATTTTCTAAATTAGAAAAGGTATTTAAAATCTTAGATATTTCCTTGGGCCTAAACCCATTCCTATTCCCTAACCCCGCCCGCTTCCTTCGCCATGCGCCCACCCAAATGGCCACCTAACTCCATGCGACGCGCTGCGCCTCCAACCGACATGCGCCCCGCATGTCGCCTCTCTCTTTCTCTCTCGCGCCACCAGCCTCCACCGCTCGATCAAGATTCGACGGCCGATGCGGCCGAGGTACCCGAGGGTCCGAACGCCTCAGATTGTGGGTCGCTGGATCGATCGGACGGCCGATCTTGAGTCCGTTTCGCAGCCGCTGTTTCACAGCGCCGCGCTCGAGCCGCTGCCGCCGACGTGGGACCCACCTTGGTTATCGCTCATCGCCCCGACTCGGACTCTCCTCTTTCCTTATCTCCGCCGCCGCGACGCTTTCTTCCTCGCTGCCTCCATCACGGACTCCTCCGCGCGTGTATAAAAGAGAGAGGACCCCTGGCTTCCGTGACTCCAACCCGCGCACCGCCGCCAAAACCCTAACCCTAGCCGCAAAGCTCGAGAAGCACCGCGCGCCGCAACTCCGACGAGCTTGTTCTCCGCCGGTGCCGCCCGCGCTCTTCGCTCGCACACCTCGGATCGCACGGAGCCCTCTACCTCCCGGTGGCCTTGGTTTCGCGGAAGATCGCCAGAGTCCGATCCCGCCGAGCCCAATCCTCTCCGCCGCTGCCGCGCCGCCGCCGGCACACGACGTTCCCTGCACCGCTGAGCACACCCGCGTGATCCTCGTGGTCATCCTCTACCTCCCGCACCACCCACCGCCGGTGAAACGCCGCCGTCGCCGGAACCTTTGGTTCCCGAGCCGCCGCCGCGCCGGGTCCGACGTGGCCGCCCACGCAGCGCCAAAGATCGCCCCGCGCCGCGTGTCATCCCACGTGGCGCCGCGCGTCGATGTCCTCTCGCCGCGTGGCTTGGTCCACGGACCCGAGTCTCGAGGCTCGGTGGACCTAGTCCACCGTGAGCCTAGCCTCTGACATGTGGGACCCACATGTCAGAGAATTCTTTTTGTTTATCCTTTTTTCGAAATTCCTTCGCTGACGTCAGCTTGCGCATTAAATATGATTTTCCTTTAGGTAAATAATTGTAAATTCATAAAATCGATTTTAGCATTTTATGTAATTTCAAACTTCCAAAGCTCATAACTTTTGCATCCTAACTCCGATTGAGCCCATTCAAATTTCTAAATTTGTCTAAATTCAAGATCTATTTATCTGAGATTTTTATTTAATTTTTGGAGTTTGTTTTGCCTCTGTTATTTATTTGTTTTGTTTGTTTTTGTTTCATTTTGCAAGTAGACGCGATTCGTTTGGTATTTTGTGGAAGAAGGAGCACCCCAAGATCAAGACCAGTACATAGACCTTTTCCAAGGCAAGTCATACCTTTGATCATCTTGAACCAGTTTTCAAATTACTTTGTGTTAAATTAATGCATTCTACTTTAATTATTTATTTAAATGCTTTGGGCATAGTTATTACCCAAATTGTTATCACACTTTGGCCTTGTATGTCATAATTCCTTGTCACCCTAGATTGGTTACTAGTTGGTATTATTATAGCAC
The DNA here is from genome assembly GCA_036346255.1 of Ampelocalamus luodianensis. Taxonomy (NCBI): domain Eukaryota; kingdom Viridiplantae; phylum Streptophyta; class Magnoliopsida; order Poales; family Poaceae; genus Ampelocalamus; species Ampelocalamus luodianensis. The sequence goes on from CM070621.1 coordinate 56,126,457, forward strand.
CAACGTGGGTTGGTTAGATGCGAGTACAATTGCTTAGCCATGCCCGAGTCATCATCACATGTAGGTTGCAAATGTTAATTATGACTAAGTGACTATGGAACCTCGTGTAAAACTGTGTGCTATGTGTTATTACTTCGTGATGACATGTGTTGCACTAAAACCAACTGGTGGTAAAGGATTTAGACCGAGGCAAGTGGTGGAGACTCGTGTGACATGGTGGTCTATGTGATGAGAATGATGGTCTTTGTGACTTAGTTAGAAAATGGAAGTCTTGCCTTGGTCAATTAAGGACTTAACTTTGTGCGCCATTGAACTGAGCTCTCATGCACGCACCACATGCCGGTATGGGACGGCCTAACTTAGTAAGTTATGGATTCTCGCATTGATGTTCGGGAGGATAGGTTAGGTGTGTGACCAGGTGGAGGTGTGACTACTTGGTGGTTGCATCGCGGGACGATTCGCCTTCCCGCCGCTGGTGTGTGTTATACCAATTCTATGTGAGCCGGTATAGCGGTTTGTAAGCACACCGGGAATGTCAATGTTTGAGATGAAGTTTCAACTGCTTTGTTACGATTGGTGCTTGCTACACTAGTTGTATCTTGTGGGTAAAGTGTACAACCTCTCGCAGAGTGTTAAACAATCTATTCGAATAGCCGCGTCATGGTCATGGACATGCTCGGGGATTTCACACGAGGGGTAGCTTTCATAAAATGTGGGAATGGGAGCTGTGTGACCTTAATCATATGGCTATGTGAAATAATCTGCTTAGTTGTGTGTCTTTGTGGAAACAATCACAAATTAATATTGTCTATTTGTTTTGGAATTATGCTTTCAATCTATTATTGTATTCAATTGCAAATGTTGCTTTTATGCAAAAGAACCACAGAAGCCTTTCCTTTGGAATAAGCCTCAATCTATACATTGCATTCTGTGGTATGATTTGTAGTACGGTTGTGTACTCACGCTTGTTGTAAAACTTGCGCCCAAACCTACGTAAGAGGAGGAGTCACGCCGCTGAGGAGGAGTTCAAGGCCGATCGCTCGTTAGGTCCGGATCCCACCGGTTACTGTGATGAATTGGTGGGATCTACGCTGGAGTTTTCCGTTCCGCTGCTGCTTTATTTCCTGTTAGCCCTACGAGGCTTAATAAGTGTAAACTCGACCATAAGGTCAAAACCCTTATTTGTTATTCAAACTAATCGCTTACTTTATTTATCGCTTGTGTGGATCGATATTTACCGTGTTAACCTCGTGCACTAGCGTGATCCTCGACTAGTGCAAGATATACGCAGGGTTCCGTAATCGTAATTCGGGTCCCGGCAGAGGTGGTATCGAGCCATACCGATCGTAGGTCTTGACCTTAGATAGATTGGTCGCCTTTAGAGTGTCCAAATTATATTCTAAAGGAAAATTAACTTGCAAAGTTAATTGATTGCTTAACTCTTCTCATGTCTCTCTCGCTCAACTTTTGCTATAATCTCTTCTCTCCCGCTGCTTTAAAGTTGCTCTTACCTGCTCGTCTGCCTTGACAGATGCCTCGCCTTCGTGAGCTATGGTGAGCGACCGAGGGTATGCCGCCGAGCTTTGGAAGTTGCTCCGTGTTCTTGGAGGTATTGATCGTCCGCCGTACGCCGGCAACAATCGGACGGTGAATGGACAAAACCGTGGAGTGATTTGTCGCCCGACGATCTACGCCAGAGGAACGACAAGGCAAACCAACCTTCGCACGCCTCGTGAGGAAGATCACTTGGCCGGAAGGTATCCAGAGTCGCCACGCTTGGCCATGCCGCGATTCGCAACATCTACGCACGGAGCTTCAGACACCGCCTTCCGTTACCACCCTAGAGCCGCAGCCGCGGACTTGCCAAAGACGCTACCCGCCCACGTATGAGAGAGCAACGCTACGGCCGTGCACCTCGCATGCTTGTGGCCGCCAGGAGGAAGCCTTGGAGAGAACCATCACGAGCCGATCATGTCTATGAAGCCTTGCAGAGTCAAGAGAAGGTCGCCACTGCAAGAGATCCTCTACGATCAAGTTCCCAAGAAGAGGAAGACCCCGAGGAAGATTCTCAAGAGGATCCGAGGAAGGCCCATTGAGCCCGAAGAAGATGCAGAGCCGAGGAGCCAGCGGAGCTGGGCTTGCACGGGAACGCCTGCTCGCTGCACCAGCCTGTGGCATCGATCGGCTTGCCAAGATGCCGCTCACTTCCGAGCCCATACCGCCGAGCGCGCCGCGGTTGTGGAGGTTTTCGAGTAGTTGGTCTTAGTTCCGCCAGCTTAGCCGGCCGCTTAGTGAGTCGCCTTTTGGCGGTAGTTTTGTGTGCTTAGGTCGTTGTTTCTTTTTGTGCGTAGTATGAGCCGCAAAGGCCCTTAGACATTTGTTGCAGCCATGCTAAGACCCTATTTAATAAAGGTATTTCATTTGAGTTTCTTGAGTTGTGTTTTGTTGGGTTTAACCTACCCCGCTTAGTTCTCAACTTATCTTGTGCTTGCTACCTTATCTAACCTATGGAGCTTCGCTGATGGTTCAAACTCGTCGATCGTCGCTAGTGGTTCCGGCACCCAAACACGAGAAGCAATGAGCAACCACCAGAGGAGCAGCTCCGCCACAAGCACCTCCAATTGACTTGCGTAACTTTGAGCTTTCATGGCAGCACATGCATCACCGATGAATACTATGATGACTCGATGCAAGTTATGAACAACTGTGCCAACAACAACAAAGAATCAACAAGATGGAGCCCCACCGCTCACGGTCACCATGGACCATCCAAACTTGCGTAATTTATGAGGACTCGCCCACCAACATTTTCCTGACATGTCTCTCCAGTGGAAGCGCACGATTGGCTCGAGTTATCGAAGGAAGTTGCCGATCACCCAGCGCAATGATCGTGAGAAGGTTTGTATGCCACTCACCGATGGAAGGCACCCGCCGAATGGTGGAGAACTTCGCGTCGCGCATGAGACGCCACAGATATCACCCGAAGAATTTCTCGCGCTTTTCGCTAGTATCACGCACCGTAAGGCATTATCGATCCAAGAAGGATGAGTTCCGCGCTCAAGCAAGGAGCTATGTCGTTGTCTAACTACCTCAACAAGTTTTCACTAGCTCGCTATGCAATGGAAGATGTAGCTACGACAAGGCTCGCCGTAGTCGTTTTGAAGGGGGAAAACACTAGATCGCAAGTCGCTTTGATCGCCATACTTTTCCCGATTTTCAAGAGTCGGTCAACAAAGCCTTTGTTTTGGAGGACAAACGCAAGGAACCGGAGGATAACCGCAAACGCCGATGGCTCAACAAGGGAACCATCAATCACAAGAGAGGGCAAGAACAAGTACAAGACAAGATTCAACAGTTTCCACCCTGCACTTCGCTCAGAGCACCTGCACCAACTTCGCCCGCCCACCGCCGTAACTTCCGCAACCCCGCACTGCCAACCCCAATTCAGAAGCAACCAGCAGAGCGCACCAAAGGTCCATTACGCTGCCGCCACCGTGACATTTTGCCAACCAATGTCCGCAAAGGGGGACAATCACTCCAAAGACGCTTCAACCTTGAGCTACGCCATCCAAGACACCAGCACCAAGCATCAACCAAGGAGCTTCACGTTGCCGGCCGTCGAGGAGCACCACAGTCCGTGATCGAGGTCCGGTCAACCACGCCACTCGAAGGAGCCCAGAATCACCGGACGTCAGATCGGGTAAGTTTCGTTAACTCAAGACTCGATCGCTTTGTTTGATTCTCGAGCATCGCATTCGCTTGTTTTCGGAATGTTTGCAACCAAAAATAAATAGGAAGTTATGCAACTTAAGCATACTCGTAGTCCAATACCCTGGAGCAGAGCTAAGTACTAGAGTGGGATGTTTAGGAGCTGTTACTCATAGCCGGAGTTGAGTTTCTAGCCAACCTAATTGTTCTAGACACCCAAACCCTAGATGTCATTCTTGGCATGGATTGGTTATCCAAGCACAAAGTCGCATAGATTGTGGCCAAGAGCCGTAATAATGAGGATGCCAAAGGAAACAAGGTAGAGTTTCTAGCCACCTCGGTTCGTGATGGACATTTGCTAGTAAACAGCTTGAAGACCCTTTCCTTAGAAGAAGTACCATGAGTCGTTGAATATCCGATGTGTTTCAGAGGAGTTACCGTGAATGCCACCGATCGTGATATCGAGTTTGTTATCGACCTAGTGCCGTGGACAGCACCAATTTCAAAGAGACCTTATCTGATGCCACCGATGAATTGGTAGAGATGAAGAAGCGATAGAAGAACTTCTTGAGAAAGGTTTCGTGAGACCTAGTTCGCCGCCATGGGGAGCGCCTGTTGTTTGTCAAGAAGAAAGATGGAAGTATGAGGATGTGTATTGATTACCGCTCTCTCAACGGTTACCATCAAGAACAAGTACCCACTACCCTGATAGATGATCCGCTTGATCGATGAAAGGAGCCGGATTATTCTCAAAGATCGACCGCGATCAAAGTTACCACCACCAAAGATTTGTCCTAAGGATATACCAAGACCGCTCTCAACACGGTATGGACATTATGAGTTCTTAGTCATGTCCTTTGGTCCGACTAATGCCCCCGCCTACTTCATGAACATGATGAATAAAGTATTCATGGAATATTTAGACAAGTTCGTAGTTGTGTTCATTGATGATATTCGTGTACTCCAAGTCGGAGAAAGAACACGCCGAGCACTTAAGGATAGTATTGAAAAAACTCGAGAGCATCACCGTATGCCAAGTTCAATAAGTGTGATTTTGGAAGAAGGAAGTGGATTTCTTGGTCATGTGATGACAAATGAGGAGTAGCAATGACCCTAAAGTTAAAGTAGTATTACATTGGGAGCAGCCCAAAACCGAAACTCGATTCGTAGTTTTGGGAATGGCAAAGTTATTACCGCTGTTTCATCAAGGATTCTCATCGATTACTAAGCCCTTACGCAATTGTTGAAGAAGGAGAAAAGTTCACTTGGACTCACCGTGAGAAAAGTTTTCAAGAGTTGAAGAAACGCTTGACTTCACCCAAAGGTTGATTTTGCCGATATTCGCAAGGATTTCGATATCTATTGTGATGCTTCACAAGGATTAGGATGCGCCCCGATGCAAGAAGGATGAGCCGCCGCTTATGCATCAAGGCAATTGAGACCCCACGAAGAGAATTACCCTACCATGATCCGAATTAGCCGCCAGAGTGCATGCTTTAAAGATTTGGCGCCATTACCTCATCGGTAATCGCTGTGAAGTCTATACGCATCATAAGAGTCTAAAGTATATCTTCACCCAATGATTTGAACATGAGGCGTAGAAGATGGTTAGAATTGATCAAGGATTATAATCTTGGAATCCACTACCATCCCTGAAAAGCCAACGAGCTGCGTATGCTCTAAATCGTAAGAGTTACCGCAATGCCTTGAAGTAAAGGAAAGTTGCCCGTAACTTCATGAAGAATTTGTAAGCTAAAGCTAGAAGTTGTGTCCGGAAGGATTTGTAGCCAATTTGGAAGCACAACACCCGGAGAAGCAAATTCGTGGAGCACAACCAAAGGATCCCGTGTTGTCGACATCAAGGTCAAAATGACAGAGGGAAATTCAAAGATTTCACCAAGGATGATCAAGACATACTCGATTAATGGTCGATTCGTACTAGATATCGATGGTCTCGCATGCTTAATCCTAAAGGAAGCCCATGACTCAAAGTATTCGATACACCCGAAGTACCAAGATGTACCAGATGTTAAGACTAAATTTTGTACAAATCAAACGAAGTCGCAGAGTTCGTTGCCTTGTGCGACACCGCCGTAAAGTAAAGGCGAACACCGCAGACCAAGCAGGTTTGTCGCAACCGCCAAGATTCCGAATGGAAGTGGGAAGAGATCGAATGGATTTTATCACCGGTTTACCCAAGACCCAATCGTTACGATTCGATCCGGTAATAGTTGATCGCTTGACCAAGGTCGCCATTTCCGCCTACAAAACCACATACTCGTGGAGATCGCTTGCATGGAGTTGTACATGGCCAAATTGTCGCTTGCACGGCGTGCCCAAGAAGATAGTGTCGATCGAGGATCTCGCCACCTCGTTTTGGCAAAGTTTGCATGAAGCATTGGGCACCCATCTAAATTTCGCATCGCATCACCCATGCATGCATGGGCAGATCAAAGAGTCAATCAGATATTGGAGGATATGCTGAGAGCTTGTGCTCTAGCTAATGCTACCCGATGGGATAAAAGTTTACCGTATGCAGAATTTTCATACAACAATAGTTATCAAGCCAGTCTGCAAATGTCACCATTTGAAGCTTTGTATGGCCGTGCCTGTAGAACCCCGTTGAATTGGTCGAAACAATCGAACGATCGTTGTTCGGTCCGCACATCATTCAGTAGCGTAAGAGCAAGTGGCCATGATCGAGAAAGATTGAAGATAGCTCACCCAGCGTAAGAGCTATGCTGATAATCGTCGCCATGACCTCAGCTTTGAACCCGAGGATTTCGTTTATCTTCGAGTGACCCCGCTCAGAGGTGTCAAGAGGTTTCATGCCAAAGGGAAGCTTGCCCCTAGGTATGTTGGTCCGTTCAAGATTTTGGAACGCCGTGGAGAAGTTGCTTATCGCTTGAGCCGCCAAGTTAGCGTGAGTACATGATGTCTTTCATGTCTCGCAATTGAAGAAGTGCTTCGTGTGCCGTAAGAGCAAGGCCCTCTCGAGTCAATTGAGTTGAAGGAGGATCTTACCTACAAGGAGCAACACCAAGATTTTGGATGTCGCAGAGCGCCTCACAAGAAGCAAGACGGTTCGCTTTTGCAAGGTTCAAAGTGGAGCAACCACTGTAAGGAGAAGCAACGTGGGAACGTGAAGAAGAGCCAAAGCCGAGTTTCCTAGCCTTTCTCTAGCTAGCCCGAATCTCTGGGTCGAGATTCCTTTAAGGGGGAGGTTTGTAACATCCCAATTTTCAGAGCTTAAAATCTTTTAATAGTTAGTAGGAAGAAAATTCACCATTTGGATTTTATTTGAATTTAATTTCAAAAGCTTAATATTGACTTTACAATCAAAAATATTTAATGTGAATAATCCCAACATGAACAATAGCAAAACTATTTTATTTGGGTTCTATGTGCTCAGATATATTTTCTAGATTTTTCTAGAATTTTTCTCGAGTTCATTTGCTATTTTCTATTGCTTATTTGGATTTGATATTTTCTAAATTAGAAAAGGTATTTAAAATCTCGATATTTCCTTGGGCCTAAACCCATTCCTATTCCCTAACCCCGCCCGCTTCCTTCGCTCGCGCCCACCCAAGCCACACCCATCTCCCAGACGCTGCGCTGCCGCCTCCAACCGACATGCGGCCCGCATGTCGCCTCTCTTTCTCTCCGCGCACCAAATTTCTCCACCGCTCGATCAAGATTCGACGGCCGATGCGGCCGAGGTACCGAGGGTCCGAACGCCTCAGACAGGGTCGCTCGATCGATCCGACGGCCGATCTTGAGTCCGCTTCGCAGCCGCGCTGCTTCACACGCGCCGCGCCGAGCCGCTGCCGCCGACGTGGGACCCACCTTGGTTATCGCTCATCGCCCCCGACTTGACTCTCCTCTTTCCTTATCTCCGCCGCCGCGACGCTTTCTTCCTCGCCGTCTCACACGGACTCTCCCCGCGCGGCTGTATAAAGAGAGAGGACCCTGGCTTCCAGACTCCAACCCGCGCGCGCCGCCAAAACCCTAACCCTAGCCGCCGCAAAGCTCAAGAAGCACCGCGCCGCCGCAACTCCGACGAGCTTGTTCTCCGCCGCCGTGCCGCCCGCGCTTCGCTCGCACTCGGCGTGATCGCACGAGCCCTCTACCTCCCGGTGGCCTTGGTTTCACCGAAGATCGCCGTAGCTCGATCCCGCCGAGCCCGAATCCTCTCCGCCGCTCTTCGCCGCCGCCGCCACAGACGCTCCATGCACCGCTGAGCACATCCGCGTGATCTCGTGGTCATCCTCTACCTCCTGCACCACCCACCACCGGTGAAACACCGCTGCTCACGGAACCTTTGGTTCCCGAGCCACCGCCGCTGCGGTCCGACGTGGCCGCCCACGCCGCCCAAGATCGCCCCGCGCCGCGTGTCATCCCACGTGGCGCGCGCGAAGCCGCCCTCGCCGCCACGTGGCTTGGTCCACTGGACCGAAGTCCGAGGCTCGCTGGACCTAGTCCACCGTGAGTTTAGCCTCGACATGTGGGACCCACATGTCGAGAATCTTTTTATTTATCTTTTTCGAAATTCCTTCACGACGCCACCATGATTAAATCTGATTTTCCTTTAGAAAATAATTCGCAAATTCATAAAATCTGATTTTCAAGATTTTATGTAATTTCAAACCTCCAAAGCTCATAACTTTTGCATCCTAACTCCGATTGAGCCCATTCAAATTTCTAAATTTGTCTAAATTCAAGATCTATTTATCTGAGATTTTTATTTAATTTTTGGAGTTTGTTTTGCCTCTGTTATTTATTTGTTTTGTTTGTTTTTGTTTCATTTAAGAGTAGACGTCGATTCGTTTGGTATTTTGTGGAAGAAGGAGCACCCCAAGATCAAGACCAGTACATAGACATTTTCCAAGGCAAGTCATACCTTTGATCATCTTGAACCCAGTTTTCAAATTACTTTGTGTTAAATTAATGCATTCTACTTTAATTATTTATTTAAATGCTTTGGGCATAGTTATTATCCAAATTGTTATCACACTTTGGCCTTGTATGTCATAATTCCTTGTCACCCTAGATTGGTTACTAGTTGGTATTATTATAGCACCAACGTGGGTTGGTTAGATGCGAGTACAATTGCTTAGCCATGCCCCGAGTCATCATCACATGTAGGTTGCAAATGTTAATTATGACTAAGTGACTATGGAACCTCGTAAAACTGTGTGCTATGTGTTATTACTCGTGATGGCATGTGTTGCACTAAAACCAACGGGTGGTAAAGGATTTAGACCGAGGCAAGTGGTGGAGATCGTGTGACATGGTGGTCTATGTGATGGGAATGATGGTCTTTGTGACTTAGTTAGAAAATGGAAGTCTTGCCTTGGTCAATTAAGGACTTAACTTTGTGCGCCATTGAACTCGAGCCTCATCAGACGCACCACATGCTCCGTATGGGATGGGCCTAACTTAGTAAGTTATGGATTCTCGCATTGATGTTCGTGGAGGATAGGTTAGGTCGTGTGACCGGGTGGAGGTGTGACTACTTGGTGGTTGCATCGGGACGATCTGCCTTCCCTATCCAATGGTGTGTGTTATACCAATTCTATGTGAGCCGATATAGCGGTTTGTAAGCACACCGGGAATGTCAATGTTTGAGATGAAGTTTCCGAACTGTTTTGTTACGATTGGTGCTTGCTACACTAGTTGTATCTTGTGGGTAAAGTGTACAACCTCTGCAGAGTGTTAAACAATCTATTCGAATAGCCGCGTCCGCGGTCATGGACATGCTCGGGGATTTCACACGAGGAGTAGTTTTCATAAAATGTGGGAATGGGAGCTGTGTGACCTTAATCATATGGCTATGTGAAATAACTGCTTAGTTGTGTGTCTTTGTGGAAACAATCACAAATTAATATTGTCTATTTGTTTTGGAATTATGCTTTCAATCTATTATTGTATTCAATTGCAAATGTTGCTTTTATGCAAAAGAACCACAAAAGCCTTTTCTTTGGAATAAGCTCGCATCTATACATTGCATTCTCGTGGTATGATTTATGTAGCACGGTTGTGTACTCACGCTTGTTGTAAAACTTGCGCCCAAACCTACGTAAGAGGAGGAGTCTACGCCGCTGAGGAGGAGTTCAAGGCCGATCGCTCGTTATGTCCGATCCCACCGGTTGCCCGTGGTGAATTGGTGGGATCTACGTTGAGTTTTCCGCTCCGCCGCCGCTTTATTTCCTGTTAGCTCGCGAGGCTTAATAAATGTAAACTCGACCATAAGGTCAAAACCCTTATTTGTTATTCAAACTAATCGCTTACTTTATTTATCGCCAGTGGATCGATATTTACCTATGTTAACCTCGTGTGCACTAGCGTGATCCTCGACTAGTGCAAGATACACAGAGGGTTCTAGAATCGTAATTGGTCCCGACAGAGGTGGTATCGAGCCATACCGATCGTAGGTCTTGACCTTAGATAGATTGGCCGCCTTTAGAGTGTCCAAATTATATTCTAAAGGAAAATTAACTTGCAAAGTTAATTGATTGCTTAACTCTTCTCATGTCTCTCTCGCCAAACTTTTGCTATAATCTCTTCTCTCCCGCTGCTTTAAAGTTGCTCTTACCTGCTCGTCTGCCTTGACAGATGCCTCGCTCTTCGTGAGCTATGGTGAGCGACCGAGGGTATGCCGCCGAGCTTTGGAAGTTGCTCGTGTTCTGAGGTTTTGATCGTCCGCGACGCCGGCAACAACCGGACGGTGAATGGACAAACCGCGGAGTGATTTGTCGCCCGACGATCTACGCCAGAGGAACGATAAGGCAAGCCAACCTTCGCACGCCTCGTGAGGAAGATCACTTGGCCGAAGGTATCCAGAGTCATCGCGCTGGCCATGCCGCGATTCGCAACATTTACGCACGGAGCTTCAGACACCGCTTCCGCTACCACCCTAGAGCCGCAGCCGTGGACTTGCCAAAGACGCTACCCGCCCACGTATGAGAGAGCAACGCCATGCGTGCACTCGCGCGCTTGTGGCCGCCAGAGGAAGCCTTGGAGAGAACCATCACGAGTCGATCATGTCTATGAAGCCTTGCAGAGTCAAGAGAAGGTCGCCACTCGCAAGAGATCCTCTACGATCAAGTTCCCGAAGAAGAGGAAGACCCCGAGGAAGATTCTTAAGAGGATCCGGAGGAAGGCCCAGTTGAGCCCGAAGAAGATGCAGAGCCAGAGGAGCACCTGCACCAACTTCGCCGCCTGCCCGAGCACTCCGCACCAACTTCGCCTCCGGCCCACCGCCGAACTTCCGCAACCCCGCACTGCCAACCCCAATTCAGAAGCAACCACAGAGCGCACTAAAGGTCTGCATACGCCCGCTGCCACCAGATATTTTGCAAACCAAAGGTCCGCAAAGGGGACAATCACTCCAGTACGCTTCAACCTTGTAGCTACGCCATCCAAGACACCAGCCCCATGCATGAACCAAGGAGCTTCAAGTTGCCGGTTGCCGAGGAGCACCACAGTCCGGATCGAGGCGCGGTCAACCACGCCACTCGAAGGAGCCCAGAATCACCTGGACGTCGTGACGGGTAAGTTTTCGTTAACTCAAGACCGTGACCGCTTTGTTTGATTTCAAGCATCGATTCGCTTGTTTCGGAATGTTTGCAACCAAAAATAAATTGAAGTTATGCAACTTAAGCATACTCGTAGTCCAATACCGAGCAGAGCTAAGTACTAGAGTGGGATGTTTAGGAGCTAAGTTACTCATAGTCGGAGTTGAGTTTCTAGCCAACCTAATTGTTCTAGACACCCAAACCCTAGATGTCATTCTTGGCATGGATTGGTTATCCAAGCACAAAGTCGTGCTAGATTGTGGTCAAGAGTCGTAATAATGAGGATGCCAAAGGAAACAAGGTAGAGTTTCTAGCCACCTCGGCTCGTGATGGACATTTGCTAGTAAACAGCTTGAAGACCCTTTCCTTAGAAGAAGTACCAGAGTCGCTGAATATCCGGATGTGTTTCCAGAGGAGTTACCGTGAATGCCACCGGATCGTGATATCGAGTTTGTTATCGACCTAGTGCCGTGGACAAAGCACCAATTTTAAAGAGACCTTATCTGATGCCACCATGAATTGGTAGAGATGAAGAAGCGCATAGAAGAACTTCTTGAGAAGGTTTCGTGAAACCTAGTTCGTCACCATGGGGAGCGCCGTTGTTGTTTGTCAAGAAGAAAGATGGAAGTATGAGGATGTGTATTGATTACCGCTCTTCAACGGTTACCATCAAGAACAAGTACCCACTACCCTGATAGATGATCCGCTTGATTAGATGAAAGGAGCCTGATTATTCTCAAAGATCGACTGCGATCAAAGTTACCACCAAACAAAGATTTGTCCTAAGGATATACCAAGACCGCGTTCTCAACACGGTATGGACATTATGAGTTCTTAGTCATGTACTTTGTCCGACTAATGCCCCGCCTACTTCATGAACATGATGAATAAAGTATTCATGGAATATTTGGACAAGTTCGTAGTTGTGTTCATTGATGATATTCTAGTGTACTCCAAGTCGGAGGAAGAACACGCCGAGCACTTAAGAACACGCCGCTTCGAGGAGGAGTTCAAGGTCGATCGCTCGTTAAGGTCCGATCCCGCCTGCTGCTCGTGGTGAATTGGTGGGATCTACGCCGAGTTTTCCGCATTCGCCGCTTTATTTCGTTAGCCTCGCGAGGCTTAATAAGTGTAAACTCGACCACAAGGTCAAAACCCTTATTTGTTATTCAAACTAATCGCTTACTTTATTTATCGCTCGTGTGGATCGATATTTACCGTGTTAACCCTCGTGCACTAGCGTGATCCTCGACTAGTGCAAGATATACGCAGGGTTCCGAATCGCACTCGGTCCCGGCAGTTGTCGTTGTAATTCGGGTCCCGATAGTAGCTATGGGCAAATTCATCTAGCACATGCAAGTTTAAGAAGCATGGTTGCCAAGAGAGCGTTAGGACATCCAATTACTCGATATCGACGACATCCAAGCATTGGATGTCCCGACGCTCTCCCGTTTGTGAGGACCCGCTTATTCGGCTTGTACTGCTTAACCATCCACTTGGTCCTAACAAGACAAATCAAATAAACCAAGCCTCGAGATATGTATACTGCAGAATTGTGATACACACCCTGCTACAAAATCATGCATCAATTCCATTCATACACATAGAGTCAAGTAAAAGCAACAATCAAAGACATAGATAATATAAAGAGAGTTATTATAAAAGAGAGGCCGATCGCCAAAAGTCATACAAATAAGTAAATACACAATGAAGCAAAATGGCCATAAGATGGCGATAAACAAAAGCCAATCGGTGTGCCTTTACCCACAAGGCAACCAACCGACCGCTAAGCTAATCGTCCCAAATAAACCGCAACACACCCACAAAAGTGAGGCCCTTGGGGCTCACCTTCTTCCTCTGCAACAATTAATATTAAGTAAAGCGTATGAGTACAAAACTTGTTTTTGTACTGCAAGACCGACGGTGAGATAACAGTAACTATAATTAACTACATGCAAGCTTTATTTAAGTGGATGAGGCTCGACTTATTTTCAAGATAAAGCAAGTTTTCATTTGCAATAGGGTAATAGATTCAAAGCAAGTTTGCAATTAACTTTTATTGTTCAAATAAAAGAGAGACAAATATAACAATAGATAGATGACAACACCACTTCTAGAAGTGACTAACCCATAGTCACCACAACAATAGCATGAAGTACCCTTCATACCACCCATGTCAAGTTTAAGTTTTTAAAAGGTTGTAGTCTAGTTCTTGCACGACCTACCAAGCATGTCCATAACCTAGGACGAGGCTATTCGAATAGTTTTAACCCCGCAGGGGTGTACCAATGTACCCACACGATAGACCGCTTTCCACCAACCACTGTTAGCACACTTCCTTTGGTATGTGCATGGCTAAGTCTAACAAGACGCTTTCCAATGGACGATGCTAATTAAGAGCCGAACCCACGGAGAAGGACACATTAGACAGCCTAACCTGGTCCGCTAATGCCCTCCAACACCACAAACACACACACACAAGAACACACCCACCAACCACTTCATAATTAACACCTTCCAAAGTACTTAGTCAAGAGAGGTTCCATATCCCCTCGTGTGGTTAGCACGCACAAGCGCTGGCTTAGTGACACAAGTAACTCGGTCCTTGGGGACTTAGGCACCATTCCAACACACCCAATGTATCACATCAACATACCATTGTGCCCAAGTCAAGATATAGTTTTGTTTTCAGCTTTTGATTTGTAAATCAATAAAACACAAGGGTTGGACATAATGGAGTAGTATAAGTATTTGTGTGATCAAGATCATCGACTAAGTCGATGATCGCCCAATACTACCGATAACTAGGCATGGCTAAGCAATATTCATTCGTAATCTACTAAGTGATAAGAGTTCATCCATCGAACTCTAACCACAAAGAAATAACCTAGGCTCTGTAGTAGAGGATAACCATTTACCTACAGATTATGCAACTAGAGGTCTAACTAATCAATTTAACAACAAAATAGCAATGCATACATAGAAGTTAAACAAAATATTAGACTTTAAAAGTAATGGGATCAATGGAAATGATCAAACTGCTTGCCCGCTTGTCGTTGCTCAATTTGTTATGAGGGTCGTTTCTGGTTACCGCAAATGTCGGCTTCAAGCGAAAGAGCGAAAACAACCAATAAGACGAGCAACACTTAAACGAAAGAGCAAGCAAAGATTATCCAAATGCGACTTAAATTTATACACACGGTAAAATAGGAACATACCTAGACATATAAACTGGAAAACTTAATTTGGATTTGTGGCTAAAAGATATTCCTTAAAACCTATTTTCGGCCATAATTAGGTACTGTAGCAAAAATATTTTCTAGAAAGATTTTGAAGCTGAAATTTTTATGGTGGCTACCTACTAGTGTAGTGATGCTCCATATAAAATTTTAGGTCATTTGAAGTTATAATGAATTAGTTATGATTTTTCTGAGTTCTAAAACTAGGACATCATTTATATCAGTAGCAAAGACCACTAGCAAACTGGTCCTTCACTAAAGTTCATCCCTAAAGGAAATTAACAAAATTTAGTTCGCTCTATTTGGACTTACAGAGAACAAGTTATGGATTTTCTAAGTTTTTATAACATTTTTGGAATATTTATTACGGCTGAAAAAGGCTAAAATCGATTCACAACATTTCTGGTTCTTAACAGGGCCTGGAAACATTTCTAGATTAATTTCTAGCCTAAAAGAAAATTAACACTACTGAAATCACCCAAAAAGGATCTATAATGAAAAAGATATGAATTTCTAAAGTTTTAACAACATTTTCAGTGGAAAGATAAAGCTTACCGAGGAAATCATATCCCTCAACCGAAAAGAAAAGACGGGCTCAACGTGGGCGCGACAAAGACCCGACGCCCACGCCGCGACGGCCGATTCAATATGCGACGCGCGCGCGCATCGCTGATTTGATTCCAACGATCCGATCATTGTGACCTTCGACCACAATGCTCGCACAACCCGGACCGCTGATCAAGCGACGAAGGGTCGATTGAGGGAGCCTTCTGACAGTCCAATTGCTCCCACGATCCCGCCACTGATCCAAGATCGAATCGCCGAGGTGGATTGGGCCGTTTACGATTTGAACAGGCTATCGACAACAGGGGCCCACCGGTCGCTGACGCTAAGTCACATGCCGTTTAAACACACGCGCATTGTGGGGTTTGAAGATGGCGGCCCACGTGTCGCTGATCGTGGGCCACACACGCGGGTTAGCGACGGCGATTAAAAAGCGCGCCCACATGCAAGTGATCGAGGAGGTGGGTTTAGGACAGCTAATGATTACTAACCCATGATTAACAATGATTAGCATTAATGAACGCTGTTATCGCGGTCCGAGCGACATTACGCGACCGCCGCTGTCCGACAACAAAACCGAGGGCACTTCGCTTGCTTGCCGCGACCCAAGGTACTGCAGCAGGCCTGGCGCCAAAATGGAATCGCAATAGCATTACGCACCCATCGGGACCCCACACCGTCGGGTGTCCTAAGCGCGCTAGCCGACGATGAGCGGCGCGACCAAAACTACTAAATGCATAATGACCAAAAGCTCCGCAACGAACCATTTCAATGAGTGCCAAAGCTTCTAGGGGCTACTAGAAGGATACCCGAGGGTAGGGAGGTCCAGTGGATGGATTTGAGGTGCTCCCGCGACGACAAGAAGGTTGCTTGACTTGGAGAAGACAACTCTGAGAAGGCGCTCGAGCAAAGATAACACGATCGCCATCGGGTTAGCTCCAACCAAGCTCAAAGAAGCCCCAGAGTAAAGAATTGAAGAATATAGCTTCACCTGATGAGGAAGAAGGGGTGCTCACTACGAAAAGAACAATTCTCAAAATTGAGTCCGCCCGTGAAAAGCAACTACAATTGTTAGGGTTTTGTTCCGTGAGGTGAGAGGCACACATCAAACGAAAAGAGAGGAAGAAACGCCATCGAGCACTGGCCACGCCGAGGAGCTCCCACCAACAATGGCGGTTTAGGTGCTTTGGTGCTTTGAGCTCACAAAGCACCAAAGATGCTCGACAAGACCACTGGTTTTGAAAGGGAACCGAGGGAGAGCCAGGAGCTACTTATAGCTCAAGGAGCCCAAACTAGGTTGAGCCCAAGCTCTCGGGTGGACTGGTTCATGCCTGCCATGGGCATCGTGGAGTGACGGAGCAGGGGAGACGACTTTGGGGAGGAGGAGCTGTGTGCATTTAATGCATGGCAAAGATTTAGCCGCTTAAAGGGCTCAAGGAGGTGACAAGTCACCTCCTCTCTCGCCATGGCGCACAAAGGGCATGCGCATGGGAGGAGGAAGATGACCATGACGCGAGCGGGCCACCAACCAGGCAGACAAAGCGCTCGAGCCCAAAGCGTTTTAGTGGGTTGAGCCCAACCTCACAGATGCCGCCGCGGATAAGATTTGAACGCCACGCGCGATCGCTAATTAGAAAGATCGAACGAACCTGCACGATCCCGCCGACGCTGGATCGTAATCCAACGGCCGAGAATCGATGGCAACCGAGTTGTCCGAACGCTATCGAATGAGAGCCGCTCGATGTAGATCCAACTACCGGAGCGCGCGCTGCTGTTGAATCTGGCGCGGGCGCGTTAGTTGGCTTTGCCGAGTCAAGTGACTCGAGCCCGAGCCCGACTCGAGTCCAATGAACAAAGGCAAACCGCTTAGGGTTTGATTTTTAAACCTGAAACTTTGGGGATTTAATTGAGGTATCAAACCAACTCCAAAATTTATGAAATTTTAACTGGAGGTTCCTGACCTTAGGTTAACCTTTCATAAAATTTCCAGAGATTTTGTGCAGTGAAATTTTCTCAAGAAATTCCAGAAGGTGATTTCAGAGGTTTGACTAAGGTTTGACTTGCTCTAAAATATTTCAAATAATTTCCAAAAATTATGAAATAATTCAGAGGTGTTACTGGCAACCCTAGAACCCAGGAAAATTATTACCAAGGGTTTGACACAAGATTTCACCCTGAAGGTTTTGACTTGAGATAAATGAGGATTTTGATTTTGAATTTCCCAAAATTCCTTTACAAGAATTTCAGAAAAGTTTCAAAGAGTAAAAGGATGAAGGAAAAGTTTTAATTTACCTCATTTTATTACATTTGAAACACAAGCCAAAATGGGAATGTTACAAACCTCCTCTTACAAAAATCTCATTCCCAGATTTGGTTCACTTAAAAGAAAGAGGGGTAGTCAGCACGAAGACGATCTTCTCGCTCCCAAGTAGCCTCATCCTCTGAATGGTTTGACCACTGAACTTTAAGGAACTTGATGGTCTTGTTCCTTGTTCTTCGCCGCCTCTCGAGTATGCGAACAGTGGTGCTCGCGATAGGTCAAATCCTCCCGAACATCAAGAGTTTCCAACTGAGCTCTGCTGGAACACGGAGGCACTTCTTTAGCCGTGACACATGGAAAACATCATGTACCCTCGCAAGTGCACTGGCAGCTCCAACTTGTAGGAAACAGCCTTCTTCTCGATAACACTGTATGGACCGACATATCGAGGAGCTAACTTGCCCTTGACACCAAAACGCCGTGACCTTTCGAGGAGAAACCTTGAGATAAACGGTCATTAGGCTCAAAGCTCAACTCACGACGACGGCGATCCGCATAGCTCTTTGCTCGGATTGAGTCGCGCGTAAGCGGTCACGAATGAGTCGACTTGACCTCGGCCTCATTAATCGAGTCCGCCAAAGAAAGGTCTTTCACGGCCTCGCACCAGCCAACGGGTTCTACACTTTCTCCCGTATAAGGCCTCAAATGGTGCCATGCCGAGACCGGCTTGGAAGGTGTTGTTATAAGAAAACTCGCGAATGGCAAGCACTTCTCCCAATGCTTCCCATAGAAAGGACACAAGCTCAGCATGTCCTCCAAAACTTGGTTGACCCTTTCTTCCCACCATTAGTTTGGGGGTGAAAAGTCGAATAAAGAAAGCGCAGTTCCCATAGCCTCTGCAGCTATGCCAAAATCGCGGTGAACAAATAACCACGATCCGACACAATCGCCTTCGCACACCATGCAAACTCACGATGCGGCTATGTAGAGATCCGCCGTAAGACCCACTCAAGGTCGGGCTTGACAGAAGAAAATGAGCCACCTTAGTCAATCGATCGATGACGCACCCGATGGCATCATTCTTCTTGAGACCGAGGTAGACCGCTGATAAAGTCCATCCCGACCAATCCCACTTCCACCCGAATTGGTAAGGGTCGGCAGCCCCGCCGACGATGCTCGCCTTGACACGACGACACACGCCGCACTTCAAGAACGAACCTTGCGATCTCCCTCTTCATTCGGTCCACCAAAATCCTCGCTTGAGATCATGATACATCTTCGTGGCCCCGGATGAATGGATAATGGAGAATCGGGCTTCGCGAGGATCAATTCCCGCAACTCCATGTCCTTTGGAACCACGAGGCGCTGTTCGAACCTCACGACACCAAGCTCATCTACGGAGAAGCACTTGGTCGTTCCATTCTTGACATTTTCCTGATGCGTTCACTCCAACATCCGATCGCCGAAAGCGCATTTGATCCGATCCACCAAGGTTGGTCAGGCAACCAAGGCAATGAGGAACCATGCTCAACCAAACCAAGTTGAGACGCCGAACTCCCCGTATGGGTGGGTCGAGGCTCCTTGAGCCGCAATGCATTGCAATGCGCTTATGACTGCGCATCCGCAACGACATTGGCCTTGCCCGATGGTAGTGAATACCCATGTCATAGTCCTGATCACCCAACCATCTCCTTTGCCCGAGGTTCAGATCCGTTGGGTGAACAAATATTTTAAGCTTTTGTGATCCGAATACACTTCGCAACGACACCGATTAGGTAATGTCGCCAAATCTTAAGTGCATGGATCACGCCGCCAACTCCAAGTCATGGGTAGGATAGTTGAGTTCATGAGGTCTCAATTGCCTTGATGCATAGGCCACTACCTTGCCTTCTTGCATAAGGACACAACCGAGGCCTCGACGAGAAGCGCCACAAAAGATATCAAGCTTCGACTGACATCGAGAACAAGAACGGAGCGTGGTCAATCGCTTGCGCTTGAAACTTTCTCGCAATCAGACCACACAGAACTTCTTGTCCTTCTTGAGCAACTCACATCGGCTTCGCTATCTTGGAGAAGTTCTCGATAAAGCGACGATAATATCCCGCTAAACCAAGTAAACTCCAACTTCGTGACCGGCGGGCTGACTCAGAAAGCACATCGCCGATCTTGCTAGATCCACACCACGCCTCCCGCCGAAAGAATATGGCCTAAGAAGGCTACTTCTTCAACCGTAACGCGCACTTGCCGAACTTCGTGATACACGGTGGTGCTCACGGCTTGCCCAACACAAGCCTCAAATGCCTCTGTGTTCTTCATCGCTCTGGAGTAGATAAGGATATCATCGATGAAGACCACAACGAACCTATCCAAATACTCCATGAACACCGAATTCATGAGGTTCATGAACAAGGCCGAGCATTGGTTGCCAATGACATGACGGATACTCGCATAAGCCATAACGAGTAGAAAGCCGCCTTTGGAATATCCTCGTCGAATCCAACTCGTGATATCCCACTCTCGATCAATCTTGAGAAAACTCGAGCTCCAGCTTAATTGATCGAAGAGATCGCCGATACGGGCAAAGGGTACTTGTTCTTACCGTTACTTCATTAAGTGGACGGTAATCAACGACATGCGCAGCTGCCTTGTCCTTTTCGACAAAGATTGCCGAGCATCCCCAAGGAGATGAGCTAGGCGATGAAACCCTTTCTTGAAGCTCACCCACCGCTTCTTCAACTCCACCAACTCAATTGATCCATCCTAAGGCCTCTTCAAATTGGGGCGTACCGGAACCAACTCAATGACAAACTCGAGGTCTCGAACCGTGGCATCCCCGAAGGTCGCGGGAAGACATCAACAAAGTCACATACCACCGACTTCACTAATATCTAGAGTCGGCTTCGCTTCAAGCGCCAAGAGATGCGATCCGCAGCTTCTGGTGAGAAGCTAACCCGCCGCCGTAAGGATCGTGAGGTTGACGAGCCTCTAGCGCAATCAATTTGTCCCATGCCGAGACAACCAATCCATGCCTAGGATTACATCTAAGCTCGCCGATCAAGGAGGATAAGGTTTGCCAAGAATCCTACCCTTCTATCTCAACAGGACATCCCTACACTCGCACTCAGCCTCAACTCGTAACCGGAGAGCGAATGAGCAAGCTGGACCAACAATGGAGTAAAAGAAGACCTCCTACAAGCAAAGAAAAGACTCTAAACAAACGAATGAGATGCGCTCAATCAAACAAAATCAGAAAGGTGGAAAGAGTTAACCGAAAGGGTACCCAACACGACGCCGGTGCCTCCCCGTGCCTCCTCCGCGAGAGATGTTGACGCGCCACTACCCACGCCTTGGGTAGCGGGACAACCTTCGATCTCGGGAGGACCACCTCCTCGCCCGCGCCCTCCATTAGGACGAGGCCGCCCACCCCGTTAGGGCAACTATTGGCATAATGCCCTTCTCGTTGCACGAACAGCAAGTGACCCCGGCAATGGATTGCGGGGCCACTCGCGTTCGCAGCGCACGGATCGGGCACGCCCGCGGAGGGCGCAGGGATTGCGCCGCGCCCGTGGTAGTGAAGCCACGTAACGGCTCCCGGGCAGCCCGACACGGACGGAGAGGCGGCCTCGCGCATCGGCCTCCCACTTGCGCTATGGACTCGCCAGCGCTTTGGCCTTGTGCTCAGCAACAATGGCCTTGTCCACCAAAGCCCGAAAGTTCCAGAAGTCCACAATGGAGAGCCTGCCTTGCAGCTCCTCGCACAAACCTCCATGAACTTCTCCGCTTGGCCTCATCACTGGCCACCTCAGAGGGAGCATAACGAGCCAAGTGGTTGAACTCGCACAGTACTCCATCACCGACTTACGCCCTGCTTGAGCGCGAGAAACTCCTTCTTTTCAGCTTCATCGCCGGCAGGATGTGAGCTCGACGAACGCCGTCCGAACTCATCCCAAGAGACAGCAGGTGGCGGCGGGCTGCATGGCTAAGAAGTTCTCCCACCGTGAGAGTGCCCTCAAGCGATGGAGGCAAAGAGTGCCCGCCCTGGTCCAGCATCGAGCAACGCCGAGCTTACGCCAACCCGACGCAGCCTGGCCATCCGCGCCCAATGGGTCCTCGACTCGAGAACGTGGGGCCGAAAGCGAAGAAACCCGCCAAACCCCACGATCGGCCGTTCGCCCGCCCGGATCCCGAGGCACCGGCCGTATGAGGTGTTGCGCGCAATAACATCCAAACAGACCTCCCGCCCTCCGAACGGTTGCGCTCGACCAAGAAGGACTCACCATGGTTGGAGGAGGCTGAGCCTCATCCAAACCAAAGTCACGACCACGCCGCCACGAGTACCTCCAAACCATCCCGATTCAAGAAATTTAGGTTAGAAACCAAAGCACTAATACTAGAAGTTGATGAAAGCTAAAAGCTAACGATTAGGGAATGAGATACCACCCAACCAAAGCCAAAACAGCAAGTAAACAAACTTTAAATGTTTCCAAAGAAGCTCCAAAACAGCAAGAAAACTCCAAACTAAGCTCAACTTCTCAATGCCATTAACCCGCATTGAAAGAACGAGCAATGGTTTGAGAAGATAAAAATTTCAGCACACTACAACAAGTCTAACACTACTCGAGAGCAAGGTTAAATCAACGAAATAGGTGTTAGATACTTAGCTAACTAGTATCACATCTTACCCTTTTGTTCCCACAAGTTTTAATTGATTAACATCTCATTTTCTACCCTATTTAGAACCTTTGAGTTTGCTGTCCGGAAATTGAATGCTCGCTGTCCAGATTTCGCATCCAAGCCTCCTAGTAAATCTTCAACTTCGAAGCTTCAAAATCTTGTAGAGGGCGCTAACACTTCAATTTGCCAAACTCATTGGTTCCCAAAACCCCATTTAAACGATAATGACTATCTTTTGAGAGAAGGAAAGGAGAACAACTTTTAAAACTCAAATTAGAGCAAGATGAGATAGAAAGCTAAGATAGGTAAGGAATAAAATCTGAGAACTTACTTAAGCTTTCATAAATCATTTGATACTTTGAAATTAAGTTTTCCAAAATATCCTAAAGACGATCAAGCTTGTGTTACTACGGTCGGAATGGCTCGATACCAACTTTGTGAGGACCCTGTTTATTCTGGCTTGTACTGCTTAACCATCCACTTGGTCCTAACAAAGACAAATCAAATAAACTAAGCCTCGAGATATGTATACTTCCTGCACTGCAGATACACACCTGCTACAAAATCATGCATCAATTCCATTCATACACATAGAGCCAAGTAAAAGCAACAATCAAAGACATAGATAATATAAAGAGAGTTATTACAAAGAGAGGCCGATGCCAAAAGTCATACAAATAAGTAAATACACAATGAAGCAAATGGCCATAAGATGGCGATAAACAAAGCCAATCGGTGTGCCTTTACCCACAAGGCAACCAACCGACCGCCAAGCTAATCGTCCCAAACAATGCACAAGAACATACCACAAAAGTGAGGCCTTGGGGCTCACCTTCTTCCTCTGCAACAATTAATATTAAGCAGCGGATGAGTACAAAACTTGTTTTTGTACTGCAAGACTGACGCAGAGATAACGTAACTATAATTAACTACACGCAAGCTTTATTTAAGTGGATGAGGCTCGACTTATTTTCAAAGATAAAGCAAGTTTTCATTTGCAATAGGGTAATAGATTCAAAGCAAGTTTGCAATTAACTTTTATTGTTCAAATAAAAGAGAGACAAATATAACAATAGATAGATGACAACACCACCCTAGAAGTGACTAACCCATAGTCACCACAACAATAGCATGAAGTACCCCTTCATACCACCCATGTCAAGTTTAAGTTTTTAAAAGGTTGTAGTCTAGTTCTTGCACGACCTTACCAAGCATGTCCATAACCTAGGACGAGGCTATTCGAATAGTTTTAACCCTGCAGGGGTGTACCAATGTACCCACACGATAGACCGCCTTCCACTGTACCACACGGTTAGCACACTTCCTTTGGTATGTGCATGGCTAAGTCTAACAAGACGCTTTCCAATGGACGATGCTAATTAAGAGCCAAGAACCCACGGAGAAGGACACATTAGACACCTAACCGTCCGCTAATGCTCCTCCAACACCACAAAACACACACACAAGAACACACCCACCAACCAGCTCATAATTAACACCTTCCAAAGTACTTAGTCAAGAGAGGTTCCATATCCCCTCGTGTGGTTAGCACGCACAAGCGCTGGCTTAGTGACACAAGTAACTCGGTCCCTGGGGACTTAGGCACCATTCCAACACACCCAACAGATCACATCAACATACCATTGTGCCCAAGTCAAGATATAGTTTTGTTTTCGCTTTTTGATTTGTAAATCAATAAAACACAAGGGTTGGACATAATGGAGTAGTATAAGTATTTAGGTGATCAAGATCATCGACTAAGTCGATGATCGCCCAATACTACCGATAACTAGGCATGGCTAAGCAATATTCATTCGTAATCTACTAAGTGATAAGAGTTCATCCATCGAACTCTAACCACAAAGAAATAACCTAGGCTCTGTAGTAGAGGATAACCATTTACCTACAGATTATGCAACTAGAGGTCTAACTAATCAATTTAACAACAAAATAGCAATGCATACATAGAAGTTAAACAAAATATTAGACTTTAAAAGTAATGGGATCAATGGGAAATGATCAACTGCTTGCTCGCTTGTCGTTGCTCAATTTGTTATGGAGGGTCGTTTCGGGGTTACCGCAAATGTCAAGCCTAAGCGAAAGAGCGAAAACAACCAATAAGACGAGCAACACTTAAACGAAAGAGCAAGCAAAGATTATCCAAATGCGACGTAAATTTATACACACGGTAAAATAGGAACATACCTAGACATAGAAACTGGAAAACTTAATTTGGATTTGTGGTGCAAAAGATATTCCTTAAAACCTATTTTCGCCATAATTAGGTACTGTAGCAAAAATATTTTCTAGAAAGATTTTGAAGCTGAAATTTTTATGGTGGCTACCTACTGGTGTAGTGATGTCCATATAAAATTTTAGGTCATTTGAAGTCATAATGAATTAGTTATGATTTTTCTGAGTTCTAAAACTAGGACATCATTTATATCAAGAGCAAAGACCACTAGCAAACTGGTCCTTCACTAAAGTTCATCCCTAAAGGAAATTAACAAAATTTAGTTCGCTCTATTTGGACTTACAGAGAACAAGTTATGGATTTTCTAAGTTTTTATAACATTTTGGAATATTTATTACTACTGAAAAAGGCTAAAATCGATTCACAACATTTCTGGTTCTTAATGTGGCCTGAAACATTTCTAGATTAATTTCTAGCCTAAAAGAAAATTAACACTACTCAAATCACCCAAAAGGATCTATAATGAAAAGATATGAATTTCTAAAGTTTTAACAACATTTTCAAAGTGGAAAGATAAAGCTTACCGAGGAAATCATATCCTCAACCGAAAAGAAAAGACGTGGCTCAACCAAG
Organism: Ampelocalamus luodianensis; assembly: GCA_036346255.1. Lineage (NCBI taxonomy): Eukaryota > Viridiplantae > Streptophyta > Magnoliopsida > Poales > Poaceae > Ampelocalamus > Ampelocalamus luodianensis. Next base: position 56,151,306 of record CM070621.1, read on the forward strand.
CTCAAAGAAGCCCCAGAGTAAAGAATTGAAGAATATAGCTTCACCGGTGATGAGGAAGAAGGGGTGCTCACTACTAAAAGAACATTCCCCAAAATTGAGTGCTCCCGTGAAAAGCAACTACAATTAAGTTAGGGTTTTGTTCCAGGAGGTGAGAGGCACACACCAAACGAAAGAGAGGAAGAAACGCCATCGAGCACACGGTTGCCGAGGAGCTCCCACCAACAATGGCGGTTTTAGGTGCTTTTGGTGCTTTGAGCTCACAAAGCACCAAAGATGCTCTAGAAGACCACCGGGTTTTGAAAGGGAACCGAGGGAGAGCCAGGAGCTACTTATAGCTCAAGGAGCCCAAACTAGGTTGAGCCCAAGCTCTCGGGTGGACTGGTTCATGCCGCCATGGGCATCGTGAGTGACGGAGCAGTAGGAGACGACTTTGGGGAGGAGGAGCTGTGTGCATTTAATGCATGGCAGATTTAGCCGCTTAAAGGGCTCAAGGAGGTGAAGTCACCTCCTCTCTCGCCATGGCGCATGTGCGGCATGCGCGGTGGGAGGAGGAAGATGACCCACGACGCGAGCGGGCCACCGGGCCACGGCACAAAGCGCTCGAGCCCAAAGCGCTTTAGTGGGTTGAGCCCAACCTCAATAGATTGGCCACGGATAAGATTTGAACGCCACGATGCGATCGCTAATTAGAAAGATCGAACGAACCGCAGACGATCCCGCGACTGCTGGATCGTAATCCAACTACCGAGAATCGATGGCAACCGAGTTGTCCGAACGCTTACACGAATGAGAGCCGCTCGATGAAGATCCAATGGCTGATAGCGCCGCTGTTGAATCTGGCGCGCGCGCGTTAGTTGGCTCTGGCCGAGTCAAGTGACTCGAGCCCGAGCCCCACTCGAGTCCAATGAACAAGGCAAACCGCTTAGGGTTTGATTTTTAAACCTGAAACTTTGGGGATTTAATTGAGGTATCAAACCAACTCCAAAATTTATGAAATTTTAACTGAGGTTCCTGACCTTAGGGTTAACCTTTCATAAAATTTCCAGAGATTTTGTGCACTGAAATTTTCTCAAGAAATTCCGTGAAGGTGATTTCAGAGGTTTGACTGTTTGACTTGCCTCTAAAATATTTCAAATAATTTCCAAAAATTATGAAATAATTCAGAGGTGTTACTACAACCCTAGAACCCAGGAAAATTATTACCAAGGGTTTGACACAAGATTTCACCTGAAGATTTTGACTTGAGATAAATGAGGATTTTGATTTTGAATTTCCAAAATTCCTTTACAAGAATTTCAGAAAAGTTTCCAAGAGTAAAAGGATGAAGGAAAAGTTTTAATTTACCTCATTTTATTACATTTGAAACACAAGCCAAAATGGGAATGTTACAAACCTCCCCTTACAAAAATCTCGTCCGAGATTTGGTTCACTCTGAAAAGAAAGAGGGTAGTCCAGACGAAGACGATCTTCTCGCTCCCAAGTAGCCTCATCCTCGGAATGGTTTGACCACCGAACTTTAAGGAACTTGATGGTCTTGTTCCTTGTTCTTCGCTCGCCTCCTCGAGTATGCGAACAGGTGCTCGCGATAGGTCAAATCCTCCCGAACATCAAGAGTTTCCAACTGAGCTTCTCTGTTGGAACACGGAGGCACTTCTTTAGCCGTGACACATGGAAACATCATGTACCCGCAAGTGCAGCAGGCTCCAACTTGTAGGCACAGCCCCTTCTTCTCGATGAGCCTCCCAATGAGCTAGAAGAATTGAAGAAGCAGCCTTGGCGAGCTCCAAGCGAAGGGTTTCATCCGCCCCAGCCATCTCCTTGGGGTTGTCCGGTGATCTTTGTGAAGAAGAAGGACAAGACTTTGCGCATGTGCGTTGATTACCGTCCTCTCAATGAGGTGACGGTGAAGAACAAATATCCTTTGCCCCGCATCGATGATCTGCTCGATCGCTTGATCGAGCCTGTGTGTTCTCAAAGATTGATTTGAGAATGGGGTATCATCAGTCGTAATCGATTCAAGATATTCAAAAAAACTTTCACTACTCGTTATGGGTCGCGAGTACACCGCCATGTCTTTCGTTTAACCAATGCTCCACTTTGTTCATGAACTTAATGAATTCAGATTCATGGAGTTTTTGAATAAATTTGTGGTGGTCTTTATTGATGATATTCTTATCTATTCCAAGATCAAGCCGAGCATGCCGAGCATCCAAGATTGTTTTGGGCAAATTGCGGAGCACCACTATATGCGAAGTTCAAAGAAATGTGAGTTCTCGTTGAAGGAAGTGGCATTCTGGGCCATGTTCTTTCACCGAGGCATAGCGTGGATCCCAGAAGGTCGCTGATGTTCTATCTTGGGGCAGCCCAAGTCGCCACCGATGTGCGAGTTTTCTTGGTTTAGCGGGCTACTACGCGCTTTATCGAGAACTTCTCCAAGATCGCAAAGCCAATGACCGAATTGCTCAAGAAGGAAAGAAGTTTGTGTGGGCCTCTGCTTGTGATGAGAGCTGTGAGCTCAAACGGCGATTGACTTCACTCCGCTTACTCTTCCCGATGTCCACAAGGGCTTTGATATTCATCGCGATGCCTCTGCAGGACTCTGTGTGTGCTTATGCAAGAAGGCAAGGCGGTTGCCTATGCATCTAGGCGATTGAGACCTCATGAGCTCAACTATCCCACCCATGATTTAGAGCTTTGCTTTGTGGTTCATGCACTCAAGATTTGGCGGCATTATCCGACGCAGAATCGTGAGGTGTATTCCACCATAAGAGTTTGAAATACTTGTTCACTCAGCCAGATCTGAACCTCAGGCAGAGGAGATGGCTAGAATTGATCAAAGATTATGACATGGGTATTCAGTATCATCCTGGCAAGGCCAATGTGGTTGCCGATGCACTTAGCCGAAAGGTGTATTGCAATACTTTGATGATCCAAGAGCAAAGCAACCTGCACTTCTTGCAGAGTTTCTGCCTCAACTTGGGTTTAGTTGAGCATGGTTCCCTTGTTGCCTGGTTGTGCAACCAACCTTGGTGGATCAAGTCAAGGCAAAGACAAAGAATGATGACTGTGTGAACCGATCGCGAATATCATGATGGGATAGCGGTGTTTCTCGGAAGATGAGCATGGTGTTGTGTGGTTTGGGCAATACCGTGGTTCCAAAGGTTCCGAGTGCACGGATTTGATTCTCCAGGAAGCTCATGATTCTCCCTTGTCTATTCACCCCGGGGCTACCAAGATGTACCAAGATCTGCGACAGAGGTTCTGGTGGACTCGCATGAAGCGCGAGATTGCCGGGTTCGTTGCCAGATGCGACGTATGTTGTCGCGTGAAGGCCGAGCATCAGCGTCCAGCAGGTCTCCTCCAACCCTTGCCTATACCAGAGTGGAAGTGGGATTCCGTTGGTATGGATTTCATCACCGGTTTGCCCCGTATTTCTTCGGGAAAGGATGCTATCTGGGTGGTTATCGATCGGCTGACTAAGGTAGCACACTTTCTGCCAGTGAGTACCACTCTCAATGTCAGTCGACTGGCGGACCTCTACATATCCCGCATTGTGAGCTTGCACGGCGTGCCACGAACCATCGTGTCAGATCGTGGTTCTCTGTTCACTTCTCGGTTTTGGCACAGTTTACAGGAGGCCATGGGGACCCGTCTTTCTTTCAGTTCAGCCTATCATCCTCAGACCGATGGTCAAACGGAGCGAAGTCAACCAGTGCTTGAAGATATGCTCCGTGCTTGTGTTCTTTCCTATGGGAAGAACTGGGAGAAGTGCCTACCACTTGCCGAAGTTCTCCTACAACAACGCCTTCCGAGCTAGTCTCTGTGATGGCACCGCTTGAGGCTTTGTATGGGAGGCGATGCAGTAACCCCATTGAACTGGTCGAAACTCGGGAAAGACGGTTCTTGGCCCGGATTCGATCAATGAGGCGAAAGTCAAGTGCGCTTGATTCGTGAGCACTTGCGCCGTAGCTCACCAGTGCGAAGAGCTATGCGGATCGTCGCCGCCGTGAGCCGAGTTTCCAACCCAATGACTTTGTGTATCTCAAGGTTTCACTTTGAAGGACACCGCTCGTTCGATGTCAAGGGCAAATTGGCTCTCGGCATGCTCCGCCTTATCGCCATCAAGAAAGTGGGAGCCGTTGCATACCGATTGAGTTGCGCTACACTTGAAGGGGTGCATGATGTTTTCCATGTGTCACGTTAAAGAAGTGCCTCAGTGTTCCGGCTGAGGAAACACCATTGGAAAATATCGATGTGCAGGAAGATCTGCCTTATCGTGAGCGCCCGCTCGTATCCTCGAAGAAGCGAACGCAGAACAAGGAACCGTGTGATCAAGTTCCTTAAAGTTCAGTGGTCAAACCACTCCGAGGATGAAGCCACTTGGGAGCGGGAAGATCGCCTCCGAGCAGATTACCCATCCTTCTTCTCCCGGTGATCGTAATCTCTGGCGAGATTCTGTAAGGGGGAGATTTGTAACAGCCCTAACTTAGGTTTGTATTTCAAATGTAAAATTTTGAGGAGAAATAAAACTTTTGTTGTCTCATCAAATCATTTGGAAGTTTTCCAATTTTTCCTAGCAATTTCCATTTTCTAGAATTAAATTCTTGTGAATGGAAATTGTTGTCAAGAAATTCTTAGCTTTCAAACGTGTGATCATCCTCTGAAATTATTTTTCCTATCATCTTGATCATCCTATCTACCTCCCTGAATTATTTCACAATTTTAGATTTTAGTTGCTATTTCAAATGCCCAAGTCAAACCAGTTTAGAAATCTGGTCAAACCCTTAGGCAGCAGCTTGTGAATTTTCTTGGGAGAAATCTAATGCATGAAAATTCCTGGAAAATTTACACAAGGATGTCCTCTGTCCCAGGAAGTTACCATAAAATTTTCGAAATTTTGGAGCTCTGGAACTACCTCTAAAAATTCCTCAAACCTTCTTTGTCTTTTAAAACAAATTAAAACACTGTTCCTCGGCCCAACCCAACTCGTGCTCGAGTCCGACCCGCACCACTTGACTCGGTCGCACCGCCTAGTTGCACCGTGCGAGCCCGATGGGTGTCACCGTCCGATGAAGATCGAACGGTCCACGTTGCTTGTCTCGCCGACCGTCGAATGCATACATCGATCTCACCGTCCGCTTTAGATCCAACGGTCGGTGTGATACCGTCGAGTCAAACCATTCCATCGTGGCCGCACTGCACTCGCCTCGAGCCATTTTGCCACCGCCGCCGACGTGGGCCCTACTGTCGGTCGTCACCTACCTTTCGCATGAGTGCTGAGTGCCGGCGACATCGCGCATGGTCGCCACTCGCCTCATTGTTCGGTCACCGCTTCCGGCCAGGCGCGCGCATTGCCTCGGCCGCATCTTCCGCTGAGAGGCCATGCCCTGCGCAGCATTAATCACCCACCATTCCTTTCACCAGCTTGTCAGCACCGTTCTTGAGCTCCTCGGTGCCGAAAGCGTCGCCGCTCGTTTTCCTCCGCCCTCGCCCCTACTTAAGCTCACCCAAAGCTCCCTCTTTCTTCTTTAGACACCATTAAACAATCCCCGATCACCCATTGCTCCTTCTGAGCTCAAATCATAGTAGTGCTCAAACTCTGGTTCACGGCCGTGTCGCCCGCTCGCGTGTTAGCACCACAACCATGAAGCTCATCTTCTCCTTTTCGCGTCATATCGTGTTCCGATCCCTATCATGATTTCCCTCGGCTAATTTTGAGTTTCAATCGCAGGGGCCGTTGAATTTAGGTGTCCTCTTCTTGGCCGAAAGTTGGGTTCTTCGTCCTCACCCGATGAGTTAGTTCCTAGAGCAATTGCTCGCGCTAGCACCATCTAGTGCACTCACCGAGTTATCTCCGTCTCTCTTTTCCCTATTTTTGCTCAGTTGCTTCTCCTCGGTGACCCCTTGATCGCCGCCGCCGTTCTCGTCGCGGGCCATCTCGGCAGCCTCTTGAGCTTCGCGTCATTCGGTGAGTTCCGGTAACTCATCGATGCCCATGCGCGCTAATTTTCATTGTTCACCTCTGCGGTGCGCCGCACCTTGTCACCCCGCCGCCGACCGCGTGCGTCGTCGCCGCGCCACCGTGCTTCTCCGTCGAACCCGCGACCACCCTTAGCTTCGTGAACTGGGCGACCCATTTGGCCGCCGCGACCCCGCGCCGCCACCTTCACCGCGTCGAATCCAGTCCGAGCCTCTCTGTTCTTCCTTGTGCTCCTCGTCTTTGCTGTGGTCGATGGGGCCCACCTCCCGAGGCTTGGTAGTTAGTCGCTTATCATGCTTATGATTGTTCATTAGTTCACTCTCATTGCATGATCAAAAATTGGTATTGGAAGTTTGGAAATATTTTAGTTCTCTCAGATGCTTGTTGTTGTCGTTTTTACGTTGTCGATGAACCAAGTTGGGTTCATTCTATGCTATTCATATCTGGTTAGTGCTTGGTGACTCCTTAGAAGTGGTGCTTAGCAAGAAGTTAATTAGATAATCTCTATAGGTTTCAATCACTAGTTGGCTTTTGATCTATGAAGTCAAGTATCGAATTTGAGGTTTTGCCTCTGTGCTTGTGGTGTATTTTCAAGAAGGTAAGGTTTTGTAGTAGCCGCATGATGAAAATCGTTAGCATTGCAAAGATCTTGGTGTGATGCTTAGGAGTATGAATAGTGAGTATCTTTAAAATCCTATCTTGGATAGGAAAGGGTTGTTAGCATCTCACGCTTGAATACTTGACTAGTTAGTGTTTTGTTAGAGTCCTTGTAGGTTCCGTGCTCTCACCGATAATGGTTGTTTTAGAGTAGCTAGCTGTTTTTGATATACTAACTTGATGATTAAATAATAGGTGTGCACACAATCACCATCAAAGTCTGTCCAAAGTTTAAATCATATAAGAGGATTGATTTTGTGGTTAACTGATAATAATGAGTGGATAGATCAATCACTTGAAAGCATGTCTTTTGAAGCATCCTTGTAGCGCTTAATTGTCACTCCTTTTGTATTGGTCTAACCCTGTGTATAAATTGGTGTTTGTGTTTGATTATTGAGTTTTGCGGTGTTGTTATTCGCTCTTATTCGCTGCTTTGTTCAATCGTTAGGATTCGATATTTATGCAACCCCGAGAACGACCTCCGCAACAAATTGAGCAATGAGCCGTGCAAGCAGCTTGATCATGTTTATCCCAAGATTTTAAAGTCTAATATTTTGTTTCAACCGTATGTATGCATCGCTTAATTTGTGTTAAATTGATTAGTTAAATCAGAGTGCATATCCGTAGACAAAATATTGATCTCTACTACCGAGCCTAGGTTATTTGTCTGTGATTAGAGATCATTGGATGATCTCTTGTCACTTAGTAGATCCGGTCAATCTGCTTAGACTTGCTTAGCTATCGGTAGAATCTGGCGTTATCGACTTTAGTCGGTAACCTTGATCACACAAAATTTACTATAACTTTATATTTCAGCATTTCGCTATGTTTAATTGCAAAACTAAAAATGAAAACAAAATGATTTAGACGCGCACAATGGTAAGATTGGTGTGATCTATTGGTGTGATCGAAAGGTGCCCGTCAATTAAGGACCGAACATCTTGTGAGTGGATTGTTATCGTGCATTTTGCGTGCTAACCACACTAGAGGGTATGGGACCTTTCTTGACCTAGTACTTTGGCGCGTATTGGCTCCGGTCGCAGGAGGTCGCAGGAGGGATGGTGTTGGGAGCATGGTAGTTGTCAGAAAAGCTTTATCCCGAGTGGGTAGTTGTCTTTTCGGCTTTACCATGTAAGCGTATGGATTTCTATCCATACGAGCTGCTCGTAGTTAATACATAATATTGGAAAAAGTCTCGAGGACTTAGTCAGGCCGCATACCTTCAGTAGTGTGTTTCGCTAAAGGCTGTCCGAGGTGTGGGTACGGATGGTACACCCCGCAGGTTAAAACTATTCGAATAGCCTCGCCCTAGGTTATGGACACGCTGGGTAAGCTTTTCAAGAGTTAGTCTACAAACCATTTAAAATTAAAACTTAGTGGTGGTACGAACTGGGATTCGTGCTATGTTGTGGTGACTATTGGGATAGTCACTTCTAGGTGGTTACTTGTATCTATCTTTATTTCGCAGCTTATTTCAACAAGAAAATGAATTGCAAACTTGCATTTAAACTCATTACATTATTGCAAACAAATCTAGCTTTGTGCAAATGAAACATATGGCCTCCACCAAATAAGCTCGCATGTAGCTTATGAATAGGTCTGCTAGTTCACACGCTGCTTGCGGGTACAAAGACAATCTTTGTACTCGTGTGCTTTGTTTAATGTTTTTGTTGCAGAGGAAGAAGGTGAGCCCCAAGGGCCTCACTTCGTGAGTCGTGTTGCCGCTTCGTGACGACTAGACTTGGCGGTCCGGCCGATGCCTTGTGGGTTGGAGGCACGCTGATTGGCTTTGTTTATAGCCATCTTATGGCACTTTGCTTCACGTCCGCCTTGTTTATTTGTGTACCTTGGCTCATCGGCCTTTGCCATTAATAACTCTACTATTTGTTTATCTTCCGCTTGGTAGTGTAGTGTTTGGACTCTATGTTTGGAATGGAGTTGATGTCTAATTTTGTACCGAGGTGTGTATACCGCTTCGAAGTATACATATTCGAGGATCAGCTTTATTTGATTTGTGATGCTAGGACCGGTGGTTGGTTACATTACAAGCCAAATAAATTGGGGTCCTCACAGAAAGATAAAGCTACCGAGGAAATCATATCCTCAACCGAAAAGAAAAGACGTGGCTCAACGTGGGCGACAAAGACCCGACGCCCACGCGCAGCGGCCGATTCAATATGCGACGCGAGCGCGACCGTTGATTTGATTCCAACGATCCGAGATCATTGTGACCTTCGACCCACGAATGCTCGCACAACTGGACCGTTGATCAAGCGATGAAGGGCGGGATTGAGGAGCTTCTGACAGTCCAATTGCTCCACGATCCCGCCACGGATCCAAGATCGAACGCCGAGGTGGATTGGGCCGCTACGATTTGAACAGGCTACCGACAACAGGATCCAAGATCGAACGCGGCTAGCCGACGATGAGCGGCGGCGACCAAAACAAAATTAAATGCATAATGACCAAAAGCTCGCAACGAACCATTTCAGCGAGTGCCAAAGCTTCTAGGGGCTACTAGAAGGATACCGAGGTAGGGAGGTCCAGGATGGACTGAGGTGCTCCGCGACGAAGAAGGTTGCTGACTTGGAGAAGACAACTCAAAGAAGGCGCTCGAGCAAAGATAACACGACCCGCCATCGGGTTAGCTCCAACCAAGCTCAAAGAAGCCCCAGAGTAAAGAATTGAAGAATAGAGCTTCTACCGTGATGAGGAAGAAGGGGTGCTCACGGTAAAAGAACAATTCCTCAAAATTGAGCCGCTCTGTGAAAAGCAACAACAATTAAGTTAGGGTTTTGTTCTGTGAGGTGAGAGGCACACACCAAACGAAAAGAGAGGAAGAAACGCCACTGGAGCACTGTTGCGCCGAGGAGCTCCCTACCAAAGAATGGCGGTTTTAGGTGCTTTTGGTGCTTTGAGCTCACAAAGCACCAAAGATGCTCAGCAAGACCACCGGGTTTTGAAAGGGAACCGAGGGAGAGCCAGGAGCTACTTATAGCTCAAGGAGCCCAAACTAGGTTGAGCCCAAGCTCGGGTGGATGGGTTCATGCCGCCATGGGCATCGTGGAGTGACGGAGCAGTAGGAGACGACTTTGGGAGGAGGAGCTGTGTGCATTTAATGCATGGCAAAGATTTAGCCGTTTAAAGGGCTCAAGGAGGTGACAAGTCACCTCCTCTCTCGCCATGGCGCATGCGGGCATGCGCGGTGGGAGGAGGAAGATGACCAATGACGCGGCGGGCCACCACCGGTCGGCACAAAGCGGCTCGAGCCCAAAGCATTTTAGTGGGTTGAGCCCAACTCAATAGATGCCGGCCACGGATAAGATTTGAACGGCCACGATGCGATCGCTAATTAGAAAGACTGAACGAACTCAGACGATCTCGCGACGGTTGGATCGTAATCCAACTACGAGAATCGATGGCAACCGAGTTGTCCGAACGCTTACGAATGAGAGCCGCTCGATGGAGATCCAACGGTGATAGCGCAGCGGTTGAATGGCGCGCGCGCGGTTAGTTGGCTCGGTCGAGTCAAGTGACTCGAGCCCGAGCCCCACTCGAGTCCAATGAATAGTGCAAACCGCTTAGGGTTTGATTTTTAAACCTGAAACTTTGGGGATTTAATTGAGATATCAAACCAACTCCAAAATTTATGAAATTTTAACTGGAGGTTCCTGACCTTAGGTTAACCTTTCATAAAATTTCCAGAGATTTTTGTGCACTGAAATTTTCTCAAGAAATTCCGAAGGTGATTTGAGGTTTGACCAAGGTTTGACTTGCCTCTAAAATATTTCAAATAATTTCCAAAAATTATGAAATAATTCAGAGGTGTTACCAACAACCCTAGAACCCAGGAAAAATTATTACCAAGGGTTTGACACAAGATTTCACCCAGAAGGTTTTGACTTGAGATAAATGAGGATTTTGATTTTGAATTTCCCAAAATTTCTTTACAAGAATTTCAGAAAAGTTTCCAAGAGTAAAAGGATGAAGGAAAAGTTTTAATTTACCCTCATTTTATTACATTTGAAACACAAGCCAAAATGGGAATGCTACATGGTAGCCATGTCTCTTAAACTTGCATGGGCTCGATGAAGTTGCCTATGGCTATTGTCTCATCCTCTTCATGGCTATTATATTTAGACTAAGAAAATAAATATTGAACAATAAAGTTTAAAAATTTATATGAGTACTAGGTTGTCCCAGGAACTCCCCTGATTTATTTCATAATTTTAGGAATTTATTCGCTATTTTTAAACCCCTGTCAAAGTCGATTGGTCTGAATTTAAATCAGAGCCATGTTCGCTTGGTTCGATCAAACCAACTAGACGCGGTGACATTCGGACCAGTTCGAACATCACCGAACAGATCCATTGTCCTTATCCCATAGGACCGTCCAAACGCTTGGTCCAATCAGCCCGGCCGGCCTAAACGCTCGTGCTCGAGCCACTCGCTTTAGCCCAACCAACTAAATGCACTGGTATGAACCACCTCGGGTGCATGCGTGTTTGTGTCTCTAAGCCATGGGCCCCATTCATCAAGATCTTCATCTTCCTCGCACGGGCATCTCAAGCCACGCGCGCTGGCACGATGCTCACACCGTGAATCCACCGCCATTTTAGCCACTCCCGGAGCTTTGTCATGTAACACCGCCTCCACTTTGCCCTCTTCCCAAGCATAATACCCCTCCTCGCTCCTTCTTTTGCCTCACTTCTCCTCGGCCGAGAGGAGGAGGACACTTATGCGTGCTCCATTCTCAAGTAAGCTTCAAGCTCTAGCATCCCCAGCCTTGTACTTGCATGTCGTTTCCATTTTTCTTATGTCAACCCTTGGCTTCGCTTGTAGCTCCGGGAGCACTTTCGTGTCATCCATGGCTCCAGTGTGCACGCCGCCATCACCGTGCCAACTTCATGCTCTGTAGGTATTATCATCTCTAATGTGGGTCATACTGCGCCTTAGAGCATCCTCACGCTTTCTCCTCAACCAATTTTATTAATGCATGACAGATCACCGGAGATTGAATCTTACCCATTTTCGATCGACAAGATTCCTTTTCATATCATTGTCATTTCGTAAGGTATTACCGCATTCTCTCGCTTACACCTTACCTCTAGCACCCTTAAGCTATCCCGACCATTCTTTTTCCTTGGTTTTCACTGAATGTTCTCTCGCGTTGAATCTCATCGCCAGAGACCTCATCGTCGACAAGGATACCTCGGACATCTCTATTCCTCTCCAACACTCAGGTAGCAGCCTAGTACCTCTTAGATGTTGTGGCACGCGCTTAAGAGGACAATGCGGAGCTTATTTGTGCATACACATTTTGGTCGTAGGGCACCGCCGCTCATCTCCGACTAGTCGTCGGTATTGGGCATTCCAGCCTTCTCCATCGGTACCATTAGGTGCGCAATGATATTAGGAACTCATTCATGCCCTTGCCCGGTTTTGCCGTGGCTGGAACCGCCGACAATGCTCCGGGAGCCAAGCTCGGTTCTTGTTGTAACTGTGAGGACCCCAGTTTATTTGGCTTGTAATGCTTAACCAACCACCTGGTCCTAGCATCACAAATCAAATAAACTGATCCTCGAGATATGTATACTTCGTAAAGCAAGATACGCACCTCGTTACAAAATTAGACATCAACTCCATTCAAAACATAGAGTCCAAACCTTACACTACAAACGGAAGATAAACAAATGGTAACAATATTATGTATATAGGCGTATGTGCCACAAGATACACAAATAGACAAGAACGACAATGAAGCAAAAGCGCCATAAGATGGCTATAAACAAAGCCAATCGGTGTGCCTTCAACCCACAAGGCATCCGACCGACCGCCAAGTCTAGTCGCCCAAGAAGCGGCAACACAACTCACGAGTATGAGGACCCCGAGGCTCACCTTCTTCCTCTCGCAACAAAAACATTAAGCAAATCACCGAGTACAAAGATTGTCTTTGTACCGCAAGACTGACGTGTGAACTAGCGCACTGCTCATATGCTACATGCAGCTTATCTCGTGGAGGCCATATGTTTCATTTGCATAAAGCCAATTTTATTTGCAATAATGTAATACTGCTTTAAAGGCAAGTTTGCAATTCATTTTATGTTGAAATAATCATGTAGATAAAGATAGATACAAGAAACCACCTAGAAGTGACTATCCCAATAGTCACCACAACATAGCACAATTCCCGCATTCGCACCACCCCGCAAGTTTTAATTTAAATGTTGTAGTCTAACTCTCGATAAGCTTACCCAAGCGTGTCCATCACCTAGGACGAGGCTATTCGAATAGTTTTAACCCCGCAGGTGTACCATCAGACTCCACACCTCGCACCGCTTTAAGCCAAAGCACACTTCCAAGGTATGCCGCACAACTAAGTCCTACGAGACTGTTTCCAATATTGTGTATCAACCCGAGCCGCTCAGATGGATAGAAACCCATACGCTTACATGGTAAAGCCAAAAGACAACTACCCACTCAGATAAAGCTTTTGGACAACTACCATGCTCCCACCTCCGTCCCTCCCGCGACCTCCCGCGACCGGGACCAATACACGCCAAAGTACTAGGTCAAGAGAGGTCCCATACCCTCTAGTGTGGTTAGCACGCGAAATGCTGGATAATGTAAACTCACAAGATGTTCGGTCCTTAATTGACCCGGCACCTTCCACCACACCCAAATGCATCACACCAATCTTACCATTGTGCCCTGTCTAAATCATTTTTGTTTTTGGTTTTAGTTTTGCAAGTAAGCATAGCAAAATGTCAAACATAAAGTTGTAGTAAATTTTAGGTGATCAAGGTTACCGACTAAAGTCGATAATCGCTTGAGCTTCTACCGATACTAAGCATGTCTAACAAATGAAATCGTATCTACTAAGTGACAAGAAATCATCCAATGATCTCTAATAACAAGAAATAACCTAGGCTCTGTAGTAGAGATCAATATTTGTCTACAGGATATGCAACACTGATTTAACTAATCCATTTTAACACAAATTAAGCAATGCATACATACAAATTAAAACAAAATATTAGAATTTAAAGCACTCGGGATTATCATGATCAAATCGCTTGTTCGCTGGTCGTTGCTCAATATGGTGCGGAGGATCGTCTCGTGGTTGCCGCAAATATCAAGCCTCAACGATCGAACATAACAAAGAAATAAGAACGAATAACACCGACAAAACTCAAACATACAACAACATCAAAACAAGCCAAAACTCACACAAAGAACCTAAGCATGAAATAACAAAATTTTAGAAACAGAGAACAAATCATTTTAAGTTATTAGCAATTTTCTATGAATTTTCTAAGCTAAAAACACAACAAGTCACTAGTTAATTACTCAACAAATTTTCATGAATGTAACCAGTGTATAAAACCTATCCTAATAGTTAGCACACTGAAAATGAAATTCTACTGCATTGGGTTCATTTAATTTGGACAATTATTGGAAAAGATATGCATTCTCTAATTTAGAAGATACATAAGACACCATTTTATTAGTTAACAGATTTTTGCTACAGAGGCATGGATGAAACTAATTTTAGTAAATAATACACTTAAAATGAAAATTAACAAAGACTGGTTTCATGCAATTTGGACAAAAATTGAATTAGTTATACATTTTACAAGTTTGATTGAATTAATACCAACAGTAAAACATAAACCGTAAATACTAAAGCAATGAATACTTTTTCTACCGCCACCAAGAAGCCCCACCATCGACAATGGGTCTGCATGAACGCCGACCAGACAACAGACTCGCTTAAAGTGACGCCGGCGTATTCAAAGAATACGCTTGGCTACCACTAAGGTGCAAACCCAAAACACCCACACAGAAATACGCTTCCCAACAGAGAAAACGATAACCGTAACTACACAAACCTAATCGACAACATGGCCCACATGGCGTTGACTCGAGAATAAATAACGGTGGATTAAAGGATCTCTAAACGCGACAACCAAAGAGGGCCCACAAATCGAGACTCAACTAGAATGTGGGTTAGCGCTAACTAAGCTTCACGGCGGCTCACCAAGACGCGACGGGACGGCAGCGCCGCACAGTGATCTAGCAAACCAATGAGTTTCAAGACGCAGTGAGTGGTACCTCAAGGTTCGCAAAGACCTCACGAACCCGGTGCGGTGACGCGAGCCCAATGGTCGACGGAGATGAGCTCACGACGGCTGAGGCGGAGAAGAAAGTGCGTGCTCGCGAGAAGATGCTACGACTTCGAGCGCCTTCGAGAAGGTGCGCCCACGATCGCGGAGACACCAGAACGATAAGCCCACGATTTTGATGATGGAGGAGGACGGTGGCGCCCGAATTGACACGGCGGCGCGCCACCGAGCTTGAGAAGAAGGCGTCGCAAAGCCTCGGTGAAGCACCAAAGAGTTAAACAAGGTCACGTTAGACCTCGGTGGTCGATTGCATCCTAAAGGACCAAAAGTCGATACTAGGAACTCACCGTAACGCAGATGAGCTTGCGGGCCGAGATCACCGAGGCGAGACGACTGACACGCCCCGCGATACATCGACACCGAGAGCTCGAGATGGGAAAATGGAGGCGGCGCCGAGCGTGGATCACGCGTGTGCGGTCTCGCTCGAGGGCGGCGCTAACACGGCGGCGTTGCCTCGGGTTCTTCTCCGCCGAAAGGAAATTTGGGCGAGAAAACACGAATGGACGCGAAGGGTAGTGGATGGGCTCGGTGGGTAGATGAGATCCCGGCGATGCTTCACGGGCCGACACGAGGACAAAAAGGTGGCGGCGACGAGGACGTGGCAAGCATGCGCGCGCGACGCCGTGAGCTCCGGTGAGTGCGGAGAAGACGAGGTCGATCGCCGACAGGTGGGACCCACATGTCGCCGACAGGAGCAAAGCGGTGCGAGCGAGGTTCTACTCGACGGAAAGATGCCGACCGTTGGATCCGAGATGGACGGTCGAGATTGATGTATGCATTCTGACAGTCGGTTGGCGCGATGCGACGTGGATCGCTCGATTTGCATCGGACGGTCGCGATCAATTGACTCGGGCGGTGCGCTTAGTTGACGCGACCAACCATGTGTGCGAGTCGGACGCGAGCCCGAGTTGGTTCGGGCCCGAGGAACAAGATTTTAGAATTTGATTTAAAAGACAGAGAAGGTTTGGGGAATTTTTAGAGATAGCTCCAGGGCTCCAAAAATTCTGAAATTTTTATGGTAGATACTTTGGGAAGAGAACAACACCTCATAAATTTTCCAGAACTTTTATGCACTGCATTGTTCTGGAGAAAATTCACAAGCTGTTGAACTAGGTTTGACCAGATTTCTAAACTGGTTTGACTTGGCCATTTGAAATAACAAATAAAATCTAAAAATTGTGAAATAATTCAGAGAGGTAGATAGGATGATCAAGATGATAGGAAAAATAATTTCAGAGGACGATCACAAGTTTGAAAGCTAAGAATTTGTTGACAACAATTTCCATTCACAAGAATTTAATTCTAGAAAATGGAAATTGCTAGGAAAATTTGGAAACTTCCAAATGATTTGAAGAGACAACAAAAGTTTTTATTCCTCCTCAAAATTTTACATTTGAAATACAAACCCTAAGTTAGGGCTGTTACAGTAACGTCCGACAAGAACTGTAGCAGCATCATTAGGGGTTTAAGTGCAATCATTAGTCTTTAATTGCGGATCTATGTCAAAAATCACATGTTAACGTGTTAAGTGAAGGGCTCCAAGTCGATGACATGCGGGCTCGCACTTAAGTGCCCCGTGCATCGAGCTTTTAGCCATGTGGACCAAGTTCATAGACCACCTCTATGACAAAGGGCCCCACTTGTCGCATTCACTGAGTCCGAGAGACGTTCGGACCACTCCGAATGAACCATTTATGCAAGATCGGATGGTCCGAACGTTATCAATTCAGAATTTAAAAGAAAATCTGGAAATCAATTATTTGTACACTTAAAATTAGAATAAAGCTGATTTTGTTTTGGCTATCAATTTTGCATGCAACATCCAAATCAATTGATTTTTGTTGCTAAATTCATTTAAAATCATGCTTTACCTTCTGTGTAATTTCATGATTTTTTTTGATGAATTTGAATTTTTGAGTATTTTCGGTGTTATTCGTTCTTATTGTTTCTTCTCGATT
Source organism: Ampelocalamus luodianensis (assembly GCA_036346255.1). Lineage (NCBI taxonomy): Eukaryota > Viridiplantae > Streptophyta > Magnoliopsida > Poales > Poaceae > Ampelocalamus > Ampelocalamus luodianensis. The sequence continues at coordinate 56,168,087 of CM070621.1, forward strand.
CTTTCGATAGGTTCCGACGAATTCGTTGAGTACGAGAGTGATCCTCTGCAGCAAGAAAGTTATCTTTAGCAAGGCAAGCAGTCCCTCTTTTGATACACGTTGATCCTATTATATTCGCATGCTACTATTTTAATTTCAAATGTAAGTATGCATACTATGTTGATAAATAATTTCCCAGTTCGCGATAGCTAACCTGGATAGATACTTGAACTGTAGGTAAACATCCATTCTCTACTGCCGAGCCTATGTTTATATCCGTTGTGATTTAGAGCTCGATGGTTGGGCTCTAGTCACTTTATACTTAGTATACGAGTCGTGTCGCTTAGCATTGCTTAGAACAGTAGTATGGAGATCATCGCCTCGGCGATAGTCAGAATGCACAACGATTATGGACCGTTAGATCTCGATCGGGCCACCCAAACACCAGGTCCGAACGTTGCTACCACAAACGGTTCTTTTATGGAACCGTCTGTGATATTTCTTTATTTATAACAGCCCACACGCTAGGGTTTGTGCCCTTACTCTCCATCACGCGCTAGGGTTCGGGACTTTGGGCTCCCGCATCGCGCCTCCCCTGGCCGCCGATTCAACCTCGCCGCGGCCGAATCGAGCACGCCCCGCCATCTCCCCGCTAATCGAGCTCGCCCACCATCTTCCGTGCCTTTCTTCTTCTTCGTTGCCTCTCTACAACCTACCGTCTACGCCGTCTTCTTCTTGTTTTGGTGTTTCTTCCCCCTATTACTGTAGAGTTCTTGTTTCTGGATCTGGATCCTGGTTGCAGATCCAAACAGGAAAGATTGTTTCAGAGAGGAGCAGCAGCGGCCATGGTGCTGTCGCACGCGAGCTCCAATCGACGACCCGTGCGCACCGCACCTTCGTCGCCGTGACGATCGACCGGCCGCGGCTCCACCGTCTAGCCCACGATTCGTCTGGTTCGCCCGATCGGGCGAGTGTTGCTGATTCGGTGGGTGTTTTCTGGCTGCAGGTTCCGAATGTCAGAGCGACCGATCCCGAGGGAGGCGGTGTACTAGATCAACGACGAGATGATGCTGGACGGCACCCGCGGCTGAACCTGGCCTCGTTTGTCACCACCGACCTCCAGGTCCGAACCATGGGAGGATCCTCATCTCTTTTCAACTTTTGGACATGTCACTTAGTTCTTACTAATTGGGACTTGGGAGAGCTGGGACAAGTCCCAACATTTTCGTTCGTTCAAGGGGATCTGATTTCCCAAGAATAGAAGGGTCCTGTGTCCCAATATTTGGGGATTCGACACAAAGGTAGTTTCGATCTACCACACGATTTTCAACAAATATCCATGTTTAATTGAAACTTTGGAGGTTAGTAGTAAAGCAAATTTGAACTGCATAAGATGAATAAGTTCCGACCATGTATGGTAGACATGATTTTAGGTCAATCTAGAAATTGATTAGGACAGCCGAAAGGTATTCATCAGGATGCAAACCTACGGACAACCTGAATTTTCTTACAGTCGGAACCCGAATTTCGGTAAGTAATATTACGAGGATTTTCTGTGTGGACAATATCCATGCCAAAAGTCCCCCACCAATGTTGCAGGTTCTTTCGTTTGTTTTGGTGGTGAGCTCAGCTGTAGCTCTTTTGAGATGCCTTCCATTCTTTTTCCTCTTTCGCCCGCTTATTTTGTTATCGACCGTCAGAGGCAAACGGCAACGGGATAGGGATGCTGGTGTATATCTTCTCTGTTGATCCTACGCCAGTTCTGGTCAACCATGAAATAGCTCTTTTGTAACTTATGACTGCTATGCATTTATTGTTTAATTGGTAGCATCTCTTTGAAGTTTCCAAGTCTATTTGATTACAGATGGCAACTTGATATTGTAACTAATCTTCATGTCTTCTATCACCAACGATTCCTTAGAGCCCTAATTAATAGTCTCAGCCTTCAATTCGCGTGCCAAGGCGCGCGAGGGTTACTAGTTTTGAACAAGAAAAAATGGAGGAAAGGGCATGAGTAGGGTTAATCTTGTGCGGTCCACCTTTGCTAGGTACGCCCTACCATTTCATTTCGATCTCTTCTCTATAAAGTTTCTAGTAGTGTCGCTGTGCTTTTAAAATAGGCATCATATTTATATTATATATATATATTGTTCGTAGTCTCTCAACCACTTTCGGGGGGTCATCCACGCAGCATGAGGAGGATGAGATAGTAGCTATGGGCAACTTCATCTAGCACATGCAAGTTTAAGAAGCATGGTTGCCAAGAGAGCGTCAGGACATCCAATTACCTGGATATCGACGACATCCGCTAATTGGATGTCCCGATGCTCTCTCGCAGCCATGTCTCTTAAACTTGCATGGGCTCGATGAAGTTGCTATGGCTATTGTCTCATCCTCTTCATCTTGTGTGACGATCGCTCAAAGTGGCGAGTGACTACATACATATATATATGATGCCGGTTTAAAGGCACAAGCACCATTACTGGAGACTTTATAGAGAAAAGTCATCATGAGCGGTTTTATCTACAAGCCGTCTGTGATAGGTAACTATTTCAGACGGTTTCATCTACAAAACGTCGTGATATATCCATCATCACGATGGTTTCATCTACAAACCGTCGTGATATGTCCATAATCACGAGCGGTTTCATCTACAAACCGCTTGTGATAGTTAATCGTCGCGCAGCGATTCGAGTTAATAACCGCTCAGGATAAAGATACATCGCGCACGGTTTGAAAACCGTATGTGTTGACCTCATCATCAGTGATCCATAGATTCAGACGGCTCACGAAACTGTCTGTGATGACGTTTTTAAACCGTCTGTGAAGACCTTTTCTGTAGTAGTGGACTTAGCCTTACTGGCATACCTAAGGAAGTGTGCTTTATCGCATGGCGAAAGGGCGGTCTAGCGTGTGGGTACAGTTGTACACCCCTGTAGGGTTTAATCTATTCGAATAGCCAAGTCCTTGGTTACACACTTAAGGAGGTCTTTCGAGAGTTAGACTATAACATTTTCGATAAAACTTGAATTCGGGTGGTACGAATGGGTAATTCGTGCTATGTCATAGTGGCTATTGGGAAGTCACCTCCAGGATGTTATTTATATTTATAATTGTTGTCTCGTTGTTATTTAAACAGATAAAAATAGATTTGATAAATTTGCCTTCAATCTATTACACTATTGCAAATGAAATGTTGCTTTTGTGCTGAAAATGAACACTATAATCTTCTCCTTTGATTCAGCTTGCATGTAGTTATGTATAAGTTTGTTATTCATAAGTCTTGCGAGTATAATTTTTGTACTCACTTGATTTGTATGGGGCATTGGCATATTTGCCACACCACTTTATGCCCAATTGCTAGAATGCCACTCAATGTGTCAATGACATGTGGCCCCAGGACCCATATGTCATGGAGACATGGTGTGGCATTCTGGCAATTGCCCACAAACTTAATGGCAAAACTTCAATAATCCCTTTGTATAATTGCTGTGGAGGAAGTTAATCCCCAAGGGATCGACTATTGTGAGACCGATTTCGGGCAGGACGACTAGCTTGGCAGCCCGGTCTGTTGCATTGTGGGTAAGGGGCAAACCAGTCAGCTTTATTTTGGTGCCATCTTATGGCTATGTTTTCGCTGCAACTTTTAGTACTTTTGGGCCGTTATATTTGGCTAGTTGGCCTCTCTATGTATCTGAACTTGTATGACTTTTGTGTTGTAAATTATGAATACTTGGTATTGTAATGACTTGTGTATGGACTTGATGCTTCAAATTTTGTGATGGGGTATATGTACCGCTCTAGGAGGTACATGTTACATCGAGGTCGGGATATTTGACTTGTGATGTTAGGGCCAAGTGGATGGCTAAGCATTACAAGCTAAATACCCCGGGTCCCCGCAAGGGGGAGGAGGTACGGGTACGTGGGCACGGTACGAGGCCGACGCAAGATCGGCATCCAATGTCGATATTTAATAGATTGAAACAGGGAAAACGATGAACCAATCTAGGGTTCATACACCGATGAACAATGTCTTAACTAGACCATCTCCGTACATATACCGCTGAGGGGGAAGCGATGGGCTAACTCATCGGTTGAGTGATTCAAGGATAAACACTAGGACGGGACCAACCACGAGATAACATCGATTTGAGCAAACTAAATAAGTAGCTAGCAACGATTCTTCAGATTGATTCTTGCTACTAGAAGAGGGTTGGCGAGATGAATATGGCAACATACCGTGAGCTTTAGAGCAGTCGTGTTGATAACATGTTAAATAACTAGTGTCGTTGCGCGATTCACACAACTAGAAGCAAAAATAATCAAATAATTAGACAATGCAAAAGTAGAAGAGCAAATAGACACAAGATAATGCCCTAATATTTGTAGCCTAAAAGTCCTTCTAGGAATTTGGCACGGCACACATCTTCTTGGAAGACAAGAAACCGTGGGGCCACAGATGACGTGCCCCTAGGGGCGTTGGCTTCATAACGTTCGGTAGATGGTAGATGGCCCGTCTGATAGAAATGCCCGCATCAGTGTATAGCCTAGAGGATTATCGAAATAGTTGTTGTATATTGGCCCATATCAACGATCTAATTGTGTGAACATTTGACCTAAATCAGGTCTATTCATGTAATTTAGTTACATATTGCTTATTCTTATAGAAAGGGTAGGAACATGTTTAGTTGGTGGCTAACTTTGCCATAACTACGCTTAGGCAAAGTGTAGCTTGCCAAAAAAAAAGTGTATTAACACAATGGTAGCCATAAGTTAAGCAAAGTTAGTTAAGAAACTAAGTCTATGACACGTAGGCCATAGGGCTAAAAAATGTGACAAACCACAGTTGTGGTAATGAACCAAACAATTACCTAAGAAACTGTGATGCGACTAAGGTTAGGTGTGGCAGGCATCAAACCAAACACCCCCTCCTCTCCATGTATAAGGAGGGATAGGGATTGCATATTGTAGGTCACATCACACCAATCAATAACAGTGATAAAAAGCTTAGGACTACATATCTTATATCGCTTGTTCTACTTTTTATTATTGTGAGTTTGAGTGTTTGATCGTCGGTAACGCCACTACAAGTATACCTATTTTTTTGATGTCAAAAGGCCCTGATGGTCTAAGAACTGATTTCATTCTTATAGGTAAACATAATACAAACCCCATTTCACAAGAGCAGCAAAAGGTAAAGAACAAAGTTACAGTTGATTTTCAGCGACAACCAGCGAACAACTCTATTAGCAAACGCAGTCATCCTCACTGAGACCAGTTGGTGTGTACAGCTTAGATTTTCAGTTCGTTCCGGCTTTAGCACTAGGGAACCTTCAGGAGATCTGTGGATCTTTGTATTAAGTGCAGCAAAAACAGATTACATGCTCAAGCGCACACGAGCCACTTGAGTCAGAACCAAGAAAGAAGAGAACAGCACGGACAACAGCAGTTACCAGAGCCCCTCCTCCCCAAGCTTCAACTAAATAACTTTTGCGCCACTTGTCAATAGTACACATGTATTAGTAGTAAAAATAACAGTATCAAGCCAAGATAGATGGGACAAGCATAGGACAAAACGTGAGCAGTATCAGGCTAACTGTTACAAGAGGTGTGGCAAAAATCAAACCTGACGCAAGAGGTGTTGCAAAATACTGAAACTGAACAAAGGAATGCCTTGACCAAAGGAATGCTAGCATAATAGCATGCTGTGCAGAGAAAACAAGTGCATCGGAGAAGACATGGCTAAAAAATAATCTATTAAGCAGCAGCCAAAAACCTTGGCTCGCCTCAGGCATCACAGCCGTGTAAAAATGTTTGAACACACCGAAATCCTTGGGCAAAACAGCATCAGGGTGGCCTCAGTATTGACATATGGCAGACCTTGTTCTTTACCATGCACAACACACTAGTTGCCCAAAGGCGACATTTGAACCATGTTTGCATCGTCGTTGGTCTCATGATGTGATTACTAACATCTATTGAGCCGATTCCATGCACGCACCTGCGTATGAGTCGTTACGTTGAGCAAGCATGCACGATATAGTGATACATTGGCAACAAACTATATGGCAATTTTGCGTTTCTATGCTTAATTTGCTTCTTGCTTAACAAAGATATATCACAATACTGTAAATAACACAAAGGGTTGTAATTCGATATTGTGTAGAAAAACACACTATCGGCTTTCTATGCTTTGGTTGTTGCTCAACAAGACATACTCAAGATATAACAATATGGTAGTACCTGCCAGGAGCTTCCTTTGAACATTGTATTACTTGCCTGAAGAAACCTTCAACTAATTATACATTACCGGTGCAGGGGCCAACATCCCAACCTAGCTTTTTTTAGATGGCTGCATTACCAAGAAGGCAAACCACTCAATGAGAAATGAGTCAATCTAAGCACCAAGCTGAAATGTACAATCGCTGAATTAAAGGAACTGCATTTTGCTGGTCATGACATGTTAAAATCTTTTAAAATTTTCAAGTAAATGTGGTTTGATAAGCAATATTTCATAGTTTTCATTGGTAATCAGAGATGAAGTTTTCTGAAGATGGAACTAAAAACTATTCTGCATATATGGTGGTGGAGTGTGTGGAGGTTTAGTATTCGAAGTTTCTAACACGTCCATTGACATATACCTGAAATAGCTTATTTTTGTTTTTCAGTAAGCTAATAACCAATCTATGGAGCATGGAAACACATTCTGAATATCATGCTTTGTTCTTACTGACAGGTACTTCAAAAAAAAAAAAACACTCAACCTGCAACTGGTATCAGTAGCTCGGAAGAGCTGCAGTTGTTACCATGAAGAGTTGCAAACCTGTCTTGTTGTAGGAAACAAAGACGTTTGCATGTTGGAAGGCCAACAAAAGGCTCAAAATTTCAATGAACCCTTCAGGTGCACTAATCTAGAGGCCAAAAAAAGCCAAAAAATCTCCCAATGATTTCAAGCAAATATCAATGCAGAGCTAGAAGTGCCTGAGATGTAGTGATTGCTACAATCCTTTGGCAACTTCGGTTAAAAGGGAAAATCTTTAATACAAGGACTAATATAGCTACAGGAACAGCGAATTGTTTATCTGAGATAAGTGTGTAACCGTAAAATTTGTCGGATTTACTTTTGTGTGGCCGAGATGTAGTGATGACTACAATCCTTTGGCAACTTCGGTTAAAACTTAAAAGGAAAAATCTTTAATATAAGGACTGATATGGCTACAGGAATGGCGAATTGTTTATCTGAGATAAGCGTGTAAAATTTGTCGGATTTACTCTTTTGTGTTTGGTTGTGGCCATGGCCAGCCTGTAAATTTAGCAAGCTTCTGCTATTGTGTGTTTTTAGTTGATTAGTATACCCTGCGAACTTCCCATTCTTTACTACATTTGAGGGCCTAAGTAGCTAAGTGGTTGCTACTATTATTTGTGATCTCTGATACATTTAACATGACAAAAATTGTACATCCATGTTTGTTCAAAGTGGATTTTTTCAACTGTACATTTGAGTGCAACATCAAAGCAGAAAACACTATCAAGGTATGGAAATGCTTTTAGAAAAAAAAAAAAAAGAAGCAGCAGCAAGAATAAAAATATTCTTTTTGAGATCCGCAGCAACGCGCAGAAGTGCTCCTAATAGCATGCTATTGTCGACATTACTATTTGAGCATGAACACTGCATTCTGTTTGTCCACAGGTTTGCAGGCTGATGGGTTCTATTTATATAGCATTCTTATTTGATGTTCATATGTTTGTCATGTCGAGTGCTTTCCAGATAGTTTGAACCTCTTCACACTTCAAATGCCTAATTATTCACAAAGCTCATAGATAAGCATTGGACACAGGAGCTGAGCCCGTATTCTTTGATTTCAGGTGCAATGCATGGCTTGGTTTCAGAAATAAACGAATGCAGCCAAGGAAATGCAAGCCTGTGCTGTTGTCGTCACTCGTCAGGCATCGTGGTCACATTGTTCTGAAGCCGATTAGCCGACACACTGGAAATGGTGGCGTGCAGAGCTATCCGGGAGCTTTTCAAATGACCGGCCGGAGTGCGTGCGCTGTTAAGTGATGGAAAAAAACAACGATGCGCACACAAATTTGCTTTTAACAAAAGTAGTATATATATTATTCATATGAAAATCTCAATTACTGTTGCATTGTACAATTGGATGACAAATTGTCATCACAATTGAATCGAATAAAAGAAAGAAAGAATGCAATGAATTGGTAGTGCTACATCCAATTTGGCTAACTAAATTGTCGCTTCAATCTTCATCAGCTCGGTGGAACGTTGGACATGAGGGGTTGGACCCGATCAAGCTCTGTGCAGAAGGCAGGAGACTAGTGCGTCTTCACGAAGCATGGAATGGGAAGCGTGCTGGGGTCAGGGGACACGATGAACGTCGGGCCGGCGAACAGTTGCGCCGCCGAGTCCGCCTCCGTCTCGGGCCTGGGCTTCTTGTCACACCGGTCGGCCGAGGGCGCGCGGCTTGCAGGCCTCTTGCCGCCATTCCAACTCCCCCTCGCCGGCGCGCGGCCGGCGCGCTCGTCCGACAGCAAGCGGCCGATCATCTTGTCCTTCACCCAGCTCTCGCTCAATGACGCGCGGCCGAGGACCTTCTCCCTGTCCCGGCTCTCGCTCGGCGATGCGCCGCCGAGGTCTTGTCCTTGATCCAGTTCTCGCTGGAGGACGCGCGGCCGGGCTTCTTGCCCCAAGCCCGCCGCTCGCTCGAGGATGCGGACTGCGCGGGAGAAGCAGGCGTGGGGACGACGAAGCTCGTCGGCGGAGTCGGGAGCAACCCCAGCATGCGGTCCTTCGGCGGGGTCGGCAACAGCGGCGGAAGAGCCGCGGCGGCCGTGCAAGCCATGGCAGCCTGCCAGCCAAGCCGCGCGCGAACGGAAGCGGCGGCGAGACAAAGACGCTAACGGAAACCTAAAACGAACTCGAAGGAAGGAAAGAGAAATCGCGAGAGTAGAAGGAAAACGTACCCGAAGTCTTCGCAAACGAGAGCAGGAGACAAGAATGCTTTAGGGTTTGCGAATACGTGCTGTGAGATGACGCCTACGATTGATACTTATATATAGAGGGTACCGTATAGGCGGTATCGGGTGACTGGTATGGAAATCGGCGGGTATACGCGTACACTGCACGCGAAATGGGATCGGGTTTAAACTGGGCCGATTAGTTGGGCTTACGCTAGGAAATAAGGGCCCAGGAAAAATTCCTTTCCGGGCCGAACCCATATACATAAACCTGGATCTTTATTGCCGCCCACATCCAGTACGCATCTGAAATTTTGAACCGGCAACTCAAGCCGGCGGAGCGAGCAGCCACCAATCCCCTCCGCCGCCCGTTTCCCCCTCCTCCACCTTCCAAATGTTTCGCCGTCGCCGTCGCCGTCGCCACCACCACCTCCTCGGCAGCGGCAGCAGCTCCCCCAAACCCCTGGGCTCGTGCGGCTCTTCCCCTCTCCCGCATTTCCTCAAACACCTCCTGGGCAGCCCCGCTACCGTCTCCCGCGTCGCCGGCGACGGCGCGGGGGACCCCTGCTCCCTCACGCTCCACCTCCTCCGCCTGCGCTCCACCAAGAAGGCGCACGACGTCCTCGCCCCCTTCCGCGGCATCGGCCTCGCGGGCGCCGACCTCGCCCGCGTCGTCTCCGCGACCACGGCGCCCCGGACGCTGTCGTCGTCAAGCTGGTCACCACGCATCCCAAGGCGCTCATGCACAGGGCCTCCCTCTTCGACGACAGCTTGGCCGCCATGAAGGAACTCGGGGTCAGCCCGTCCTCTGGTATCTTCCCTTACGCCTTCGGGGTGCTTGCCAGAATGTATCCATCCGTCTAGATGGAAGCGCAGGATGGACAACTACCTGAGCTTGGGGTGGACCGAGGAGCAGGCCTTCGTCAGGCAGCCATACTGCATGTCTGTGTCGGTGGACAAAGTGAGGCGTACCTGGCACTTGTTCGCCAACAGGCTTGGCTGGAGCCCGGAGTATGTAGCGGGGAGTCCGGTGGTTCTCTCGCTCAGCTACGAGAAGCGGTCTTGCCGAGGTGCACGGTGCTGGACATATTGGCGTCGAGGAGCATCATCAAGCGTGGCATCCGGCTAAGCCATCTGATGCTGGGGGAGAAGAAGTACATGGAGAAGTACGTCACCGGTTACCAGGAAGCAATTCCTCAAGTATTTGAAGCTTATAGAGCTGGGACAGCCAGTGCTGGGACTGTGAAGTAGTCAAGTCGCTTGGGGATTCTGCTGTGCTTTACCCTGCAACAAAGGCACTGCCTTGCCTTCCCGTTGGACTCAACTGTTTGATTTCGTTGGATGCTTTCTTTTCATTCTGAAATCAAGACATGCAATGCACCTGAAATCAAAGAGTACCAACTTGGATCCTATTTGCTACGCTTATCTCTGGTCTTTTTTTTGGGGTGAAGAAATAGACTTTTGAAGTGTAAAGATACGAGTAGATGACTGATGAGTGAAACTGCCAGCAAAGCATTAGATGTTAACTATGGAACACTCAGAATGCATGCTTGGGAAATAAGATATGTAAATTGGCATGTTAAACCGCACCATGAGCATTGGAAGCTCAGGGTAGTGAGAAGGTGTTATGGAATGCAGCATGTTATAGCTGAACAGTGTCTTGAGAAGCACATGCTATTTCAGGTCCAAAAACACATCCTTACTGCTGGTATTCATAGTGTTGGATAGTAATGCCGATAACGACGTGCTGTTACCTATTAGCTCTGTTACTTTTCTATCTATTGGTTTATAATGAATTGTAATTTTACAACTGTCAGGTGGTCAGAACTCAGAATAATCATATTAGTCAAAGTGTGCTTCGTGTAACATTGACTTGCATTTGTTTCCAAACTCTGTTGGCTCGAGGATAGGGACCTGGTGGGTGGTGGGACTATTAAGGATCTTTAGGACTCTTTGTTACCAAAGCTCCAAATGTATTCTGAAAATAATTCGTCTTTTTTTTTATTATACAAGTTTTCTGAAGAGCGGGCTCTAATCTCTGATTGAAAGACAATGGAGACCAACATGTGATGTCGCTGTGACACATAGTTGGATTAATGGACGATGGATTATAGGAATAACTGATTGTTTGATGTTGGATTATAGAAAGTAATCTTGATTGGATTATATAACTATGTCTTAATCGGGTTATTAGAAATATATTATTGTGGATGATAGAAATACACTTGTTGGAGTTCGGATTGTAGCAATAGGCTGTTGATGAATATTGAAAAGATGGAATTGTCGGAGAATGAATTATATCATTATATTGTCGGAGAATGAATTATAGCATTAAATTTTTGAAGAATAAATTATAGCATTATATTGATGGAGATTAGAGGATAAACGTAGATTGTTGATGGATGTTTGATGATAGATGTAGATTATTGTTGGATATTGGATGTGGATTATAGAAATAGTTTATTGATGGATTTCGGACTATTGGATGTTTGATTATAAGAAACCTTACTAGTGGATAGTGGATCATAGGATCACATGATTGATGGGTGTTGGATTATAGAAATGTATAATTGTTGACTATTGGATTATAGGACCACATTAATATTGGATATTGGATTGTACAAATACATTATCATTGGATATCGGATTATTAAAAATACATGATTGTTGAATATCGGATTCTAGGAGTAGATTATTGTTGGATATCGGATTCTAGAAGTAGATAATCGTTGATATGGGATTGTCAGAGATTGTATTATAGAATTAGATAATTATTGATATCGGATGATTGGAAATTGAATTATAGAAATAGATAATTATTGGATATCGGATTGTCGAAAATTGTATTATAGGATCACATAATCATTGCATTGATGGATGTTGAATTATTAGAAATAATTTATTGAGGAATAATAGATTGATGTATATCGGATTATAGAATTAGAGTATTGAATGTTGGATCGATAGAAGTCGGATCATAGAAATAGACTAATATCGTGAATATTGGACTTATTGATATTGGATTATAGGATTGTATAATTGCTAGAGATTGGATTATTGGATTATGATTACAATGTTGATGGTTTACTTACTGATCTCGTAATTGACAACTCTTGCATATCCAACCCTCACACCTTGTCGCCTTATATAAAACTCTAGTTAATACAATAGTATTGACACAACGCTTTGTTTAAAAACTTGATGCTTAGACAAAGTTTAGATAAAAAAATGTTTACTTTGGGGAACTTTAGCCAAATGTTTAATTATGATTTAAAACAAGGCTATGGTATTGTTCTTACCATGGACATCTTTGGAAAATGATTTAACTTGGAAAAAATTGGTTTGAACTTGGGTGAAATGGATGTTTGGATGGTGCACATTGATGTACGAGATCGAGTCATTTCTACGATCGAGGTCCAGGGGTTATTTTGGAAAGTCACCCAAGTCAGTTAATGACCGGTCTTCACGCCGCACCTTGCTAAGCCATGACATCGTACTACCTCAAGTCTGAAGTTGATAGGACTTGGCTAACTAATTTGTAACATTCCACCGTGGTTGTGCCATTTGGTTGCATGGGTGTCTGAGTGATCTACTTTTATGTATTCTCACATGGCGCAAGAGGGGGCTTAAATCCGGCGGGTTTCTATCCAAAGGAAGCGAAATCTTAGCGAGACGGGACTACAGTGGGATGGTGCATTGTAGAAGCCTTGTGATAATCTCTTAGTCGCACATCCTCGAAAGTGTGTGAGCGGACAGTATAAGTTGATTATCCTTGTGAGTAAAGTTGTACAACCTCTGTAGAGTGTAAAACTATTTGGAATAGCCGTGTCCACAGTCATGGACATGCTTAGCAAAGCCAATGCAAAGTTAGATATCTGGTTTTGATTTTAAAAATGTTACCAAATGGTTTTGGATAGTTTATCCAATTAGGAAGTTGGGCAGGTTTGCTATGTGATAAGAGGGTATGCTTCACCACTCTTGTATGAAGGTTATCTAACTATAAAACTTGAGAATTTAGAAAATAAATTTTAATTATAGAATAACTGTTTTGAACTTAGTACAAATATTTAAAAAGAAAATATTGCTTTATGCAAATTCAACCCTATGAGCCTTCCTTTGATATATCCTTGCATACATTATAATTCTGTTATTGGGTGTAACTTGCAGAGCACGGTTGTTTGTTCTCACTTTGCTTAATAAAATGTTATTCAAAGGAGAAGAACTTTGCAATCGTTGAAGATTTTGACGACTAGGCCGCTACGATCGATTGCTCGTGGCGATTAGTTGGACTCTACTACCTTTTCATCGACTTCCATCATGTTCTTTATTGTTGGCTCATAAGCATTTATGGTAATCAACTCAAATTTATTAATAAAGTTTTACGAATTATGGATGGTTCCATATTTGTTTATGTGTGAGCTAGCTACGATCATGGGACTAGTTCAAGAATATACGAGGATTTGGGAGTGTTAATCCCAAGTGCTAACAATTATCAAGGTAGGCATAATCAAATTGGTTGCATAGCTAATCCCGAGTATTAAAGAATTTAATGATTGAATTAGCATGCGATAGTTTGAATCAAATAAATTTAGGAAAACTGGGTGCAATATGATCAAAGCACAACTTGTCTTGCTATAGCAATGATGTTGTTCTTTTATCTTCGACTTCCTTTGAACTTCAGCTCCTTCGAACGCTTCCCGAACGTCAACGTCTAACGAGAGAGAAAACACAAAAATAAACAAAACTCAAAAAGACAAATCAAATAAACTCCAAATTGAAATTCAACGATACTGGAAGATAGGGCTTGATTTTAAATGAATTTATAAACTTGAATGGGTTCAATCAGAGATCATATGAGGAAGAATGAGCTCTCAGAAGTTTGATCAAGAAAGGAAATGCTAAACAAATAAAAGGGAGAGAGAATTTGTTGTCCCTCTGACCTCCTGGAGTAAAACCCCTAACTTACTCTGGTTTGACATTCGCAAGAATTGTCAAATTTGGGATTATTCGAATTCGGCTGAAAGTTACCCCCCTTCTTCCTTAACTCCGGTAAGACCCTTCTTTTCTAAATTCCTTGCTCTTGGGCCCTCTTTAGGTCCTATTGCATCTAACCCTACCATTCTCTCATGATCATTTTGCTCAGACCTCACTGTCTTCATCATCTTCTCTAGCCCCGGCAAGCAACTTGGTCGCCGGAGTCACTTCGGCCGCCTCCTAGCCTCTACAGCATTAAGGTACCCTCCTAGTAGTCCCTAGAAGCTTGGCACTCACTTCTTCAAACTGCTGCGGAGCTCTTTTTGTTTTTGTCGTTTGGCCGTGTTTTACACCGTCATTCAACTCCGGCTTGCCGGCGTTCTAGGCCACCGCCGTCGTCATGAGTAGCCCCAGTAGGTGCGCAACACTATTGTGCACTTGGTGGTGCCCTTGGTTCACGCCGGCGTGGTCCACATCGCCGGCCATGAGCTTTTTCTCGCGTTCGGGGTTTTACCGTGTCGTACTCAGACAAACCCTGTAGCATAATGATTAGCATTTAATTTGTCCTAGTCTAATCATTAGCCTTAATTACCATTCTTGTCGGTAGCTTGCGCGCTGTTAAGCTTGGAACCTCTTAGGTGAAATATTAACCGTTAAAGACCTCTTTAGATTCAGTCTAAACCGTAGGATCCTCCTATGTTAAATCCATAGTTGCCAGGACCTCCCCTGGTTAGATCCTAGCCGTTGGGACCTCTTTGAGGTTAGATCTGGACCTTAGGTTCCTTTCTGTAAAACCTTAGTCGCAGGACCTCCCCCTAGTTTAGATCCTAGCCGTAAAGACCTCATCGGCTTAATCTTGGCCGTTGGTATCGCCTCTGTGCTTTGGACCACCCCGTGGTCGTTTTTGCGAAAACCACCCTTGGGGTCCTCTTTGCAAAAGATCACCCCTGGTCCTTGTAAAGAGAACCTCAGGACCTCCCTCCGCTTTGATCTGGACCGTTCAGGATCTCCCCATGGAGATCTGAGCCGTCCAGATCTCTTTCTGTTAAAACCTTGCCTTTGCGGACCTCCTCGTGCAGATCCTGATCGTTAAGACCTCCCCGGGCAGATCTTGACCGTTCAGGACCTCCTAAAGGAGATCTGAGCCTTTAAGACCTCCCTCTGCTAAGGCCTTGTCTTTGCGGACCTCCCCAATCTAGATCTAGGCCGTCCAGGACCTCCTCTGGTGGATCTTGGCCATCCCAGACCTCCTTCGATTAGATCCTTAGCTTCAGGACCTCCCCTCTGCTTTGGATCGTTAGATCTAGATCTAACGGGCTAGACCACCTCGGCGCGTTTGGAGTTCTAAACGTCCCAGTCCGTGTGGGCCGTCCGTTGTGAGATCTACGTCTAAGATCTTTAGTGCGTTCGGACCTCCGATCGGAGCTCTTGCTGTGAGCCGCTCATCTTTATATCCGCGGTCCACGTTGGTTGGATCGCTCGACCGCGAACGTCTCTTCGCGGTGGCCGTTGGATCTAAATCCAACGGTAGAGACCTTGTCTCATGCGCCGCACGCGCGTTGTGTTGCGGCGCGTGGGCGTTGGATTCGGATCCGCGCCCACGTTGTTCCACGTCTTTTCTCTTTTGGGTTGGATTTGTTTAATTCTGGTAAGCTGTTATTTGTGAACTGAAAATTGTTTTAAACTTGGAAATATCATAACTAATTCATTTTAATTCCTTTTTAGTTGATTCCAACTGTGTTAAATTCATGTTTTACTAAAGTTTAATCTAAAAATGCATATAGACATTGTTCCATGCCAGAAAACCTTGTAAACATTATTAACTTGTTTTCAGCCATTATTTGATATTCCAGAAATTCATTTAAAACTTGTAAAATACATAACGTTTTTTGTATAACTCCAAACTGAGCAAACTCAAGCTTATAAAATTTCTCTGTTAGTGTACTTTAATATGGGATAGAGTTTGTTCATGTCTTTGCCTCAAGAATGATATGTGCTAATTTGACAACTTAGGAAAATCATAAGTAATTCATTTTAACTCCAATTTGAGTAAATTTAGTTTTGCTATTCTTAGAATGCCATATTCTACCTACCATAAAAAATTTAGGTTCTAGGTCATTCTAGAAATTTATGTCATGAACAGTACCAGTAATTAATTTAGTTTGAATTTCCAGGCTGAGAGAAATTGTTTAGCTATAACTTTTTCATACTTAGTCCAAATGACTTGATTCTTATTTCTAAATTCATTTAAAATCATACCTTTGCTGCTGTATAAATTTCATGGGATTTGGATGACTTTGGCTTTTGGATTTCTTTCGGTGTTCGTCGTTTTTATCGGATCTTCTCGTTCTTGCGATAGGTTTCGAAGAAATTATTGATTTCGTGAGTGATCCTCTGCAGCAAGAAAGTGATCTCCATCAAGGCAAGAAGATGTAGCATCATTTGATCATATTGCTCCTATTACTTTTAAAGTCTAATATCTTGTTTGTAAAAATTAAGTATGCATGCTTCTTCGTGTCAATTTTAATTTTGACAATTAGAGGTAGTTAATCCTATTGCATTGTTGCCCTGAAATTATTCACCCCTGCCACTGCTATAGGTTATTATCCTCACTGGTGAATTAGAGCCCGGTGGATGATTTATGATCTTTTTATTGTCTTTGCGATATGATGCTTAGCAATGCTTAGTTACCGGTAGAATTGGGTGGTTATCGACTTAGTCGATGACCTTGATCACACAAACTTATTATGACTTTATAATTCAGCCTCTGTGCTATGTTCATTTGTGAAAACTAAAAACGAAAACAAAATGATTTGGACTTGGGCACAACGGTAAGATGGTGTGCTTTTGGGTGTGACTGGAATGGTGCCCGGGTCATTAAGGACCGAGTTACTTGCGCCACCGTACCGAGTATTTTGCGTGCTAACCACACTAGAGGGAAATGGGACCTCTCTTGACTTAGTACTTTAGCGTGTGTTAGCTACGAGTCGCAGGAGGGCGTGTGTGTGTTGTGTTGTGGTAAAATGAGGTGGTTCATGTGTTGGGAGCATTGTAGTTGTCCGAAAAGCTTTACCCTGAGTGGGTAGTTGTCTTTTCGGCTTTACAATGTAAGCGTATGGGTTCCTATCCATACGAGCGGCTCGTAGTTGATACACAATATTGGAAACGTCTCGCAGGACTTAGCGCGCGCGGCATACCAAAGGAAGTGTGCTTAATAGCTTGGCAAAAGGCGTCCAAGTGTGGGTACATTGGTACACCCCTGCAGGGTTAAAACTATTCGAATAGCCTCGTCCTAGGTTATGCACACGCTCGGATACGCCCCGTCAGAACTAGACTACAACGTTTTAATTAAAACTTGATGTGGGTGGTACGAATGGGTAATTCGTGCTATTATTGTGATGGCTATTGGGTTAGTCATCTCCAGGATGTCTTTATGTTATTACTTATTGTCTCGTTATTATTTGTGCAAATAAAATTCAGATTGTTCAAACTGCCTTCAAACTATTACTTATTGCAAATAAAACTTGCTTTATACTGAAAATAAACCTTTAAGCCTTCCCCTTTGATTAAGCCTGCATGTAGTAGTATCTAGGCTTGTTACTCGTAAGTCTTGCGAGTACATTTTTGTACTCATTTGCTTTGCTTAATTGTTGCAGCGAAGGTTGATCCCCAAGGGATCAACTTTGGTGAGTTTTGCTGCGGTGTGGACGACTAGCTTGGCGGTCCAGTCGGATTGCCTTGTGGGTGTATGGCAAACCGGTTGGCTTTTGTCTTAGCCATCTTATGACATTTTGCTTCCGCTGTTATTTCTAACTCTTTAGCTTGTTGGGGATCGGTTGGTCTCCTTTATAATAACTATTATGTATGTCTTTTGCTTGTAAAGTTTAAGCTTCAGTTATATGTGTTGTATGGAATTGATGCAATGTTTTGTAAAAGGGTGTGTATACTGCAATTATGGAAAGTATACATTTTCTGAGGCACAGTATATTTTGTTTGTGATGCTAGAGTCAATGGAGGACTAAGCATTACAAGCTAAATATACCGGGTCTCACAGTCTCGGGAGTCTTTGGGGAAGGAAATAGGGAGAAAACTGTATAATCATTAGTTTTCATAACTAGGAAGTTGTAAGAAATTTCGTGAGGGTTCTAGAAAGTATTGGTTTGATAGATTTGGAGTTCGGGTGAATAAGTTAGAGCCTTTTACCTACTAGGACAGCGGGTAGTATGTTCGGTAGAATTGGGTTAATTGTGTCGTTTTGGCGTAGACATACGGGGTCGATTAGTGTAATATTTTGGTACTATGATGATGTGATCTTGAGATTGTTTTGAATTGTTTGTTCAGGGAGTGTGGCTTCTAATGCCTTACCGCCCGCTATCCGGCTCCAAGGGGATAAAGAGACAAGTGCATGATAGACAGTGCTAATGGATCCTTCTCAGCCAAATATTCACTCTTTTGGTCGTGTATACCATCACCTTCTCTACAAGAGAATATGCATCTATGCCACTAACCTACATGTTAATGGTTTGACTAAGAGACGAGAGTGTGAGGTTAATCCCAATATTCAATGCGTAGGTAAGGCAGTTGCTACCAATGATGTTAAACCAAATGTATATATTTCATGAAATTCTCAACTAGTTTACTGTTGGTAAAATAATTTAAATGCATGAACCGAGTGCAAAATCAGTAAAGATTGGTTTAATCTATTCAGTAGATATTTTTCTTAATTTTCCAGAATTTTCCTAGCATTATCCTTATAATTGGGACCTCTCGCCCGAGAACGCCCGGAACCATGCGTCCTAGAGCAATTAATTATATATTTTAGCTTTTTTTTTGAACTACAAAACCCCATAAATAACCGCCAATACACATAATGCTAGGAAATGTACCATAAAAATATGATGCTTTCAAATATGCACTGTCTAAGGTTTCTTAAATTTATGGAAACTCATAAGCCAGAAAACCAAGTTTTTATGATTAATTATGGTTATTTCAGAAATTAGCTTAATAGTTAATGTAATTAACCTAAACCGTATTGTCTAAGTTACAAAATTCCTTAATTCTTTACTGGTCCGGCTGAAAAATAGGAAATCCGAGGGGTTTTATGCAAGAATACCTTAAATCCAAAATTCTCCATAATATCACTACATTCCAGGGGGTTGTACGCACAATTCCTTGTATTGCTATTTTTCTCATGATTTCCATAAATCAAGGGCATTTCCTCCTTTAGATCTAATTCAAGCTGGCTTAGTTTTGTGTTCTCCGGCTGAATTCTGAATTGGCCCAGTTCCATTGCTGGGCTGTGGTTGTCAGCTAGCCCATGGAGCCGAGTGAACTTGGGTTTTCACCCTAGTCCACAAAACTGAGTGGCGGTGGCGCGGGGCAGGCGCAGATGGTAGCGGCTATGGGCTCGCGTGGGCGGGGATGCGGCTCGGTGGTGCTGGATCGGCGCTTTGGCTGAAGCGGCAGCGCGTGGTGTTAGGTTGATGTAGCGATAGCAGATCGGCATGGTGAGTGGAGATGGTGGAGTGAGGCCAAAGGCAGCGGCGTGCACTTGTAGTCGACGACGTCGGCCTGTTTGGAATTCACGGCGCGCGCGGCGTCGTGCGGTGGTGTGTTGCAACAGAGTGCACGGCTGCAAAGACAGCTTTGACACGCGCGCAGGGGGGGTGTCTGTAACATCCCAATTTCCAGAGCTTAAATTTTTTTAATAGTTAGTAGGAAGAAAATTCACCATTTGGATTTTATTTGAATTTCATTTCAAAAGCTTAATATTGGACTTTACAATCAAAAACATTTAATGTGAATAATCCCAACATGAACAATAGCCAAAACTATTTTATTTGGGTTCTATGTGCTCAGATATATTTTCTAGATTTTTCTAGAATTTTTCTGAGTTCATTTGCTATTTTCTATTGCTTATTTGGATTTCTGATATTTTCTAAATTAGAAAAGGTATTTAAAATCTTAGATATTTCCTTGGGCCTAAACCCATTCCTATTCCCTAACCCCGGCCCGCTTTCCTTCGCTCGCGCCCACCCAATACCAACCCAACTCCTGCGCGCGCGCTGCCGCCTCCAACCGACATGCGGGCCCGCATGTCGCCCTCTGCTCTCTCTCTCGCGCTCGGCCCGCCTCCACCGCTCGATCAAGATTCGACGGTCAGATGCGGCTGAGGTACCGGAGGGTCCGAACGCCTCAGACAGGGCTATTCGATCGATTCGACGGCCGATCTTGAGTCCGTTTCGCAGCCGCGCCGTTTCACACGCGCCCGAGCCGCCGTCGCTGACGTGTGGGACCCACCTTGGGTTACTGTTCATCATCCCCGACTCGGACTCTCCTCTTTCCTTATCTCCGCCGCCGCACGTTTTCTTCCTCGCCGTCTCCATCACGGACTCCTCCTGGCAGCCGTGTATAAAAGAGAGAGGACCCCCTTGGCTTCCGCACTCCAACCCGCGCAGCCGCCGCTCAAAACCCTAACCCTAGCCGCCGCAAAAGCTCGGAGAAGCAATCTGCGCCGCCGCAACTCCGACGAGCTTGTTCTCCGCCGCCCGCGCCTCTTCGTCTGCACCCTCGGCATCGCACGGAGCCCCTCTACCTCCTGGTGGCCTTGGTTTCGCCGGAAGATCGCCGTAGCTCCGATCCCGTCGAGCCCGAATCCTCTCCGCCGCTCTTCGCTCGCCGCCGGCAGCCACAGACGTTCCCGTGCACCAGTGAGCACACCCGCGTGATCCTCGTGTCATCCTCTACCTCCCGGTACCACCCACCGCCGGTGAAACACCGCCGTTCGCCGGAACCTTTGGTTCCCGAGCCACCGCCGCCGTCGGGTCCGACGTGGCCGTCCACGTCAGCGCCAGCATCAGCCCCGCGCCTGCGTGTCATCCCACGTGGCGCCGCGTTAGCGTCCTCGTCAGCGCCGCGTGGCTTGGTCCACGGACCCCGAGTCCCGAGGCTCGGTGGACCTAGTCCACCGTGAGCCTAGCCTCTGACATGTGGGACCCACATGTCAGAGAATTCTTTTTATTTATCTTTTTTTCGAAATTCCTTCACGACGTCACTTATGATTAAATCTGATTTTCCTTTAGGAAAATAATTCGGTAAATTCATAAAATCTGATTTTCAGCATTTTATGTAATTTCAAACTTCCAAAGCTCATAACTTTTGCATCCTAACTCCGATTGAGCCCATTCAAATTTCTAAATTTGTCTAAATTAAAAATCTATTTATCTGAGATTTTTATTTAATTTTTGGAGTTTGTTTTGCCTCTGTTATTTATTTGTTTTGTTTGTTTTTGTTTCGCTTAGTAGTAGACGCGATTCGTCGGGTATTTTGTGGAAGAAGGAGCACCCCAAGATCAAGACCAGTACATAGACCTTTTCCAAGACAAGTCATACTTTGATCATCTTGAACCCAGTTTTCAAATTACTTTGTGTTAAATTAATGCATTCTACTTTAATTATTTATTTAAATGCTTTGGGCATAGTTATTATCCAAATTGTTATCACACTTTGGCCTTGTATGTCATAATTCCTTGTCACCCTAGATTGGTTACTAGTTGGTATTATTATAGCACCAATGTGGGTTGGTTAGATGCGAGTACAATTGCTTAGCCATGCCCCGAGTCATCATCACATGTAGGTTGCAAATGTTAATTATGACTAAGTGACTATGGAACCTCCTCGTAAAAGCGTGTGCTATGTGTTATTACTTCGTGATGGCATGTGTTGCACTAAAACCAACTGGGTGGTAAAAGATTTAGACCGAGGCAAGTGGTGGAGACGTGTGACATGGTGGTCTATGTGATGGGAATGATGGTCTTTGTGACTTAGTTAGAAAATGGAAGTCTTGCCTTGGTCAATTAAGGACTTAACTTTGTGCGCCATTGAACCGAGCCTTCTTCAGACGACCACATGCCCGGTATGGGATGGGCCTAACTTAGTAAGTTATGGATTCTCAGCATTGATGTTCAGGAGGATAGGTTAGGCTGTGTGACCGGGTGGAGGTGTGACTACTTGGTGGTTGCATCGCGGGACGATTCGACTTCCCTGTCCAGCGGTGTGTGTTATACCAATTCTATGTGAGCTGGTATAACGGTTTGTAAGCACACTGGGAATGTCAATGTTTGAGATGAAGTTTCCGAACTGTTTTGTTACGATTGGTGCTTGCTACACTAGTTGTATCTTGTGGGTAAAGTGTACAACCTCTGCAGAGTGTTAAACAATCTATTCGAATAGCCGCGTCCGCGGTCATGGACATGCTTGGGGATTTCACACGAGGGGTAGTTTTTATAAAATGTGGGAATGGGAGCTGTGTGACCTTAATCATATGGCTATGTGAAATAATCTGTTTAGCTGTGTGTCTTTGTGGAAACAACTGTCAAATTAATATTGTCTATTTGTTTTGGAATTATGCTTTTAATCTATTATTGTATTCAATTGCAAATGTTGCTTTTATGCAAAAGAACCACAGAAGCCTTTTCTTTGGAATAAGCCTGCATCTATACATTGCATTCTATGGTATGATTTGCGAGTACGGTTGTGTACTCACGCTTGTTGTAAAACTTGCGCCCAAACCTACTGTAAGAGGAGGAGTCTACGCCGCTGAGGAGGAGTTCAAGGCCGATCGTTCGTTAATGTCCGATCCCGATCGGTTGCTGTGATGAATTGGTGGGATCTACGTTGGAGTTTTCCGTTCCGCTGCGGCTTTATTTCCTGTTAGCCCTGCGAGGCTTAATAAGTGTAAACTCGACCATAAGGTCAAAACCCTTATTTGTTATTCAAACTAATCGTTTACTTTATTTATCGCTTGTGTGGATCGATATTTACCGTGTTAACCCTGTGTGCACTAGCGTGATCCTGGACTAGTGCAAGATACAGAGGGTTCCGAATCGTAATTGGTCCCGCAGCAGGTGGTATCAGAGCCATACTGACTGTAGGTCTTGACCTTAGATAGATTGGCCGTCTTTAGAGTGTCCAAATTATATTCTAAAGGAAAAATTAACTTGCAAAGTTAATTGATTGCTTAACTCTTCTCATGTCTCTCTCGCCTCAACTTTTGCTATAATCTCTTCTCTCCCATTGCTTTAAAGTTGCTCTTACCTGTTCGTCTGCCTTGACAGATGCCTCGCCTCTTGAGCTATGGTGAGCGACCGAGGGTATGCCGCCGAGCTTTGGAAGTTGCTCCAGGTTCTTGGAGGTTTTGATCGTCCGCTGTACGTCGGCAACAACTGGACGGTGAATGGACAAAACCGTGGAGTGATTTGTCGCCTGACGATCTACGCCAGGAGGAACGACAAGGCAAGCCAACCTTCGCACGTCTCGGTGAGGAAGATCACTTGGCTGGAAGGTATCCAGGAGTCGTCACGCTTGGCCATGCCGCGATTCGCAACATCTACGCACGGAGCTTCAGACACCGTCTTCCGTTACCACCCTAGAGCTGCAGCCGTGGACTTGCCAGCACGCTACCCGTCCACAGAAGGAGAGAGCAACGCTACAGTCGTGCACCTCGCACAGTTTGTGGCCGCCTAGGAGGAAGCCTTGGAGAGAACCATCACGGAGCTGGATCATGTCTATGAAGCCTTGCAGAGAGCTGAAGAGAAGGTCGCCACTCTGCAAGAGATCCTCTACGATCAAGTTCCCGAAGAAGAGGAAGACCCCGAGGAAGATTCTGAAGAGGATCCGGAGGAAGGCCCAGTTGAGCCCGAAGAAGATGCAGAGCCAGAGGAGCCAGCGGAGCGCCATTGCACCGAACGCCTGCTCTCGCCGCACCATTCGTGGCATCGGATCAGTTTGCCAAGATGCCGGCTCACTTCCGAGTCTACAACCGTCAGGAGCGTCGCCGCGGTTGTGGAGGTTTTCTCGAGTAGTTGGTCTTAGTTCCGCCAGCTTAGCTGGCCAGCTTAGTGAGTCGCCTTTGGCGTAGTTTTGTGTGCTTAGGTCGTTGTTTCTTTTGTGTGCTAGTATGAGCTGCAAAGGCCCTTAGGCATTTGTTGCGGCCATGCTAAGACCCTATTTAATAAAGGTATTTCATTTGAGTTTCTTGAGTTGTGTTTTGTTGGGTTTAACGTACTCGCTAGTTCTCAACTTATCTTGTGCTTGCTACCTTATCTAACCTATGGAGCTTCGCAGATGGTTCAAACTCGCCGATCGCCGCTAGTGGTTCCGCACCCCAACACAGAAGCAATGAGCAACTAGTCGCAGGAGCGCTCCGCCACAAGCACCTCCAATTGACTTGCGTAACTTTGGAGCTTTCATGGCAGCACATGCACTCACCGATGAATACTATGATGACTCGGATGCAAGTTATGAACAACCAGCCAACAACAACAAAGAATCAACAAGATGGAGCCCACCGCTCATGGTCACCATGGACCATCCAAACTTGCGAGAATTTATGAGGACTCGCCCACCAACATTTTCCTGACATGTCTCTCGGTGGAAGCGCACGATTGGCTCGAGTTATCGAAGGAAGTCGCCGATCACCCGGGCAATGCCGGGAGAAGGTTCGTATGCCACTCACCGATGGAAGGCACCGGCGAATGGTGGGAGAACTTCGCGCGCGCATGAGACGCCACAGATATCACCGAGGAATTCTCTGCAGCTTTTCGCTAGTATCACGCACTGAAGGCATTATCGATCCAAGAAGGATGAGTTCCGCGCTCTCAAGCAAGGAGCTATGTCGTGTCGACTACCTCAACAAGTTTTCTCGGCTAGCTCGCTATGCAATGGAAGATGTAGCTACGGACAAGGCTCGCCGAGTCGTTTCTGAAGGGCTAAACATCGATCGCAAGTCAGTTTGATCGCCCATACTTTTCCTGATTTTCAAGAGCTGGTCAACAAAGCCTTTGTTTTGGAGGACAAACGCAAGGAGGCGGAGGATAACCAGAACGCCGGATGGCTCAAAGAAGGGAACCATCAATCACAAGAGAGGGCAAGAACAAGTGCAAGACAGTTCAACGAGTTTCCACCTGCACTTCGCTTGAGCACTCGCACCAACGGCGCCGTCGGCCCACCGCCGTAACTTCCGCAACCCCGCACTTTCAACCCCAATTCGTGAAGCAACCGCAGAGCGCACCAAAGGTCCGTTAAGCTCGCTGTCACCAGACATTTTGCCAACCAGTGTCCGCAAAGGGGAACAATCACTCCAGTACGCTTCAACCTTGGAGCTACGCCATCCAAGACACCAGCACCAGGCATCAACCAAGGAGCTTCACAAGTTGCCGGTCAAGCCGGAGGAGCACCACAGTCCGTGATCAGAGGCCGTGTCAACCACGTCACTCTGGAAGGAGCCCAGGAATCACCGGACGTCGATTGGGTAAGTTTCGTTAACTCAAGACTGCATCGGCTTTGTTTGATTTCGAGCATCGATTCGCTTGTTTCGGAATGTTTGCAACCAAAAATAAATTGGAAGTTATGCAACTTAAGCATACTCTGGTAGTCCAGTCGCCTGGAGCAGAGCTAAGTACTAGAGTGGGATGTTTAGGAGCTAAGTTACTCATAGCTGGAGTTGAGTTTCTAGCCAACCTAATTGTTCTAGACACCCAAACCCTAGATGTCATTCTTGGCATGGATTGGTTATCCAAGCACAAAGCCGTGCTAGATTGTGGCCAAGAGTCAGAATAATGAGGATGCCAAAGGAAACAAGGTAGAGTTTCTAGCCACCTCAGTTCGTGATGGACATTTGCTAGTAAACAGTTTGAAGACCCTTTCCTTAGAAGAAGTACCAGTAGTCAGTGAATATCCAGATGTGTTTCCAGAGGAGTTACCAGGAATGCCACCGGATCGTGATATCGAGTTTGTTATCGACCTAGTGCCAGGGACAGCACCAATTTCAAAGAGACCTTATCGGATGCCAGCCGATGAATTGGTAGAGATGAAGAAGCAGATAGAAGAACTTCTTGAGAAAGGTTTCGTGAGACCTAGTTCGTCGCCATGGGGAGCGCCAGTGTTGTTTGTCAAGAAGAAAGATGGAAGTATGAGGATGTGTATTGATTACCGTTCTCTCAACGAAGTTACCATCAAGAACAAGTACCCACTACCCCGGATAGATGATCTGTTTGATCAGATGAAAGGAGCCGGATTATTCTCAAAGATCGACCTGCGATCAGGTTACCACAAGCTAAAGATTTGTCCTAAGGATATACCGAAGACCGCGTTCTCAACACGGTATGGACATTATGAGTTCTTAGTCATGTCCTTTGGTCTGACTAATGCCCCTGCCTACTTCATGAACATGATGAATAAAGTATTCATGGAATATTTAGACAAGTTCGTAGTTGTGTTCATTGATGATATTCTGGTGTACTCCAAGTCGGAGGAAGAACACGCCGAGACCTTAAGGATAGTATTGGAAAAACTCCGAGAGCATCAGCTGTATGCCAAGTTCAGTAAGTGTGATTTTTGGAAGAAGGAAGTGGATTTCCTTGGTCATGTGATGACAGCCGAGGGAGTAGCAGTTGACCCCGGTAAAGTTAAAGTAGTATTACATTGGGAGCAGCCCAAAACTGTAACTCAGATTCGCAGTTTCTTGGGAATGGCAGGTTATTACCGCCGTTTCATCGAAGGATTCTCATCGATTACTAAGCCCCTTACGCAATTGTTGAAGAAGGAGAAAAAGTTCACTTGGACTCCAGCCTGTGAGAAAAGTTTTCAAGAGTTGAAGAAACGTTTGACTTCAGCCCCAGTGCTGATTTTGCCAGATATTCGCAAGGATTTCGATATCTATTGTGATGCTTCGCGTCAAGGATTAGGATGCGTCCTGATGCAAGAAGGAAGAGCAACGCCTATGCGTCAAGCGCTTGAGACCCCACGAAGAGAATTACCCTACTCATGATGCGGAATTAGTGCCGAGTGCATGCTTTAAAGATTTGGCGCCATTACCTCATCGTAATCATCGTGAAGTCTATCTGAGATCATAAGAGTCTAAAGTATATCTTCACCCAATCGATTTGAACATGAGGCGAGAAGATGGTTAGAATTGATCAAGGATTATAATCTTGGAATCCACTACCATCCGGAAAAGCCAACGAGTTGCGATGCTCTAAGTCGTAAGAGTTACCGCAATGCCTTGGAAGTAAAGGAAAGTTTCCCTAACTTCATGAAGAATTTGAAGCTAAAGCTAGAAGTTGTGTCCGAAGGATTTGTAGCCAATTTGGAAATACAAGTCCCCGGAGAAGCAAATTCGTGGAGCACAACCAAAGGATCTGTGTTGTCGACATCAAGGTCAAAATGACAGAGGGAAATTCAAAGATTTCACCAAGGATGATCAAGACATACTCGGATTAATTGTCGATCTCGTGTACTAGATATCGATGGTCTCGCATGATTAATCCTAAAGGAAGCCCATGACTCAAAGTATTCGATACACCGAAAGGACCAAGATGTACCAGATGTTAAGACTAAATTTTGGTGGCCAATCAAACGAAGTCGCAGAGTTCGTTGCCTTGCGCGACACCCGCCGTAAAGTAAAGGCGAACACGAGACCAGCGGGTTTGCCGCAACCGTCAAGATTCCGTAATGGAAATGGGAAGAGATCGAATGGATTTTATCACGGTTTACCCAAGACCCAATCGGGTTACGATTCGATCCGGGTAATAGTTGATCGCTTGACCAAGGTCGCCCATTTTCGCCATCAAAACCACATACTCGTGAGATCGCCTTGGAGTTGTACATGGCCAAAATTGTCGCTTTACGGTGTGCCCAAGAAGATAGTGTCGATCGAGGATCTCGGTTCACCTCGCTTTTGGCAAAGTTTGCATGAAGCATTGGGCACCCATCCGAATTTCGCATCGCGTATCACCCATGCATGATGGGCGATGAAAGAGTCAATCAGATATTGGAGGATATGCTGAGAGCTTGTGCTCTAGCTAATGCTACTCGATGGGATAAAAGTTTACCGTATGCAGAATTCTCATACAATAATAGTTATCAAGCCAGTCTGCAAATGTCACCATTTGAAGCTTTGTATAGCCGCGCTCGCGAACCCGTTGAATTGGTCAGAAACAGCTGAACGATCAGTTTTCGGTCCAGACATCATTCAGGAAGCAGAAGAGCAAGTGGCCATGATCAGAGAAAGATTGAAGATAGCTCAGTCCAGGCAGAAGAGCTATGCTGATAATCGTCGTCGTGACCTCAGCTTTGAACCCGAGGATTTCGTTTATCTTCGAGTGACCCCGCTCAGAGGTGTCAAGAGGTTTCATGCCAAAGGGAAGCTTGCCCCTAGGTATGTTGGTCCGTTCAAGATTTTGGAACGCCGTGGAGAAGTTGCTTATCGCTTGAGCCGCTGCGATCGTTAGCGAGAGTACATGATGTCTTTCATGTCTCGCAATTGAAGAAGTGCCTTCGTGTGCCAGAAGAGCAAGCCCCTCTGGAGTCAATTGAGTTGAAGGAGGATCTTACCTACAAGGAGCAGCCAGTCAAGATTTTGGATGTCGCAGAGCGCCTCACAAGAAGCAAGACGGTTCGTTTTTGCAAGGTTCAGTGGAGCAACCACTCAGAAGGAGAAGCAACGTGGGAACGTGAAGAAGAGCCAAAGCCGAGTTTCCTAGCATTTTCTCTATTAGCTTTGAATCTCTGGTCGAGATTCCTTTAAGGGGGGGAGGTTTGTAACATCCCAATTTTCAGAGCTTAAAAATCTTTTAATAGTTAGTAGGAAGAAAATTCACCATTTGGATTTTATTTGAATTTAATTTCAAAAGCTTAATATTGGACTTTACAATAAAAAATATTTAATGTGAATAATCCCAACATGAACAATAGCCAAAACTATTTTATTTGGGTTCTATGTGCTCGATATATTTTCTAGATTTTTCTAGAATTTTTTCGAGTTCATTTGCTATTTTCTATTGCTTATTTGGATTTCGATATTTTCTAAATTAGAAAAGGTATTTAAAATCTCAGATATTTCTTGGGCCTAAACCCATTCCTATTCCCTAACCCCGCCCGCTTCCTTCGCCATGCCCACCCAACACACCCAACTCCCGCACGCGCGCTGCCTGCCGCCTCAACCGACATGCGGCCCGCATGTCGCCTCTGTTTCGCTCTCTCGCGCCAGCCCAGCCTCCACCGCTCGATCAAGATTCGACGGCCGATGCGGCCGAGGTACCGAGGGTCCGAACGCCTCAGATTGTGGGTCGCTCGATCGATCCGACGGCCGATCTTGAGTCAGCCGTCACCACGCATCCCATGGCGCTCATGCACGTGGCCTCCTCTTCGACGACGCCTTGGCCGCCATGAAGGAACTCGGGTCGGCCCGATCCTCCGTATCTTCCTACGCCTTCGGGTGCTTGCGAATGTATCCATCCGTCTAGATGGAAGCGCAGGATGGACAACTACCGAGCTTGGGGTGGACCGAGGAGCGGGCGCTCGTCGGCAAACCATCGCATGTCCGTGTCGTTGGACAAAGTGAGGCGCACTGCACTTGTTCGCCAACAAGCTTGGTGGAGCCCGAGTATGTAGCGGAGTCCGATGGTTCTCTCGCCGCCTACGAGAAGCGGTCTTGCCGAGGTGCAGTCCGACATATTGGCGCCGAGGAGCATCATCAAGCGTGGCATCCGCTAAGCCATCCGATGTTTGGGAGAAGAAGTACATGGAGAAGTACGCCACCGGTTACCAGAAGCAATTCCTCAAGTATTTGAAGCTTATAGAGCTGGGACGGCCGATCTTTGGACCGTGAAGTAGTCAAGTCGCTTGGGGATTCTCACGTGCTTTACCCTCGCAACAAAGGCATCGCTTGCCTTCCGTTGGCCTCAATCTGTTTGATTTCGTTGGATGCTTTTTTCATTCTCAAATCAAGACATGCAATGCACTGAAATCAAAGAGTACCAACTTGGATCCTATTTGCTACGCTTATCTCTCGGTCTTTTTTTGGGGTGAAGAAATAGACTTTTGAAGTGTAAAGATACGAGTAGATGACTGATGAGTGAAATCACAAAGAAAGCATTAGATGTTAACTATGGAACACTCGGAATGCATGCTTGGGAAATAAGATATGTAAATTGGCATGTTAAACCGCACCATGAGCATTGGAAGCTCGGGGTAGTGAGAAGGTGTTATGGAATGCGACATGTTATAGCTGAAAAGTGTCTTGAGAAGCACATGCTATTTCAGTCCAAAACACATCCTTCATCTTTGGTATTCATAGTGTTGGATAGTAATGCCGATAACGACGTCTTTGTTACCTATTAGCTCATACTTTTCTATCTATTGGTTTATAATGAATTGTAATTTTACAACCGTCAGTGGTCGAACTCAGAATAATCATATTAGTCAAAGTGTGCTTCGTGTAACATTGACTTGCATTTGTTTCAAACTCGTTGGCTTGAGGATAGGGACACGTGGGTGGTGGGACTATTAAGGATCTTTAGGACTCTTTGTTACCAAAGCTCCAAATGTATTCTCAAAATAATTCGTCTTTTTTTATTATACAAGTTTTTCAAGAGCGGGCTCTAATCTCGATTGAAAGACAATGGAGACCAACATGTGATGTCGCTTTGAGGACATATAAATAGGCGCCGTGGGAGATAGTTATTAAGAATATCGATGTGGGTGCCCGATTCAATCAGATTTTCGGTTGGTGTACTGACTTAGATTTTCATGGCAAAAATTGTGATCTCGATACATTTAAGGTCACTTTCCTGAATTCTACCTCTTTTATTTTCTTTTGGTGTATCTCTCACACTCGCAATGTGGGTGCTCGTAACCCTACATATGGTGGAATCACACACTCACTTATTTCAACACACTCACTCAATTTGGCTATGTGGCTCTCATCCTCACATGGGTTTTGATGCATCTCATCCTCTATGGACCGTAGGCCAAGCAATGATGCAATTACCATCAACCACGATCTCTCGATGTGTTGCATGTAGCAAAGGGTAGCACTACATGGCATGTTGACCGAAGGAAAGTCCCATGCTCGATCTTCTTCTCCTCTTTGTAGCATACTTTACAATATCTTGCATACTACAAAAATATTTATGTTGAAGTGCAGAACAATATTAGAATTCAAGCCTCTTTTGAAGTATATCTTCTCTTTAAATTCATTAGTGATACCAAAGACGACGTATTGCACGATGCTGACTTAAAATAGTATTCTTGAACATCCTTGCATCTTTGTGTAATGCTCTCTAAATAGTGAAGTAGCTCTCGTTCATAAGAGGATGACACAAATTTTCTTCTCTTGAATAACTTTAAATCTACCCAAGATGTAATGAGTAGTTTTCCATGAATTGTCGCCAACTATAGGCATAGTTCTCAAACTCTCTAGTGGCTCTCATCACCTCTTGTGTTGTGGGAAGCTTCGAAATTTAATCACCTTATCCATTTGTCCTTCCCACTCAAGATACTCATCCGGATAATAACTTCCATAGAAAGGAAGTTCCACATAGTTGGATTAATGGACGATGGATTATAGGAATAACTGATTGTTTGATGTTGGATTATAGAAAGTAATCTTGATTGGATTATATAACTATGTCTTAATCGGGTTATTAGAAATATATTATTGTGGATGATAGAAATACACTTGTTGGAGTTCGGATTGTAGCAATAGGTTGTTGATGAATATTGAAAAGATGGAATTGTCGGAGAATGAATTATATCATTATATTGTCGGAGAATGAATTATAGCATTAAATTTTTGAAGAATAAATTATAGCATTATATTGATGGAGATTAGAGGATAAACGTAGATTGTTGATGGATGTTTGATGATAGAAGTAGATTATTGTTGGATATTGGATGTGGATTATAGAAATAGTTTATTGATGGATTTCGGACTATTGGATGTTTGATTATAAGAAACCTTACTAGTGGATAGTGGATAGTGGATCATAGGATCACATGATTGATGGGTGTTGGATTATAGAAATGTATAATTGTTGACTATTGGATTATAGGACCACATTAATATTGGATATTGGATTGTACAAATACATTATCATTGGATATCGGATTATTAAAAATACATGATTGCTGAATATCGGATTCTAGGAGTAGATTATTGTTGGATATCGGATTCTAGAAGTAGATAATCGTTGATATGGGATTGTCAGAGATTGTATTATAGAATTAGATAATTATTGATATCGGATGATTGGAAATTGAATTATAGAAATAGATAATTATTGGATATCGGATTGTCGAAAATTGTATTATAGGATCACATAATCATTGGATTGATGGATGTTGAATTATTAGAAATAATTTATTGAGGAATAATAGATTGATGGATATCGGATTATAGAATTAGAGTATTGAATGTTGGATCGATAGAAGTCGGATCATAGAAATAGACTAATATCGTGAATATTGGACTTATTGATATTGGATTATAGGATTGTATAATTGCTAGAGATTGGATTATTGGATTATGATTACAATGTTGATGGTTTACTTACTGATCTCGTAATTGACAACTCTTGCATATCCAACCCTCACACCTTGTCGCCTTATATAAAACTCTAGTTAATACAATAGTATTGACACAACGCTTTGTTTAAAAACTTGATGCTTAGACAAAGTTTAGATAAAAAATGTTTACTTTGGGGAACTTTAGCCAAATGTTTAATTATGATTTAAAACAAGGCTATGGTATTGTTCTTACCATGGACATCTTTGGAAAATGATTTAACTTGGAAAAAAATTGGTTTGAACTTGGGTTAAATGGATGTTTGGATGGTGCACGTTGATGTACGAGATCGAGTCATTTCTACGATCGAGGTCCAGGGGTTATTTTGGAAAGTCACCCAAGTCAGTTAATGACCGGTCTTCACGCCGCACCTTGCTAAGCCATGACATCGCATCGCCTCAAGTCCAAGTTGATAGGACTTGGCTAACTAATTTGTAACATTCCACCGTGGTTGTGCCATTTGGTTGCATGGGTGTCCGAGTGATCTACTTTATGTATTCTCACATGGCGCAAGAGGGGGCTTAAATCCGGCGGGTTTTTATCCAAAGGAAGTGAAATCTTAGCGAGACAGGACTACAGTGGGATGGTGCATTGTAAAAGCCTTGTGATAATCTCTTAGTCGCACATCCTCGAAAGTGTGTGAGCGGACAGTATAAGTTGATTATTCTTGTGAGTAAAGCTGTACAACCTCTGTAGAGTGTAAAACTATTTGGAATAGCCGTGTCCACAGTCATGGACATGCTTAGCAAAGCCAATGCAAAGTTAGATATCTGGTTTTGATTTTAAAAAATGTTATCAAATGGTTTTGGATAGTTTTTCAATTGGGAAGTTGGGCAGGTTTGCTATGTGATAAGAGGGTATGCTTCACCACTCTTGTATGAAGGTTATCTAACTATAAAACTTGAGAATTTAGAAAATAATTTTTTAATTATAGAATAACTGTTTTGAACTTAGTACAAATATTTAAAAAGAAAATATTGCTTTATGCAAATTCAACCCTATGAGCCTTCCTTTGATATATCCTTGCATACATTATAATTTCATTATTGGGTGTAACATGCGAGCACGGTTGTTTGTTCTCACTTTTGCTTAATAAAATGTTATTCAAAGGAGAAGAACTTTGTGTTGTTGAAGATTTTGACGACTAGGCCGCTACCCGATCGATTGCCTATGGCGATTATTGGACTCTACTACCTTTCATCGACTTCCATCATGTTCTTTATTGTTGGCTCATAAGCATTTATGGTAATCAACTCAAATTTATTAATAAAGTTTTACGAATTATGGATGGTTCCATATTTGTTTACTGTGTGAGCTAGCTACTGATCATGGGACTAGTTCAGTAATATACAGAGGATTTGGGAGTGTTAATCCCAAGTGCTAACAATTATCAAGGTAGGCATAATCAAATTGGTTGCATAGCTAATCCCAGAGTATTAAAGAATTTAATGATTGAATTAGCATGCGATAGTTTGAATCAAATAAATTTAGGAAAACTGGGTGCAATATGATCAAAGCACAACTTGTCTTGCTATAGCAATGATGTTGTTCTTTTATCTTCGACTTCCTTTGAACTTCAGCTCCTTCGAACGCTTCCCGAACGTCAACGTCTAACGAGAGAGAAAACACAAAAATAAACAAAACTCAAAAAGACAAATCAAATAAACTCCAAATTGAAATTCAACGATACTGGAAGGTAGGGCTTGATTTTAAATGAATTTATAAACTTGAATGGGTTCAATCAGAGATCATATGAGGAAGAATGAGCTCTCAGAAGTTTGATCAAGAAAGGAAATGCTAAACAAATAAAAGGGAGAGAGAATTTGTTGTCCCTCTGACCTCCTGGAGTAAAACCCCTAACTTACTCTGGTTTGACATTCGCAAGAATTGTCAAATTTGGGATTATTCGAATTCGGCTGAAAGTTACCCCCCTTCTTCCTTAACTCCGGTAAGACCCTTCTTTCCTCAATTCCTTGCTCTTGGGCCCTCTTTAGGTCCTATTGCATCTAACCCTACCATTCTCTCATGATCATTTTGCTCAAACCTCACTGTCTTCATCATCTTCTCTAGCCCCGGCAAGCAACTTGGTCGCCGGAGTCACTTTGGCCGCCTCCTAGCCTCTACAGCATTAAGGTACCCTCTTAGTAGTCCCTAGAAGCTTGGCACTCACTTCTTCGAACTGCTGCGGAGCTCTTTTTGTTTTTGTCGTTTGGCCGTGTTTTACACTGTCATTCAACTCCGGCTTGCCGGCGTTCTAGGCCACCGCCGTCGTCATGAGTAGCCCCAGTAGGTGCGCAACACTATTGTGCACTTGGTGGTGCCCTTGGTTCACGCCGGCGTGGTCCACATCGCCGGCCATGAGCTTTTTCTCGCGTTCGGGGTTTTACCGTGTCATACTCAGACAAACCCTGTAGCATAATGATTAGCATTTAATTTGTCCTAGTCTAATCATTAGCCTTAATTACCATTCTTGTCGGTAGCTTGCGCGCTGTTAAGCTTGGAACCTCTTAGGTGAAATATTAACCGTTAAAGACCTCTTTAGATTCAGTCTAAACCGTAGGATCCTCCTATGTTAAATCCATAGTTGCCAGGACCTCCCCTGGTTAGATCCTAGCCGTTGGGACCTCTTTGAGGTTAGATCTGGACCTTAGGTTCCTTTCTGTAAAACCTTAGTCGCAGGACCTCCCCCTAGTTTAGATCCTAGCCGTAAAGACCTCATCGGCTTAATCTTGGCCGTTGGTATCGCCTCTGTGCTTTGGACCACCCCGTGGTCGTTTTTGCGAAAACCACCCTTGGGGTCCTCTTTGCAAAAGATCACCCCTGGTCCTTGTAAAGAGAACCTCAGGACCTCCCTCCGCTTTGATCTGGACCGTTCAGGATCTCCCCATGGAGATCTGAGCCGTCCAGATCTCTTTCTGTTAAAACCTTGCCTTTGCGGACCTCCTCGTGCAGATCCTGATCGTTAAGACCTCCCCGGGCAGATCTTGACCGTTCAGGACCTCCTAAAGGAGATCTGAGCCGTTAAGACCTCCCTCTGCTAAGGCCTTGTCTTTGCGGACCTCCCCAATCTAGATCTAGGCCGTCCAGGACCTCCTCTAGTGGATCTTGGCCATCCCAGACCTCCTTCGATTAGATCCTTAGCTTCAGGACCTCCCCTCTGCTTTGGATCGTTAGATCTAGATCTAACGGGCTAGACCACCTCGGCGCGTTTGGAGTTCTAAACGTTCCAGTCCGTGTGGGCCGTCCGTTGTGAGATCTACGTCTAAGATCTTTAGTGCGTTCGGACCTCCGATCGGAGCTCTTGCTGTGAGCCGCTCATCTTTATATCTGCGGTCCACGTTGGTTGGATCGTTCGGACCGCCGAACGTCTCTTTCGCGGTGGGCCGTTGGATCTAAATCCAACGGTAGAGACCTTGTCTGTGCGCGCACGTGCGTTGTGTTGCGAAGCGCGTGGGCCGTTGGATTCCAGATCTGCGGCCCACGTTGTTCCACGTCTTTTCTCTTTTGGGTTGGATTTGTTTAATTCTGGTAAGCTGTTATTTGTGAACTGAAAATTGTTTTAAACTTGGAAATATCATAACTAATTCATTTTAATTCCTTTTTAGTTGATTCCAACTGTGTTAAATTCATGTTTTACTAAAGTTTAATCTAAAAATGCATATAGACATTGTTCCATGCCAGAAAACCTTGTAAACATTATTAACTTGTTTTCAGCCATTATTTGATATTCCAGAAATTCATTTAAAACTTGTAAAATACATAACGTTTTTTGTATAACTCCAAACTGAGCAAACTCAAGCTTATAAAATTTCTCTGTTAGTGTACTTTAATATGGGATAGAGTTTGTTCATGTCTTTGCCTCTGAAGAATGATATGTGCTAATTTGACAACTTAGGAAAATCATAAGTAATTCATTTTAACTCCAATTTGAGTAAATTTAGTTTTGCTATTCTTAGAATGCCATATTCTACCTACCATAAAAAATTTAGGTTCTAGGTCATTCTAGAAATTTATGCCATGAACAGTACCAGTAATTAATTTAGTTTGAATTTCCAGGCTGAGAGAAATTGTTTTAGCTATAACTTTTTCATACTTAGTCCAAATGACTTGATTCTTATTTCTAAATTCATTTAAAATCATACCTTTGCTGCTGTATAAATTTCATGGGATTTGGATGACTTTGGCTTTTGGATTTCTTTCGGTGTTCGTCGTTTTTATCGGATCTTCTCGTTCTTGCGATAGGTTTCGAAGAAATTATTGATTTCGTGAGTGATCCTCTGCAGCAAGAAAGTGATCTCCATCAAGGCAAGAAGATGTAGCATCATTTGATCATATTGCTCCTATTACTTTTAAAGTCTAATATCTTGTTTGTAAAAATTAAGTATGCATGCTTCTTCGTGTCAATTTTAATTTTGTCAATTAGAGGTAGTTAATCCTATTGCATTGTTGCCCTGAAACTATTCACCCCTGCCACTGCTATAGGTTATTATCCTCACTGGTGAATTAGAGCCCGGTGGATGATTTATGATCTTTTTATTGTCTTTGCGATATGATGCTTAGCAATGCTTAGTTACCGGTAGAATTGGGTGGTTATCGACTTAGTCGATGACCTTGATCACACAAACTTATTATGACTTTATAATTCATTTATGTTCATTTGTGAAAACTAAAACGAAACAAAATGATTTGGACTTGGGCACAACGGTAAGATGGTGTGCTTTTGGTGTGACGAATGGTAGTCATTAAGGACCGAGTTACTTGCGCCGTGCATCGAGTATTTTGCGTATAACCACACTAGAGGAAATGGGACCTCTCTTGACTTAGTACTTTAGCGTGTGTTAGCTACGAGTCGCAGGAGGGCGTGTGTGTGTTGTGTTGTGGTAAAATGAGGTGGTTCATGTGTTGGGAGCATTGTAGTTGTCCGAAAAGCTTTACCCTGAGTGGGTAGTTGTCTTTTCGGCTTTACAATGTAAGCGTATGGGTTCCTATCCATACGAGCGGCTCGTAGTTGATACACAATATTGGAAACGTCTCGCAGGACTTAGCCGTGCCGGCATACCAAAGGAAGTGTGCTTAATAGCTTGGCAAAAAGGCGGTCTGAAGTGTGGGTACATTGGTACACCTCGCAGGTTAAAACTATTCGAATAGCCTCGTCCTAGGTTATGCACACGCTCGGATACGCCCCGTCAGAACTAGACTACAACGTTTTAATTAAAACTTGATGTGGGTGGTACGAATGGGTAATTCGTGCTATTATTGTGATGGCTATTGGGTTAGTCATCTCCGTGATGTCTTTATGTTATTACTTATTGTCTCGTTATTATTTGTGCAAATAAAATTCAGATTGTTCAAACTGCCTTCAAACTATTACTTATTGCAAATAAAACTTGCTTTATACTGAAAATAAACCTTTAAGCCTTCCCCTTTGATTAAGCCTGCATGTAGTAGTATCTAGGCTTGTTACTCGTAAGTCTTGCGAGTACATTTTTGTACTCATTTGCTTTGCTTAATTGTTGTAATAAGGTTGATCCCAAGGGATCAACTTTGGTGAGTTTTGTCATGTGTGGACGACTAGCTTGGCGGTCCAGTCGGATTGCCTTGTGGGTGTATGGCAAACCGGTTGGCTTTTGTCTTAGCCATCTTATGACATTTTGCTTCCGCTGTTATTTCTAACTCTTTAGCTTGTTGGGGATCGGTTGGTCTCCTTTGTAATAACTATTATGTATGTCTTTTGCTTGTAAAGTTTAAGCTTCAGTTATATGTGTTGTATGGAATTGATGCAATGTTTTGTAAAAGGGTGTGTATACTGCAATTATGGAAAGTATACATTTTCCCGAGGCACGGTATATTTTGTTTGTGATGCTAGAGTCAATGGAGGACTAAGCATTACAAGCTAAATATACCGGGGTCTCACAGATTCTGGGACAGTCTTTGGGGAAGGAAATAGGGAGAAAACTGTATAATCATTAGTTTTCATAACTAGGAAGTTGTAAGAAATTTTGTGAGGGTTCTAGAAAGTATTGGTTTGATAGATTTGGAGTTCGGGTGAATAAGTTAGAGCCTTTTACCTACTAGGACAGCGGGTAGTATGTTCGGTAGAATTGGGTTAATTGTGTCGTTTTGGCGTAGACATACGGGGTCGATTAGTGTAATATTTTGGTACTATGATGATGTGATCTTGAGATTGTTTTGAATTGTTTGTTCAGGGAGTGTGGCTTCTAATGCCTTACCGCCGCCTCGCTATCCGGCTCCAAGGGGATAAAGAGACAAGTGCATGATAGACAGTGCTAATGGATAAAAATATGATGCTTTCAAATATGCACTGTCTAAGGTTTCTTAAATTTATGGAAACTCATAAGCCAGAAAACCAAGTTTTTATGATTAATTATGGTTATTTCAGAAATTAGCTTAATAGTTAATGTAATTAACCTAAACCGTACTGTCTAAGTTACAAAATTCCTTAATTCTTTTTATCGTCAAATGAAAATAGGAAATCCGAGGGGTTTTTTGCAAGAATACCTTAAATCCAAAATTCTCCATAATATCACTACATTCCAGGGGGTTGTACGCACAATTCCTTGTATTGCTATTTTCTCATGATTTCCATAAATCAAGGGCATTTCTCCTTTAGATCTAATTCAAGTCGCTTAGTTTTGTGTTCTCCATTTGACTCGATTGGCTGGGCCCATTGTTTGGTGTGGTTGTCACCAGCCCATGGAGCCGAAAGTGAACTTGGGTTTTCACCTAGTCCACAAATCGAGTGGCGGTGGCGCGGGCAGCGCAGATGGTAGCGCTATGGTGGCGTGGGCGGGATGCGGCTCGGTGGTCTTTGGATCGGCGCTTTGGCGCGGCGCGTGGTGTCAAAGTTGATGTAGCGATAGCGATCGGCATGGTGAGTGGAGATGGTGGAGTGAGGCCAAAGCGCGCGCGCACTTGTAGTCGACGACGTCTACTGCTTGGAATTCACGACACGCGCACGCGGCCTACATTGCAGTAACAGAGTGCACGGCTGCAAAGACAGCTTTGACACGCGCGCAGGGGGGGTGTCTGTAACATCCCAATTTCCAGAGCTTAAAAATCTTTTAATAGTTAGTAGGAAGAAAATTCACCATTTGGATTTTATTTGAATTTAATTTCAAAAGCTTAATATTGGACTTTACAATCAAAAACATTTAATGTGAATAATCCCAACATGAACAATAGCCAAAACTATTTTATTTGGGTTCTATATGCTCAGATATATTTTCTAGATTTTTCTAGAATTTTTATGAGTTCATTTACTATTTTCTATTGCTTATTTGGATTTCTGATATTTTCTAAATTAGAAAAGGTATTTAAAATCTTAGATATTTCCTTGGGCCTAAACCCATTCCTATTCCCTAACCCCGCCCGCTTCCTTCGCCGATCACCCGCCAGCCCAACTCCCGCATGACGCACAATGCCGCCTCCAACCGACATGCGGCCCCGCATGTCGCCTCTCTGCTTTCTCTCTCGCGCCAGCCAAACCTCCACCGCTCGATCAAGATTCGACGGCCGATGCGGCCGAGGTACGGAGGGTC
This sequence comes from Ampelocalamus luodianensis, assembly GCA_036346255.1. NCBI lineage: Eukaryota > Viridiplantae > Streptophyta > Magnoliopsida > Poales > Poaceae > Ampelocalamus > Ampelocalamus luodianensis. Next base: position 56,207,980 of record CM070621.1, read on the forward strand.
CGAACGCCTCAGACAGGGTCGCTCGATCGATCCGACGGCCGATCTTGAGTCCGCTTTGCAGCCGCCGCTTCACACGCGCCGAGCCGTGCCGCCGACGTGTGGGACCCACCTTGCCATCGCTCATCATCCCCGACTCGGACTCTCCTCTTTCATTATCTCCGCCGCCGCGACGTTTCTTCCTCGCCGTCTCCATCACGGACTCCGCACGCGGCAGTGTAAAAGAGAGAGGACCCCTGGCTTCCGTGACTCCAACCCGCGCCGCCGCCAAAACCCTAACCCTAGCGCGCAAAGCTCTGAGAAGCACCGCGCGCCGCAACTCCGACGAGCTTGTTCTCCGCCGCGCGCTCTTCGTCGCACCCTCGGCATCGCACGGAGCGCTCTACCTCCCGGTGGCCTTGGTTTCGCGGAAGATCGCCGTAGCTCCGATCCCGCCGAGCCCGAATCCTCTCCGCCGCTCTTCGCCGCCGCGGCAGCCACGACGTTCCGCTGCACGGTGAGCACACCCGTGATCCTCGTGTCATCCTCTATCTCCGGTACCACCCACCGCCGGTGAAACACCGCTGCTCACGAACCTTTGGTTCCCGAGCCACCGCCGCCGTCCGGTCCGACGTGGCCGCCCACGCCGGCCAAAGATCGCCCCGCGCTGCGTGTCATCCCACGTGGCGCCGCGCGCCCTCGTCGGCCGCGTGGCTTGGTCCACGGACTCGAAGTCCGAGGCTCGGTGGACCTAGTCCACCGTGAGTTTAGCCTCCGACATGTGGGACCCACATGTCGAGAATTCTTTATTTATCTTTTTCGAAATTCCTTCACGACGTCACTTATGATTAAATCTGATTTTCCTTTAGGAAAATAATTCGGTAAATTCATAAAATCTGATTTTCAGCATTTTATGTAATTTCAAACTTCCAAAGCTCATAACTTTTGCATCCTATCTCCGATTGAGCCCATTCAAATTTCTAAATTTGTCTAAATTCAAGATCTATTTATATGAGATTTTTATTTAATTTTTGGAGTTTGTTTTGCCTCTGTTATTTATTTGTTTTGTTTCGTTTATAGTAGACGTCGATTCGTCGGGTATTTTGTGGAAGAAGGAGCACCCCAAGATCAAGACCAGTACATAGACCTTTTCCAAGACAAGTCATACCTTTGATCATCTTGAACCCAGTTTTCAAATTACATTGTGTTAAATTAATGCATTCTACTTTAATTATTTATTTAAATGCTTTGGGCATAGTTATTATCCAAATTGTTATCACACTTTGGCCTTGTATGTCATAATTCCTTGTCACCCTAGATTGGTTACTAGTTGGTATTATTATAGCACCAACGTGGGTTGGTTAGATGCGAGTACAATTGCTTAGCCATGCCCGAGTCATCATCACATGTAGGTTGCAAATGTTAATTATGACTAAGTGACTATGGAACCTCGTAAAAAGCGTGTGCTATGTGTTATTACTTCGTGATGGCATGTGTTGCACTAAAACCAACTGGGTGGTAAAGGATTTAGACCGAGGCAAGTGGTGGAGACTGTGTGACATGGTGGTCTATGTGATGGGAATGATGGTCTTTGTGACTTAGTTAGAAAATGGAAGTCTTGCCTTGGTCAATTAAGGACTTAACTTTGTGCGCCATTGAACTGAGCCTTACTGTACGACCACATGCCTGGTATGGGACGGGCCTAACTTAGTAAGTTATGGATTCTCGGCATTGATGTTCGGGAGGATAGGTTAGCCAGGTGTGACCAGGGTGGAGGTGTGACTACTTGGTGGTTGCATCGCGGGACGATTCGCCTTCCCCGCCCGGTGTGTGTTATATCAATTCTATGTGAGCTGGTATAGCGGTTTGTAAGCACACTGGGAATGTCAATGTTTGAGATGAAGTTTCCGAACTGTTTTGTTACGATTGGTGCTTGCTACACTAGTTGTATCTTGTGGGTAAAGTGTACAACCTCTGCAGAGTGTTAAACAATCTATTCGAATAGCCGCGTCCGCGGTCATGGACATGCTCGGGGATTTCACACGAGGGGTAGTTTTCATAAAATGTGGGAATGGGAGCTGTGTGACCTTAATCATATGGCTATGTGAAATAATCTGTTTAGCTGTGTGTCTTTGTGGAAACAACTGTCAAATTAATATTGTCTATTTGTTTTGGAATTATGCTTTTAATCTATTATTGTATTCAATTGCAAATGTGTGAGGACCCCAATTTATTCGGCTTGTAATGCTTAACCAACCACCTGGTCCTAGCATCACAAATCAAATAAATTGATCCTCGAGATATGTATACTTCCCAGAAAGCAGTATACACACCCCGTTACAAAATTAGACATCAACTCCATTCCAAACATAGAGTCCAAACACTACACTACCAAACGGAAGATAAACAAATAGTAGAGTTATTACGCATAAAGGCCGATAGGCCAAGATACATAAACAATAGAGAGAAGACAATGGAAGCAAAGTGCCATAAGATGGCTATAAACAAAGCCAATCGTGCCTCCAACCCACAAGGCATCCGACCGACCGCCAAGTCTACTCGCCCACGAAGCGGCAACACACTCACGTAAGTGAGGCCCATGGGCCTCACCTTCTTCCTCTCGCAACAAAAACATTAAGCAAAGCACCGAGTACAAAGATTGTCTTTGTACCCGCAAGATCGACGTGTGAACTAGCGCACTGCTCATATGCTACATGCAGCTTGTGCGTGGAGGCCATATGTTTCATTTGCATAAAGCCAATTTTCATTTGCAATAATATAATACGGTTTGAAGGCAAGTTTGCAATTCATTTTTAAGATTGAAATAACAAGAAAGATAATAATAACAAAAGCGAAAGATAAACAACCTAGAAGTGACTATCCCAATAGTCACCATTAACAATAGCACGAATCCCGCATTCGTACCACCCATCAAGTTTTAATTTAAATGTTGTAGTCTAACTCTCGATAAGCTTACCCAAGCGTGTCCATCACCTAGACGAGGCTATTCGAATAGTTTTGAACCTCGCAGGTGTACCATGCACTCCACACTTGAGATCGCTTTAAGCCAAAGCACACTCCGAAGGTATGCAGCACTGCCTAAGTCCTACGAGACTTTTTCCAATATTGTGTATTAACTACGAGCCGCTCGTATGGATAGAAATCCATACGCTACATGGTAAAGCCAAAAGACAACTACCCACTCGGGATAAAGCTTTTGGACAACTACCATGCTCCCACCTCCATCCTCTTGCGACCTCCTGCGACCCGAGCCAATACACGCCAAAGTACTAGGTCAAGAGAGGTCCCATACCTCTAGTGTGGTTAGCACGCGAAATGCCTGGATAATGTAAACTCACAAGATGTTTGGTCCTTAATTGACGGGCACCTTTCCATCACACCCAAAAGATCACACCAATCTTACCATTGTGCCCAGGCCCAAATCATTTTTGTTTTCATTTTTAGTTTTGCAATTAAACAAAGCGTAAATGTGAAATATAAAGTTATAGAAAATTTTAGGTGATCAAGGTTACCGACTAAGTCGATAACCGCCATTTCTACCGATACTAAGCATGTCTAAGCAATTTGACCGGATCTACTAAGTGACAAGAGATCATCCAATGACCTTTGATCACAAAGAAATAACCTAGGCTCGGTAGTAGAGGTCAATATTTCGTCTACAGATATGCAACACGGATTTAACAAATCAATTTAACACAAATTAAGCGATGCATACATACAAATGAAACAAAATATTAGACTTTAAAATACTGGGATTATCATGATCAAACCGCTGTTCGGCCGTTGCTCAAGTTGTTGCGAGGGTCGTTCTCGTGGTTGCCGCAAATATCGAATCCTAACGATTGAATAAAACAAATAATAAGAACGAATAACACCGCAAAAATCAAATATGCAACAACAAACAAACATACTAAAACTCACACAAAGAGCTTAAGCATGATATAACAAAATTTTAGAAACAGAGAACAATTCATTTTAAGTGGTTATGAATTTTCTAAGAATTTTCCAAGCTAACAATACGCATGAAAACACTAACTAATTACTTAACAAATTTTCATGAACAAAAATAGTATCTAAAACCTAACCTGATAATTAGCACACTAAAAATGAAAATTTACAGAGTTGGTTTTATCGATATGGACAATTATTGAAAAGATATGAATTTTCTAACTTGGAAAATACATAAAACACCATTTAATTAATTAACAGATTTTTGCTACAGAGACAAGGTTGAGACTAATTTTTAATAAATAGCACAATTAAAATGAAAATGAACAAAGACTGGTTTCATGCGATTTGGATAAAATTGAATTAGTTATGCATTTTCTAAGTTTAAATGAATTAACAATGCGACGAAAACACATTACGTAAATACTAAAGCATTTAATCCTTTTTCTACCCACACCAACCAGCCCCGTGACATCGATCGGCGGGCCCGCGCAAAGTCTTGACTGAACAGCCCGCCACGAAAGTGACGTCGGCGTATTCTAAGAATACGTCTTTGACTTATCAAAGTATACTTAACATATACACACAAAGAAATACGCCCAAACAGAGAAAACGATTACAGAGCTACACAACCCTAATCGACAAAGATGGACCCACATGATGTTGACTAAGAGAAAACATAACGGCTGGATTAAAGGTTCTCTAAACGGATTAGCCAATAGGGCCCACAAGTCGCTGATCTAACAGTAACCAAGTTTAGCGATAACTAAACTTCACGGCGCTCACCCAAGACGCACGGGACGGCGCGCGCGCGCGCAGATGGATCTCGCGAACCAGCGGGTTTCAAAGTGAGCGAGTGATACCTTTCGTTCACAGAGACTTTGCGAACCCGATGACGGCGGTGTCGACCCACCGAGATGCCGCGATGAGTCAAGCGCGAACGAGGCGAGAAGAAAGTGCGCCTCGCGGAGAAGACGCCACAGCGATGAGAAGCTTCGAGAAGGTGCGCACCGCCCGCTTGACTCGTGAAGGATAAGCCCACGACCACGACGACGATGGAGCTCGCGCGCCGAAATTGCCGCGCGGCGAATCACGCGGCGCTGGAAGAAACGCCCGCGACGCCCACCATGATGTACCAAGGCCGAAGGAGCTCACTGTTAGACTCGTAAAGGGATTGCGATTACGAGGACCAAGCGCGAGGCGAGGGACTCACCAGAGCGCAAATGAGCTCGCGGAGCCGAGATCCCGGAGGCGAGACGACGAACTAGCTCCGGCGATACACCGGATGCCGAGGCTCGGGATGGGCAAAATGGATGCGGCGAGGAACAAGGAAGGTGGCGAAGGTTGCGGAAGCACAAGCGCAACGAGGTGGTGGCGCCGCCCTCTCCTTCTTCTCCGGCCAAACCGAAGTGGGCGGAGGAGCAACAGAGCGGGAAAACGAGATGTGAGTGATCGCGGTGAGGTAATGAAGGTCCGCGACACCGGAGAAGGACACGCGGGCAAATAGGTGGCGCGGTGAGGTACGTGGCACCCATGCGCGAACGCCGCGAGCCCGGTGAGGTGCGGAGAAGACGAGGCGACCGACGGTAGGGTCCACCGTCGGCCGACGGACGGCGGTGCGAACCGGTGGTTTGATTTGATCGCAACGACCGACCGCTGGATCTGAAATGGACGGCCGGGATTGGTGTATGCAATCGGACAGTCGGTTGCGACGCGACATGGATCGCTCGATCTTCATCGGACGGTCACGATTGATTGGACTCGGCGGTGCGATTAGTTGACGCGACCGAGTCCATTAGTGCGGGTCGGACTCGAGCCCAAGTGTGGTTCGGGCCCGACAAATGCTGTTTTTCTGGTTTTGAGTTTAAAAGCTGAGAGAGTTTAGGAATTTTTAGAGATAGTTCCTGTGCTCCAAAAATTCCGAAATTTTTATGGTAGCTACTTCAGACAGATATCAACATTGCATAAATTTTCCAGAACTTTTTATGCACTAAAAAGTTCTGCAGAAAATTCACAAGCATGCTGACCTAGGGTTTGACCAGATTTTCAACTAGCTTGACTTGGCCATATGAAATAGCAAATAAAATCTAAAAATTGTGAGATAATTCAGGGAGGTAGATAGGATGATCAAGATGCTAGGAAAAATAACTTCAGAGGATGATCACAAGTTTGAAGGCTAATAATTTGATGACAACCATTCCCAATCACAAGAATCAACTTCTAGAAAATTGAAATTGCTAGGGAAAATGTAGAAACTTTCAAATGATTTGAAGAGACAACAAAAGTTTTTATTTCTCCTCAAAATTTTACATTTGAAATACAAACCCTAAGTTAGGGCTGTTACAAATCTCCCCCTTACAGAATCTCGCCCAGATTCTCGATCACCGGGAGAAGAATGATGGGTAATCGCTCGAGACGATCTTCCCGCTCCCAAGTGGCTTCATCTCTGAGTGGTTTGACCACTGAACTTTGAGGAACTTGATCACACGGTTCCTCGTTCTTCGCTCAGCTTCTTCGAGGATACGAACGGGACGCCACGATAAGACAGATCTTCCCGCACATCGATATTTTCCAATGGTGTTTTCTCAACCGAATACAGAGGCACTTCTTCAATTGTGACACATGGAAAACATCATGCACCCCTTCAAGTGTAGCCGCAACTCCAACTTGTATGCAACAGCTCCCACTTTCTTGATGATGCGATATGGCCCGACATATCGAGGAGCCGCTTGCCCTTGACATCAAACGACGATGTCCTTCGAGGCGAGACTTTGAGATACACAAAGTCATTGGGTGAAACTCACCGCGGCGACGACGATCCGCATAGCTCTTCTTCTGGATCGAGCCACACGCAAGTGCTCACGAATCAATCGCACTTGACTCTCGGCCTCATTGATGGAATCGAGCCAAAGAACCGCTCTCTCCCCACCTCGACCGGTTCAATGGGGTTCGCACGCCTCCCATACAAAGCCTCAAACGGTGCCATACCGAGACTAGCCTGGAAGCTGTTGTTGTAGGAGAACTCGGCAAGCGGTAGGCACTTCTCCCAATTCTTCCCATAGGAAAGAACACAAGCACGGAGCATATCTTCAAGCACCTGATTGACGCGCTCCGTCTGACCATCAGTCTGAGGATGGTAGGCGGTCTTTGAAAGTAAGACGGTACCATGGCCTCCTGCATCGTGCCAAAGTCGGGAAGTGAAAAGAGAACCACGATCTGACACCATCGTTCGTGGCACACCATGCAAACTCACAATGCGGGATATGTAGAGGTCTGCCAATTTACTGACGCTGAGGGCGGTACACACTGACAGAAAATGTGCTACTTTTGTCAATCGGTCAATAACCACCCGGATAGCATCCTTCCCCAAGAAGCACGGCAAACCGATGACGAAGTCCATACCAACGGAATCCCACTTCCACTCGTATAGGCAAGGGTCGAGGAGACTCGTTGACGCCGATGCTCGGCCTTCACGCGACAACATACGCCGCACCGCAACGAACCCGCAATCTCGCGCTTCATGCGAGTCCACCGTAATCTCTCGACGCAGATCTTGGTACATTTTAGTGGCCCCGGATGGATGGGCAAAGGCGAATCATGGGCCTCAAGAATCAAATCCCGCAACTCGGGACCTTTGGGACCACAAGCCGCTGCCAAACCATACGACACCGTGCTCATCTTCCGAGAAACACCGCTATCCCATCCTTGATATTCTCGCTTGATCCGTTCACACCGACATCCGATTGTGGTTGCCTTGACTTGATCCACCAAGGTTGGTTGCACAACCAAGGCGCAAGGGAACCATGTTCAACCAAACCCAAGTTGAGACGCTGAAACTCGCAGCGGTGCAGGTTGTCGCTCTTGGATCATCGTCTCGCAATACACCTTTCGGCTAAGTGCATCAAGAACCACATTGGCCTTGCCGGATGATACTGAATACCCATGTCATAATCTTTGATCAATTCTAGCCATCTCTCTGCTCGAGGTTCAGATCGCCGAGTGAACAAGTATTTCAAACTCTTGTGGTGGAATACACCTCACGTGACGTTACCGATCGATAATGCCGCCAAATCTTGAGTGCATGAACCACGCAGCAAGCTCTAAATCATGGGTGGGATAGTTGAGCTCATGAGGTCTCAATCGCCGGATGCATAGGCAATCGTCTTGCCTTCCCGCATAAGAACGCATCCAAGTCCTCGACGAGGCATCGCAATAAACATCGAAGCTCTTGTGGATATCGGGAAGAGTAAGGACTGGGTGAAGTCAATCGCTGTTTGAGCTCCCGAAGCTCTCATCGCAAGCAGAGGACCACACAAACTTCTTGTCCTTCTTGAGCAATTGGTCATTGGCTTTGCGATCTTGGAGAAGTTTCGATAAAGCAGCGTAGTAGCCCGCTAAACCCGTAAAACTCGCACATCGCTGGATCGACTTGGCCGACCCCAAGATAGAACGTCGCCGACCTTGCTAGGATCCACAACTATGCCTCCAATTGAAAGAACATGGCCCAATAATGCCACTTCCTTCAACGAACTCGTGATTTTTGAACTTCACAGATAGCTGGTGCTCCGCAATTTGCCCAAAACAATCTTCGATGCTCAAGATGATCTTCTTGATCTTGGAATAAATAAGAATATCATTAATGAAGACCACCACAAATTTGTCCAAAACTCCATGAATACTGAATTCATTAAGTTCATGAACAAAGTGGAGCATTGGTTAAGCCAAAGGACATGACGGTGTACTCGCATGCACCATAACGAGTAGTGAAAGTCTGTTTGAATATCTTCGATCGATCCGACTGATGATACCCCATTCTCAAATCAATCTTTGAGAACACTGGCTCTATCAACCGATCAAACAGATCATCAATGCGGGCGAGAGGATATTTGTTCTTCACCGTCACCTCATTGAGAGGACGGTAATCAACACACATGCGCAAAGTCTTGTCCTTCTTCTTCACAAAGATCACCGGACAGCCCCAAGGAGATGAACTGGATGGATGAAACCCTTTGCTTGGAGCTCACCAAGCGCTTCTTCAATTCTTCTAGCTCATTGGGAGGCATTCGATACGGCGCCGAAATCGGGCGATGCCAGGGCAGCAACTCGATGACAAACTGTGTCTCGAACCGAGGCATCCGGGCAAGTCTTCAGAAAGACATCCCCAAAGTCGATACTATGGGAACATCCCGATCTGCAAGGTGGCTTTGCCTCTAATACACATAGATGTGGCCCCCGGCCGCGCGAAAATCCGACCGCCGCCAAGGGCCGGTGAGGTAAACAATCTTCCGGCACAATCGATTTGCCCCAAGTGTTGGGACAACCAATCCATGCCAAGAATCACATCCAGATTTGTCGAAGCGAGAATAAGGTCCGCCAAAATCCCCTCCTTTGACTATGATAGGAACATCCGACATCAGAATCACCCTCATTTCCGACCGAGAGCGGATGAGCAAAGGAACTCCCAAAGGAACACGGTGAAGACCACTAGCAGCAGCAAATGATCTTGAAATAAAGAATGCGATGCTCGTAATCAAATAATACCGCAGCGGGGACGAGAATTGACAAGAAGTGTACCCATCACGACATCCGCGCCCCGAGCCTCCTCGGTGAAAGGTGGTTGACTCGACCACGCTCGCACCTCGGGCTTCGGATCATCTTCTGGTCAGGTGGATGACCACTCCCCTGCCCGCGTCCTCCATTAGGACGAGGGGCTGCTGCAACACTCTGAGGGCAAGCGTTGGCGTAGTGGCCAGCTTAGATTTTCATGGCAAAAATTGTGATCTCTGATACATTTAAGGTCACTTTCCTGAATTCTACCTCTTTTATTTTCTTTTGGTGTATCTCTCACACTCGCAATGTGGGTGCTCGTAACCCTACATATGGTGGAATCACACAGCTCACTTATTTCAACACACTCACTCAATTTGGCTATGTGGCTCTCATCCTCACATGGGTTTTGATGCATCTCATCCTCTATGGACCGTAGGCGGCAATGATGCAATTACCATCAACCACGATCTCCTGATGTGTTGCATGTAGCAAAGGGGTAGCACTACATGGCATGTTGACCGAAGGGAAAGTCCCATGCTCGATCTTCTTCTCCTCTTTTGTAGCATACTTTACAATATCTTGCATACTACAAAAATATTTATGTTGAAGTGCAACAATATTAGAATTCAAGCCTCTTTTGAAGTATATCTTCTCTTTAAATTCATTAGTGATACCAAAGACGACGTATTGCACGATGCAACTTAAAATAGTATTCTTGAACATCCTTGCATCTTTGTGTAATGCTCTAAATAGTGAAGTAGCTCGCTCATAAGAGGATGACACAAATTTTCTTCTCTTGAATAACTTTAAATCTACCCAAGATGTAATGAGTAGTTTTCCCATGAATTGCTGCCGCCAACTATAGGCATAGTTCTCAAACTCTCTAGTGGCTCTCATCACCTCTTGTGTTGTGGGAAGCTTCTGAAATTTAATCACCTTATCCATTTGTCCTTCCCACTCAAGATACTCATCCGGATAATAACTTCCATAGAAAGGAAGTTCCACATAGTTGGATTAATGGACGATGGATTATAGGAATAACTGATTGTTTGATGTTGGATTATAGAAAGTAATCTTGATTGGATTATATAACTATGTCTTAATCGGGTTATTAGAAATATATTATTGTGGATGATAGAAATACACTTGTTGGAGTTCGGATTGTAGCAATAGGTTGTTGATGAATATTGAAAAGATGGAATTGTCGGAGAATGAATTATATCATTATATTGTCGGAGAATGAATTATAGCATTAAATTTTGAAGAATAAATTATAGCATTATATTGATGGAGATTAGAGGATAAACGTAGATTGTTGATGGATGTTTGATGATAGAAGTAGATTATTGTTGGATATTGGATGTGGATTATAGAAATAGTTTATTGATGGATTTCGGACTATTGGATGTTTGATTATAAGAAACCTTACTAGTGGATAGTGGATAGTGGATCATAGGATCACATGATTGATGGGTGTTGGATTATAGAAATGTATAATTGTTGACTATTGGATTATAGGACCACATTAATATTGGATATTGGATTGTACAAATACATTATCATTGGATATCGGATTATTAAAAATACATGATTGCTGAATATCGGATTCTAGGAGTAGATTATTGTTGGATATCGGATTCTAGAAGTAGATAATCGTTGATATGGGATTGTCAGAGATTGTATTATAGAATTAGATAATTATTGATATCGGATGATTGGAAATTGAATTATAGAAATAGATAATTATTGGATATCGGATTGTTTAAAATTGTATTATAGGATCACATAATCATTGGATTGATGGATGTTGAATTATTAGAAATAATTTATTGAGGAATAATAGATTGATGGATATCGGATTATAGAATTAGAGTATTGAATGTTGGATCGATAGAAGTCGGATCATAGAAATAGACTAATATCGTGAATATTGGACTTATTGATATTGGATTATAGGATTGTATAATTGCTAGAGATTGGATTATTGGATTATGATTACAATGTTGATGGTTTACTTACTGATCTCGTAATTGACAACTCTTGCATATCCAACCCTCACACCTTGTCGCCTTATATAAAACTCTAGTTAATACAATAGTATTGACACAACGCTTTGTTTAAAAACTTGATGCTTAGACAAAGTTTAGATAAAAAATGTTTACTTTGGGGAACTTTAGCCAAATGTTTAATTATGATTTAAAACAAGGCTATGGTATTGTTCTTACCATGGACATCTTTGGAAAATGATTTAACTTGGAAAAAAATTGGTTTGAACTTGGGTTAAATGGATGTTTGGATGGTGCACGTTGATGTACGAGATCGAGTCATTTCTACGATCGAGGTCCAGGGGTTATTTTGGAAAGTCACCCAAGTCAGTTAATGACCGGTCTTCACGCCGCACCTTGCTAAGCCATGACATCGTACTGCCTCAAGTCTGAAGTTGATAGGACTTGGCTAACTAATTTGTAACATTCCACCGTGGTTGTGCCATTTGGTTGCATGGGTGTCTGAGTGATCTACTTTTATGTATTCTCACATGGCGCAAGAGGGGGCTTAAATCCGGCGGGTTTCTATCCAAAGGAAGTGAAATCTTAGCGAGACAGGACTACAGTGGGATGGTGCATTGTAAAAGCCTTGTGATAATCTCTTAGTCGCACATCCTCGAAAGTGTGTGAGCGGACAGTATAAGTTGATTATTCTTGTGAGTAAAGCTGTACAACCTCTGTAGAGTGTAAAACTATTTGGAATAGCCGTGTCCACAGTCATGGACATGCTTAGCAAAGCCAATGCAAAGTTAGATATCTGGTTTTGATTTTAAAAAATGTTATCAAATGGTTTTGGATAGTTTTTCAATTGGGAAGTTGGGCAGGTTTGCTATGTGATAAGAGGGTATGCTTCACCACTCTTGTATGAAGGTTATCTAACTATAAAACTTGAGAATTTAGAAAATAAATTTTAATTATAGAATAACTGTTTTGAACTTAGTACAAATATTTAAAAAGAAAATATTGCTTTATGCAAATTCAACCCTATGAGCCTTCCTTTGATATATCCTTGCATACATTATAATTCTGTTATTGGGTGTAACATGCAGAGCACGGTTGTTTGTTCTCACTTTTGCTTAATAAAATGTTATTCAAAGGAGAAGAACTTTGCACTGTTGAAGATTTTGACGACTAGGCCGCTACCCCAGTCGATTGCCTATGGCAGATTAGCTGGACTCTACTACCTTTTCATCGACTTCCATCATGTTCTTTATTGTTGGCTCATAAGCATTTATGGTAATCAACTCTGAAATTTATTAATAAAGTTTTACGAATTATGGATGGTTCCATATTTGTTTACTGTGTGAGCTAGCTACTGATCATGGGACTAGTTCAGTAATATACAGAGGATTTGGGAGTGTTAATCCCAAGTGCTAACAATTATCAAGGTAGGCATAATCAAATTGGTTGCATAGCTAATCCCAGAGTATTAAAGAATTTAATGATTGAATTAGCATGCGATAGTTTGAATCAAATAAATTTAGGAAAACTGGGTGCAATATGATCAAAGCACAACTTGTCTTGCTATAGCAATGATGTTGTTCTTTTATCTTCGACTTCCTTTGAACTTCAGCTCCTTCGAACGCTTCCCGAACGTCAACGTCTAACGAGAGAGAAAACACAAAAATAAACAAAACTCAAAAAGACAAATCAAATAAACTCCAAATTGAAATTCAACGATACTGGAAGGTAGGGCTTGATTTTAAATGAATTTATAAACTTGAATGGGTTCAATCAGAGATCATATGAGGAAGAATGAGCTCTCAGAAGTTTGATCAAGAAAGGAAATGCTAAACAAATAAAAGGGAGAGAGAATTTGTTGTCCCTCTGACCTCCTGGAGTAAAACCCCTAACTTACTCTGGTTTGACATTCGCAAGAATTGTCAAATTTGGGATTATTCGAATTCGGCTGAAAGTTACCCCCCTTCTTCCTTAACTCCGGTAAGACCCTTCTTTTCTCAATTCCTTGCTCTTGGGCCCTCTTTAGGTCCTATTGCATCTAACCCTACCATTCTCTCATGATCATTTTGCTCAGACCTCACTGTCTTCATCATCTTCTCTAGCCCCGGCAAGCAACTTGGTCGCCGGAGTCACTTCGGCCGCCTCCTAGCCTCTACAGCATTAAGGTACCCTCCTAGTAGTCCCTAGAAGCTTGGCACTCACTTCTTCGAACTGCTGCGGAGCTCTTTTTGTTTTTGTCGTTTGGCCGTGTTTTACACCGTCATTCAACTCCGGCTTGCCGGCGTTCTAGGCCACCGCCGTCGTCATGAGTAGCCCCAGTAGGTGCGCAACACTATTGTGCACTTGGTGGTGCCCTTGGTTCACGCCGGCGTGGTCCACATCGCCGGCCATGAGCTTTTTCTCGCGTTCGGGGTTTTACCGTGTCGTACTCAGACAAACCCTGTAGCATAATGATTAGCATTTAATTTGTCCTAGTCTAATCATTAGCCTTAATTACCATTCTTGTCGGTAGCTTGCGCGCTGTTAAGCTTGGAACCTCTTAGGTGAAATATTAACCGCAGTTAAAGACCTCTTTAGATTCAGTCTAAACCGTAGGATCCTCCTATGTTAAATCCATAGTTGCCAGGACCTCCCCTGGTTAGATCCTAGCCGTTGGGACCTCTTTGAGGTTAGATCTGGACCTTAGGTTCCTTTCTGTAAAACCTTAGTCGCAGGACCTCCCCCTAGTTTAGATCCTAGCCGTAAAGACCTCATCGGCTTAATCTTGGCCGTTGGTATCGCCTCGTGCTTTGGACCACCCGTGGTCGTTTTTGCAAAAACCACCCTTGGGGTCCTCTTTGCAAAAGATCACCCCTGGTCCTTGTAAAGAGAACCTCAGGACCTCCCTCCGCTTTGATCTGGACCGTTCAGGATCTCCCCATGGAGATCTGAGCCGTCCAGATCTCTTTCTGTTAAAACCTTGCCTTTGCGGACCTCCTCGTGCAGATCCTGATCGTTAAGACCTCCCCGGGCAGATCTTGACCGTTCAGGACCTCCTAAAGGAGATCTGAGCCTTTAAGACCTCCCTCTGCTAAGGCCTTGTCTTTGCGGACCTCCCCAATCTAGATCTAGGCCGTCCAGGACCTCCTCTGGTGGATCTTGGCCATCCCAGACCTCCTTCGATTAGATCCTTAGCTTCAGGACCTCCCCTCTGCTTTGGATCGTTAGATCTAGATCTAACGGGCTAGACCACCTCGGCGCGTTTGGAGTTCTAAACGTTCCAGTCCGTGTGGGCCGTCCGTTGTGAGATCTACGTCTAAGATCTTTAGTGCGTTCGGACCTCCGATCGGAGCTCTTGCTGTGAGCCGCTCATCTTTATATCTGCGGTCCACGTTGGTTGGATCGTTCGGACCGCCGAACGTCTCTTTCGCGGTGGGCCGTTGGATCTAAATCCAACGGTAGAGACCTTGTCTGTGCGCGCACGTGCGTTGTGTTGCGAAGCGCGTGGGCCGTTGGATTCCAGATCTGCGGCCCACGTTGTTCCACGCTTTTCTCTTTTGGGTTGGATTTGTTTAATTCAGTAAGTCGTTATTTGTGAACTGAAAATTGTTTTAAACTTGGAAATATCATAACTAATTCATTTTAATTCCTTTTTAGTTGATTCCAACTGTGTTAAATTCATGTTTTACTAAAGTTTAATCTAAAAATGCATATAGACATTGTTCCATGCCAGAAAACCTTGTAAACATTATTAACTTGTTTTCAGCCATTATTTGATATTCCAGAAATTCATTTAAAACTTGTAAAATACATAACGTTTTTTGTATAACTCCAAACTGAGCAAACTCAAGCTTATAAAATTTCTCTGTTAGTGTACTTTAATATGGGATAGAGTTTGTTCATGTCTTTGCCTCTGAAGAATGATATGTGCTAATTTGACAACTTAGGAAAATCATAAGTAATTCATTTTAACTCCAATTTGAGTAAATTTAGTTTTGCTATTCTTAGAATGCCATATTCTACCTACCATAAAAAATTTAGGTTCTAGGTCATTCTAGAAATTTATGCCATGAACAGTACCAGTAATTAATTTAGTTTGAATTTCCAGGCTGAGAGAAATTGTTTTAGCTATAACTTTTTCATACTTAGTCCAAATGACTTGATTCTTATTTCTAAATTCATTTAAAATCATACCTTTGCTGCTGTATAAATTTCATGGGATTTGGATGACTTTGGCTTTTGGATTTCTTTCTGTTCGCTCGCTTTTATCTGATCTTCTCGTTCTTGCGATAGGTTTCGAAGAAATTATTGATTTCGTGAGTGATCCTCTGCAGCAAGAAAGTGATCTCCATCAAGGCAAGAAGATGTAGCATCATTTGATCATATTGCTCCTATTACTTTTAAAGTCTAATATCTTGTTTGTAAAAATTAAGTATGCATGCTTCTTCGTGTCAATTTTAATTTTGTCAATTAGAGGTAGTTAATCCTATTGCATTGTTGCCCTGAAATTATTCACCCCTGCCACTGCTATAGGTTATTATCCTCACTGGTGAATTAGAGCCCGGTGGATGATTTATGATCTTTTTATTGTCTTTGCGATATGATGCTTAGCAATGCTTAGTTACCGGTAGAATTGGGTGGTTATCGACTTAGTCGATGACCTTGATCACACAAACTTATTATGACTTTATAATTCAGCCTCTGTGCTATGTTCATTTGTGAAAACTAAAAACGAAAACAAAATGATTTGGACTTGGGCACAACGGTAAGATGGTGTGCTTTTGGGTGTGACTGGAATGGTGCCCGGGTCATTAAGGACCGAGTTACTTGCGCCACCGTACCGAGTATTTTGCGTGCTAACCACACTAGAGGAAATGGGACCTCTCTTGACTTAGAACTTTAGCGTGTGTTAGCTACAGTCGCAGGAGGCGTGTGTGTGTTGTGTTGTGGTAAAATGAGGTGGTTCATGTGTTGGGAGCATTGTAGTTGTCCGAAAAGCTTTACCCTGAGTGGGTAGTTGTCTTTTCGGCTTTACAATGTAAGCGTATGGGTTCCTATCCATACGAGCGGCTCGTAGTTGATACACAATATTGGAAACGTCTCGCAGGACTTAGCCGTGCCGGCATACCAAAGGAAGTGTGCTTAATAGCTTGGCAAAAAGGCGGTCTGAAGTGTGGGTACATTGGTACACCCCTGCAGGGTTAAAACTATTCGAATAGCCTCGTCCTAGGTTATGCACACGCTCGGATACACCCCGTCAGAACTAGACTACAACGTTTTAATTAAAACTTGATGTGGGTGGTACGAATGGGTAATTCGTGCTATTATTGTGATGGCTATTGGGTTAGTCATCTCTAGGATGTCTTTATGTTATTACTTATTGTCTCGTTATTATTTGTGCAAATAAAATTCAGATTGTTCAAACTGCCTTCAAACTATTACTTATTGCAAATAAAACTTGCTTTATACTGAAAATAAACCTTTAAGCCTTCCCCTTTGATTAAGCCTGCATGTAGTAGTATCTAGGCTTGTTACTCGAAGTCTTGCAGTACATTTTTGTACTCATTTGCTTTGCTTAATTGTTGTAGAGAAGGTTGATCCCCAAGGGATCAACTTTGGTGAGTTTTGCTGCGGTGTGGACGACTAGCTTGGCGGTCCGGTCGGATTGCCTTGTGGGTGTATGGCAAACCGGTTGGCTTTTGTCTTAGCCATCTTATGACATTTTGCTTCCGCTGTTATTTCTAACTCTTTAGCTTGTTGGGGATCGGTTGGTCTCCTTTGTAATAACTATTATGTATGTCTTTTGCTTGTAAAGTTTAAGCTTCAGTTATATGTGTTGTATGGAATTGATGCAATGTTTTGTAAAAGGGTGTGTATACTGCAATTATGGAAAGTATACATTTTCCCGAGGCACGGTATATTTTGTTTGTGATGCTAGAGTCAATGGAGGACTAAGCATTACAAGCTAAATATACCGGGGTCTCACAGATTCTGGGACAGTCTTTGGGGAAGGAAATAGGGAGAAAACTGTATAATCATTAGTTTTCATAACTAGGAAGTTGTAAGAAATTTTGTGAGGGTTCTAGAAAGTATTGGTTTGATAGATTTGGAGTTCGGGTGAATAAGTTAGAGCCTTTTACCTACTAGGACAGCGGGTAGTATGTTCGGTAGAATTGGGTTAATTGTGTCGTTTTGGCGTAGACATACGGGGTCGATTAGTGTAATATTTTGGTACTATGATGATGTGATCTTGAGATTGTTTTGAATTGTTTGTTCAGGGAGTGTGGCTTCTAATGCCTTACCGCCGCCTCGCTATCCGGCTCCAAGGGGATAAAGAGACAAGTGCATGATAGACAGTGCTAATGGATCCTTCTCAGTCAAATATTCACTCTTTTGGTCGTGTATACCATCACCTTCTCTACAAGAGAATATGCATCTATGCCACTAACCTACATGTTAATGGTTTGACTAAGAGACGAGAGTGTGAGGTTAATCCCAATATTCAATGCGTAGGTAAGGCAGTTGCTACCAATGATGTTAAACCAAATGTATATATTTCATGAAATTCTCAACTAGTTTACTGTTGGTAAAATAATTTAAATGCATGAACCGAGTGCAAAATCAGTAAAGATTGGTTTAATCTATTCAGTAGATATTTTTCTTAATTTTCCAGAATTTTCCTAGCATTATCCTTATAATTGGGACCTCTCGGCCGAGAACGCCTGGAACCATGCGTCCTAGAGCAATTAATTATATATTTTAGCTTTTTTTTTGAACTACAAAACCCCATAAATAACCGCCAATACACATAATGCTAGGAAATGTACCATAAAAATATGATGCTTTCAAATATGCACTGTCTAAGGTTTCTTAAATTTATGGAAACTCATAAGCCAGAAAACCAAGTTTTTATGATTAATTATGGTTATTTCAGAAATTAGCTTAATAGTTAATGTAATTAACCTAAACCGTACTGTCTAAGTTACAAAATTCCTTAATTCTTTACTGGTCACTGAAAAATAGGAAATCCGAGGGGTTTTATGCAAGAATACCTTAAATCCAAAATTCTCCATAATATCACTACATTCCAGGGGGTTGTACGCACAATTCCTTGTATTGCTATTTTTCTCATGATTTCCATAAATCAAGGGCATTTCCTCCTTTAGATCTAATTCAAGCTGGCTTAGTTTTGTGTTCTCTGGCTGAATTCTGAATTGGCCCAGTTCCATTGCTGGGTTGTGGTTGTCAGCTAGCCCATGGAGCCGAGTGAACTTGGGTTTTCACCCTAGTCCACAAAACTGAGTGGCGGTGGCGCGGGGCAGGCGCAGATGGTAGCGGCTATGGGCTGGCGTGGGCGGGGATGCGGCTCGGTGGTGCTGGATCGGCGCTTTGGCCGAAGCGGCAGCGCGTGGTGTCAGGTTGATGTAGCGATAGCAGATCGGCATGGTGAGTGGAGATGGTGGAGTGAGGCCAAAGGCAGCGGCGTGCACTTGTAGTCGACGACGTCGGCCTGTTTGGAATTCACGACACGCGCGTCAGCGGCGGGCTGGCGCTGTTGCAACAGAGTGCACGGCTGCAAAGACAGCTTTGACACGCGCGCAGGGGGGGTGTCTGTAACATCCCAATTTCCAGAGCTTAAAAATCTTTTAATAGTTAGTAGGAAGAAAATTCACCATTTGGATTTTATTTGAATTTAATTTCAAAAGCTTAATATTGGACTTTACAATCAAAAACATTTAATGTGAATAATCCCAACATGAACAATAGCCAAAACTATTTTATTTGGGTTCTATATGCTCAGATATATTTTCTAGATTTTTCTAGAATTTTTCTGAGTTCATTTACTATTTTCTATTACTTATTTGGATTTCTGATATTTTCTAAATTAGAAAAGGTATTTAAAATCTTAGATATTTCCTTGGGCCTAAACCCATTCCTATTCCTAACCCCGCCCGCTTTCCTTCGCCATGTGCCTGGTCAGCGCATACACCAACTCCACGCGCGCATGCTGCCGCCTCAACCGACATGCGGGCCCCGCATGTCGCCTCTCTGCTTCTCTCTCTCGCGCTCGGCCCGACCTCCACCGCTCGATCAAGATTCGACGGTCGGATGCGGCCGAGGTACCGAGGGTCCGAACGCCTCTGATTGTGGGCGTTCGATCGATCTGACGGCCGATCTTGAGTCCGTTCGCGCCGCCGCGTTTCACACGCGCCGAGCCGTCGCCGGCGTGTGGGACCCACCTTGGGTTCTTGTTCATCATCCCGACTCGGACTCTCCTCTTTCATTATCTCCGCCGCCGACGCGTTTCTTCCTCGCCGTCTCCATCATGGACTCCTCCGCGGCCGTGTATAAAAGAGAGGACCCCTGGCTTCCGCACTCCAACCCGCGCGCGCCGCTCAAAACCCTAACCCTAGCCGCAAAGCTCGGAGAAGCATCTGCGCGCCGCAACTCCGACGAGCTTGTTCTCGCGCCGCGCCTCTTCGTCGCACCCTCGGCATCGCACGGAGCCCTCTACCTCTGGTGGCCTTGGTTTCGCGGAAGATCGCCGTAGCTCGATCCCGTCGAGCCCGAATCCTCTCCGCCGCTTCGCTCGCGCGCGGCGCCACGACGTTCCGTGCACGGTGAGCACACCGCGTGATCCTCGTGTCATCCTCTACCTCCCGGTACCACCCACCGCCGGTGAAACACCGCCGTTCGCCGGAACCTTTGGTTCCCGAGCCACCGCCGCCGTCGGGTCCGACGTGGCCGTCCACGTCAGCGCCAGCATCAGCCCCGCGCCTGCGTGTCATCCACGTGGCGCCGCGTCGGCGTCCTCGTCGCCGCGTGGCTTGGTCCACGGACCCGAGTCCGAGGCTCGGTGGACCTAGTCCGCGTGAGCCTAGCCTCTGACATGTGGGACCCACATGTCAGAGAATTCTTTTTATTTATCTTTTTTTCGAAATTCCTTCGCTGACGTCAGCTTGCGCATTAAATCTGATTTTCCTTTAGGAAAATAATTCGGTAAATTCATAAAATCTGATTTTCAGCATTTTATGTAATTTCAAACTTCCAAAGCTCATAACTTTTGCATCCTAACTCCGATTGAGCCCATTCAAATTTATAAATTTGTCTAAATTCAAGATCTATTTATATGAGATTTTTATTTAATTTTTGGAGTTTGTTTTGCCTCTGTTATTTATTTGTTTTGTTTCGTTTGCGAGTAGACGTCGATTCGTCGGGGTATTTTGTGGAAGAAGGAGCACCCCAAGATCAAGACCAGTACATAGACCTTTTCCAAGACAAGTCATACCTTTGATCATCTTGAACCCAGTTTTCAAATTACTTTGTGTTAAATTAATGCATTCTACTTTAATTATTTATTTAAATGCTTTGGGCATAGTTATTATCCAAATTGTTATCACACTTTGGCCTTGTATGTCATAATTCCTTGTCACCCTAGATTGGTTACTAGTTGGTATTATTATAGCACCAACGTGGGTTGGTTAGATGCGAGTACAATTGCTTAGCCATGCCCCGAGTCATCATCACATGTAGGTTGCAAATGTTAATTATGACTAAGTGACTATGGAACCTCGTGTAAAACTGTGTGCTATGTGTTATTACTTCGTGATGGCATGTGTTGCACTAAAACCAACTGGGTGGTAAAGGATTTAGACTGAGGCAAGTGGTGGAGACTGTGTGACATGGTGGTCTATGTGATGGGAATGATGGTCTTTGTGACTTAGTTAGAAAATGGAAGTCTTGCCTTGGTCAATTAAGGACTTAACTTTGTGCGCCATTGGCGAGCCTTCATCAGACGACCACATGCCTGGTATGGGACGGGCCTAACTTAGTAAGTTATGGATTCTCGGCATTGATGTTCAGGAGGATAGGTTAGGCTGTGTGACCGGGTGGAGGTGTGACTACTTGGTGGTTGCATCGCGGGACGATTCGTCTTCCCTGTCCAGCGGTGTGTGTTATACCAATTCTATGTGAGCTGGTATAGCGGTTTGTAAGCACACTGGGAATGTCAATGTTTGAGATGAAGTTTCCGAACTGTTTTGTTACGATTGGTGCTTGCTACACTAGTTGTATCTTGTGGGTAAAGTGTACAACCTCTGCAGAGTGTTAAACAATCTATTCGAATAGCCGCGTCATGATCATGGACATGCTCGGGATTTCACACGAGGGGTAGTTTTCATAAAATGTGGGAATGGGAGCTGTGTGACCTTAATCATATGGCTATGTGAAATAATCTGTTTAGCTGTGTGTCTTTGTGGAAACAACTGTCAAATTAATATTGTCTATTTGTTTTGGAATTATGCTTTTAATCTATTATTGTATTCAATTGCAAATGTGTGAGGACCCCAATTTATTCGGCTTGTAATGCTTAACCAACCACCTGGTCCTAGCATCACAAATCAAATAAATTGATCCTCGAGATATGTATACTTCTGAGCAAATATACACCCCGTTACAAAATTAGACATCAACTCCATTCCAAACATAGAGTCCAAACACTACACTACCAAACGGAAGATAAACAAATAGTAGAGTTATTACAGACAAAGGCCGACAGGCCAAGATACATAAACAATAGAGAGAAGACAGCGGAAGCAAAAGTGCCATAAGATGGCTATAAACAAAGCCAATCAGCGTGCCTCCAACCCACAAGGCATCCGACCAGGACCGCCAAGTCTAGTCGCCCACGAAACGGCAACTGACTCACGAAGTGAGGCCCATGGGGCTCACCTTCTTCCTCTGCAACAAAAACATTAAGCAAAGCACCTGAGTACAAAGATTGTCTTTGTACCCGCAAGACTGACGTGTGAACTAGCAGACCTGTTCATATGCTACATGCAGGCTTGTCTGGTGGAGGCCATATGTTTCATTTGCATAAAGCCAATTTTCATTTGCAATAATATAATACAGTTTGAAGGCAAGTTTGCAATTCATTTTTAAGATTGAAATAACAGTAAAGATAATAATAACAAAAGCGAAAGATAAACAACCTAGAAGTGACTATCCCAATAGTCACCACAACAATAGCACGAATCCCAGATTCGTACCACCCATCAAGTTTTAATTTAAATGTTGTAGTCTAACTCTCGATAAGCTTACCCAAGCGTGTCCATCACCTAGGACGAGGCTATTCGAATAGTTTTTGAACCTGCAGGGTGTACCACTGCATCCACACTTCGCACCGCCTTTAAGCCAAAGCACACTTAGAAGGTATCTGGCACAACTAAGTCCTCGAGACTTTTCCAATATTGTGTATTAACTACGAGCCGCTCGTATGGATAGAAATCCATACGCTTACATGGTAAAGCCGAAAAGACAACTACCCACTCGAGGATAAAGCTTTTGGACAACTACCATGCTCCCACCTCCATCCCTCCTGCGACCTCCTGCGACCGGAGCCAATACACGCCAAAGTACTAGGTCAAGAGAGGTCCCATACCCTCTAGTGTGGTTAGCACGAAATGCTGGATAACGAAACTCACAAGATGTTCGGTCCTTAATTGACCGGGCACCTTTCGATCACACCCAAAAGATCACACCAATCTTACCATTGTGCGCGCCCAAATCATTTTTGTTTTCATTTTTAGTTTTGCAATTAAACAAAGCAGAAATGCTGAAACATAAAGTTATAGAAAATTTTGTGTGATCAAGGTTACCGACTAAGTCGATAACCGCCCATTTCTACCGATACTAAGCATGTCTAAGCAATTTGACCCGGATCTACTAAGTGGCAAGAGATCATCTAGCGACCTCTGATCACAGCAAATAACCTAGGCTCAGGTAGTAGAGGTCAATATTCTATCTACAGGATATGCAGCTACGGATTTAACTAATCAATTTAACACAAATTAAGCGATGCATACATACAGCTGAAACAAAATATTAGACTTTAAAATACTGGGATTATCATGATCAAACTGCTTGCCTGGCTGCTGTTGCTCAAGTTGTTGCGGAGGGTTGTTCTCAGGGTTGCCGCAAATATCGAATCCTAACGATTGAATAAAACAGCGAATAAGAACGAATAACACCGGCAAAAATCAAATATGCAACAACAAACAAACATACTAAAACTCACACAGCAGCTTAAGCATGATATAACAAAATTTTAGAAACAGAGAACAATTCATTTTAAGTGGTTATGAATTTTCTAAGAATTTTCCAAGCTAACAATACACATGAAAACACTAGCTAATTACTTAACAAATTTTCATGAACAAAAACAGTATCTAAAACCTAACCGATAATTAGCACACTAAAAATGAAAATTTACTGAGTTGGTTTTTTGGATATGGACAATTATTGAAAAGATATGAATTTTCTAACTTGGAAAAATACATAAAACACCATTTAATTAATTAACAGATTTTTGCTACAGAGACAAGGTTGAGACTAATTTTTAATAAATAGCACAATTAAAATGAAAATGAACAAGACTTGGTTTCATGCGATTTGGATAAAAATTGAATTAGTTATGCATTTTCTAAGTTTAAATGAATTAACAATGCGACAGAAAACACATTACATAAATACTAAAGCATTTAATCCTTTTTCTACCCACAGCCAACCAGCCCCAGACACTGACTGGCGGGCCCTCGCGAAAGTGCTGACCAGAACAGCCCGCCCGCCGAAAGTGACGTCGAAGGCGTGTTCTAAGAATACGTCTTTGACTTATCAAAGTATACTTCTAACATATACACACAAAGAAATACGCTTCCAAACAGAGAAAACGCATTACCAGAGCTACACAACCCTAACTGACAGCATAGACCCACATGACAGTGACTAAGAGAAAACATAACGGGCTGGATTAAAGGTTCTCTAAACGGGATTAGCCAATAGGGCCCACAAGTCAGTGACCTAACAGAACCAAGTTTAGCGATAACTAAACTTCGCCGGCGGCTCACCGGCCCGCACGGGGACGGCGGCGCGGCCGCGCAGTGGATCTCGCGAACCAGCGGGTTTCAAAGTGAGCGAGTGATACCTTCGGGTTCACAGAGACTTTGCGAACCCGATGACGGCGGTGCTGACCCACGGAGATGCCGCGATGAGTCGCGGCGAACGGAGGCGGAGAAGAAAGTGCGGCCTCGCGAGAAGACGCCACAGCGATGAGAAGCCGAGAAGGTGCGCACAGCTTCGCTTGACTCCGGGAAGGATAAGCCCACGACCACGGCGGCGATGGAGCTCCGGCGGCCGAAATTGCTACGGCGCGAATCACCGTGCGCGGGAAGAAACGCCCGCACGCCACCATGATGTACCAAGGCCGAAAGGAGCTCACGGTTAGACTCGTAAAGGGATTGCGATTACGAGGACCAGCGCCGAGGCGAGGACTCACCAGAGCGCAAATGAGCTCGCGGAGCCGAGATCACCGGAGGCGGAGACGGCGAACCAGCTCCGGCGATACTTTGGATGCCGAGGCTCGGGATGGGCAAAATGGATGCGGCGAGGAACAAGGAAGGCGGCGAAGGTTGCGGAAGCACAAGCGGCAACGAGGTGGTGGCGCCGCCTCTCCTTCTTCTCCGGCAAACCGAAGTGGGCGGAGGAGCAACAGAGCGGGAAAACGAGATGTGAGTGATCGCGGTGAGGTAATGAAGGTCCGCGACACCGGAGAAGGACACGCGGCAAATAGGTGGCGCGGCGAGGTACGTGGCACCCATGCGCGAACGCCGCGAGCTCCGGTGAGGTGCGGAGAAGACGAGGCGACCGACGGTAGGGTCCACCGCCGACCAACGGACGGCGGTGCGAACCGGTGGTTTGATTTGATCGACAACGCCCGACCGCTGGATCTCGAAATGGACGGCTGGGATTGGTGTATGCATTCGGACAGGTCGGTTGCGCACGCGACATGGATCGTTCGATCTTCATCGGACGGTCACGATTGATTGGACTCGGGCGGTGCGATTAGTTGACGCGACCGAGTCCATTAGTGCGGTCGGACTCGAGCCCAAGTGTGGTTCGGGCCCGACAAACAGTGTTTTTCTGGTTTTGAGTTTAAAAGCTGAGAGAGTTTAGGGAATTTTTAGAGATAGTTCCCGAGCTCCAAAAATTCCGAAATTTTTATGGTAGCTACTTGAGACAGATATAAACATTGCATAAATTTTCCAGAACTTTTTATGCAATGAAAAGTTCTGCAGAAAATTCACAAGCATGCTGACCTAGGGTTTGACCAGATTTTCAACTAGCTTGACTTGGCCATATGAAATAGCAAATAAAATCTAAAAATTGTGAGATAATTCAGGGAGGTAGATAGGATGATCAAGATGCTAGGAAAAATAACTTCAGAGGATGATCACAAGTTTGAAGGCTAATAATTTGATGACAACAATTCCCAATCACAAGAATCAACTTCTAGAAAATTGGAAATTGCTAGGGAAAAATGTAGAAACTTTCAAATGATTTGAAGAGACAACAAAAGTTTTTATTTCTCCTCAAAATTTTACATTTGAAATACAAACCCTAAGTTAGGGCTGTTACAAAATGTTGCTTTTATGCAAAAGAACCACAGAAGCCTTTTCTTTGGAATAAGCCTGCATCTATACATTGCATTCTGTGGTATGATTTGCGAGTACGGTTGTGTACTCACGCTTGTTGTAAAACTTGCGCCCAAACCTACAGAAGAGGAGGAGTCTACGCCTGCTTTCGAGGAGGAGTTCGCTGAAGGCTGATCGTTCGTTAAGGTCTGGATCCCAGTCGGTTGCCTGTGATGAATTGGTGGGATCTACGTTGGAGTTTTCCGTTCCGCTGCTGCTTTATTTCCTGTTAGCCCTGCGAGGCTTAATAAGTGTAAACTCGACCATAAGGTCAAAACCCTTATTTGTTATTCAAACTAATCGTTTACTTTATTTATCGCTTGTGTGGATCGATATTTACCTGTGTTAACCCTGTGTGCACTAGCGTGATCTGGACTAGTGCAAGATACAGAGGGTTCGAATAATGATGCAGGTCCCGGCAGAGGTGGTATCGAGCCATACCGATGAGGTCTTGACCTTAGATAGATTGGGCGTCTTTAGAGTGTCCAAATTATATTCTAAAGGAAAAATTAACTTGCAACGTTAATTGATTGCTTAACTCTTCTCATGTCTCTCTCGCCTCAACTTTTGCTATAATCTCTTCTCTCCCGCTGTTTTAAAGTTGCTCTTACCTGTTGCTCGTCTGTCTTGACAGATGCCTCAAATCTTGAGCTATGGTGAGCGACTTTGGAGGGTATGCCGCCGAGCTTTGGAAGTTGCTCCGTGTTCTTGGAGGTTTTGATCTTCCTTAGACGTCGGCAACAATCGGACGGTGAATGGACAAAACCGTGGAGTGATTTGTCGCCTGACGATCTACGCCAGGAGGAACGACAAGGCAAGACAACCTTCGCACGTCTCGGTGAGGAAGATCACTTGGCTGGAAGGTATCCAGGAGTCATCACGCTTGGCCATGCTGCGTATCTGCAACATCTACGCGCGGGAGCTTCAGGACACCGTCTTCCGTTACCACCCTAGAGCTGCAGCCGTGGACTTGCCAGCACGCTACCCGTCCACAGAAGGAGAGAGCAACGCTACAGTCGTGCACCTCGCACAGTTTGTGGCCGCCTAGGAGGAAGCCTTGGAGAGAACCATCACGAAGCTGGATCATGTCTATGAAGCCTTGCAGAGAGCTGAAGAGAAGGTCGCCACTCTGCATGAGATCCTCTACGATCAAGTTCCCGAAGAAGAGGAAGACCCCGAGGAAGATTCTGAAGAGGATCCGGAGGAAGGCCCAGTTGAGCCCGAAGAAGATGCAGAGCCAGAGGAGCCAGCGGAGCCAGTTGCACCGGGAACGCCTGTTCCTGCTGCACCCGCCTGTGGCATCGAGATCGGTTGCCAAGATGCCGCTCACTTCCGAGTCTCACACCGTCGGAGCGTCGCCGCGGTTGTGGAGGTTTTCTCGAGTAGTTGGTCTTAGTTCCAGTTTTCAGGCTTAGCCAGTTTCAGTTTAGTGAGTCGCCCTTTTGGCGGTAGTTTTGTGTGCTTAGGTCGTTGTTTCTTTTGTGTGCGAGTATGAGCTGCAAAGGCCCTTAGGCATTTGTTGTGGCCATGCTAAGACCCTATTTAATAAAGGTATTTCATTTGAGTTTCTTGAGCTGTGTTTTGTTGGGTTTAACCTACCCCTGCTTAGTTCTCAACTTATCTTGTGCTTGCTACCTTATCTAACCTATGGAGCTTCGCCAGATGGTTCAAACTCGTCAGACTGCTGCTAGTGGTTCCGGCACCCCAGCGCCGAGAAGCAATGAGCAACTAGCCGCAGGAGCAGTTCCGCCACAAGCACCTCCAATTGACTTGCAGAACTTTGGAGCTTTCATGGCGGCACGCATCGGTGATGAATACTATGATGACTCGGATGCAAGTTATGAACAACGTGCCAACAACAACAAAGAATCAACAAGATGGAGCCCAATGCTCATGGTCACCATGGACCATCCAAACTTGCAGAATTTATGAGGACTCGTCCACCAACATTTTCCGGACATGTCTCTCCAGTGGAAGCAGACGATTGGCTCAGAGTTATCGAAAGGAAGCTGCTGATCACCCAGTGCAGCGACCGGGAGAAGGTTTTGTATGCCACTCACCAGATGGAAGGCACCGCTGCTGAATGGTGGGAGAACTTCTGTGCCGTGCATGAGACGCCACAGGATATCACCTGGGAGGAATTCTCTGCAGCTTTTCGCTAGTATCACGTACCAGAAGGCATTATCGATCTGAAGAAGGATGAGTTCCGCGCTCTCAAGCAAGGAGCTATGTCAGTGTCTGACTACCTCAACAAGTTTTCTCAGCTAGCTCGCTATGCAGCGGAAGATGTAGCTACGGACAAGGCTCGTCAGAGTCGTTTCCTGAAGGGGCTAAACACTGGACTGCAAGTCAGTTTGATCGCCCATACTTTTCCTGATTTTCAAGAGCTGGTCAACAAAGCCTTTGTTTTGGAGGACAAACGCAAGGAACTGGAGGATAACCGTAAACGCCGGATGGCTCAGCAAGGGAACCATCAATCACAAAGCCAGAGGCAAGAACGGTGCGGCCGCCAACAAAGTTTCCACCCCACACTTCGCCGTTGAGCACTCGCACCAACTTCGGCGCCCGCCCACCGCTCGAACTTCCGCAACCCCGCACTGTCAACCCCAATTCAGAAGCAACCACAGAGCGCACCAAAGGTGCATTACGCTGTCGTCGGCCGTGACATTTTGCCAACCAGTGTCCGCAAAGGGGAACAATCACTCCAGTACGCTTCAACCTTGGAGCTACGCCATCCAAGACACCAGCACCAGGCATCAACCAAGGAGCTTCACAAGTTGCCGGTCAAGCCGGAGGAGCACCACAGTCCGTGATCAGAGGCCGTGTCAACCACGTCACTCTGGAAGGAGCCCAGGAATCACCGGACGTCGATCGGGTAAGTTTACGTTAACTCGAGTACTGCATCGGTTTTGTTTGATTACGAGCATCGCATTCGTTTGTTTCTGGAATGTTTGCAACCAAAAATAAATTGGAAGTTATGCAACTTAAGCATACTCTGGTAGTCCAGTCGCCTGGAGCAGAGCTAAGTACTAGAGTGGGATGTTTAGGAGCTAAGTTACTCATAGCTGGAGTTGAGTTTCTAGCCAACCTAATTGTTCTAGACACCCAAACCCTAGATGTCATTCTTGGCATGGATTGGTTATCCAAGCACAAAGCCATGCTAGATTGTGGCCGAAGAGCCGTAACAGTCGAGGATGCCAAAGGAAACAAGGTAGAGTTTCTAGCCACCTCAGTTCGTGATGGACATTTGCTAGTAAACAGTTTGAAGACCCTTTCCTTAGAAGAAGTACCAGTAGTCAGTGAATATCCAGATGTGTTTCCAGAGGAGTTACCAGAATGCCACCGGATCGTGATATCGAGTTTGTTATCGACCTAGTGCCAGGGACAGCACCAATTTCAAAGAGACCTTATCGGATGCCAGCCGATGAATTGGTAGAGATGAAGAAGCAGATAGAAGAACTTCTTTAGAAAGGTTTCGTGAGACCTAGTTCGTCGCCATGGGGAGCGCCAGTGTTGTTTGTCAAGAAGAAAGATGGAAGTATGAGGATGTGTATTGATTACCGTTCTCTCAACGAAGTTACCATCAAGAACAAGTACCCACTACCCCGGATAGATGATCATTTGATCGATGAAAGGAGCCGGATTATTCTCAAAGATCGACTGCGATCAAAGTTACCACCACTAAAGATTTGTCCTAAGGATATACCAAGACCGCGTTCTCAACACGGTATGGACATTATGAGTTCTTAGTCATGTCCTTTGGTCTGACTAATGCCCCTGCCTACTTCATGAACATGATGAATAAAGTATTCATGGAATATTTAGACAAGTTCGTAGTTGTGTTCATTGATGATATTCTGGTGTACTCCAAGTCGGAGGAAGAACACGCCGAGCACTTAAGGATAGTATTGGAAAAACTCCGAGAGCATCAGCTGTATGCCAAGTTCAGTAAGTGTGATTTTTGGAAGAAGGAAGTGGATTTCCTTGGTCATGTGATGACAGCCGAGGGAGTAGCAGTTGACCCCGGTAAAGTTAAAGTAGTATTATATTGGGAGCAGCCCAAAGCGTAACTCGATTCGCGATTTCTTGGGAATGGCGAGTTATTACCGCGTTTCATCAAGGATTCTCATCGATTACTAAGCCCCTTACGCAATTCTTGAAGAAGGAGAAAAGTTCACTTGGACTCACTGTGAGAAAAGTTTTCAAGAGTTGAAGAACGTTTGACTTCACCCGATCTTGATTTTGCGGATATTCGCAAGGATTTCGATATCTATTGTGATGCTTCGCGTCAAGGATTAGGATGCGCCCGATGCAAGAAGGAAGAGCGACGCCTATGCGTTAAAGCGCTTGAGACCCCACGAAGAGAATTACCCTACTCATGATCCGGAATTAGCCGTAGTGCATGCTTTAAAGATTTAGCGTCATTACCTCATCGGTAATCATTTGTGAAGTCTATACAGATCATAAGAGTCTAAAGTATATCTTCACCCAGTCAGATTTGAACATGAGGCAGAGAAGATGGTTAGAATTGATCAAGGATTATAATCTTGGAATCCACTACCATCCCGGAAAAGCCAACGTAGTTGCAGATGCTCTAAGTCGTAAGAGTTACTGCAATGCCTTGGAAGTAAAGGAAAGTTTCCCAGAACTACATGAAGAATTTCAGAAGCTAAAGCTAGAAGTTGTGTCCGAAGGATTTGTAGCCAATTTGGAAGTACAGTCTACCCTGGAGAAGCAAATTCGTGGAGCACAACCAAAGGATCCTGTGTTGTCAGACATCAAGGTCAAAATGACAGAGGGGAAATTCAAAGATTTCACCAAGGATGATCAAGACATACTCTGGATTAATTGTCGTATCTGTGTACTAGATATCGATGGTCTCAGACAGTTAATCCTAAAGGAAGCCCATGACTCAAAGTATTCGATACACCCTGAAAGTACCAAGATGTACCAGGATGTTAAGACTAAATTTTGGTGGCCAAATTTGAAACGAGAAGTCGCAGAGTTCGTTGCCTTGTGCGACACCTGCCAGAAAGTAAAGGCAGAACACCAGAGACCAGCAGGTTTGCTGCAACCGCTGAAGATTCCAGAATGGAAGTGGGAAGAGATCGGAATGGATTTTATCACCGGTTTACCCAAGACCCAATCGGGTTACGATTCGATCTGGGTAATAGTTGATCGTTTGACCAAGGTCGCCCATTTCCTGCCAGTCAAAACCACATACTCAGGAGATCGCCTTGCGGAGTTGTACATGGCCAAAATTGTCAGTTTGCACGGTGTGCCCAAGAAGATAGTGTTAGATCGAGGATCTCAGTTCACCTCTCGTTTTTGGCAAAGTTTGCATGAAGCATTGGGCACCCATCGAATTTCGATCGCGTATCACCCACGCATGATGGGCGATGAAAGAGTCAATCAGATATTGGAGGATATGCTGAGAGCTTGTGCTCTAGCTAATGCTACCCGATGGGATAAAAGTTTACCGTATGCAGAATTCTCATACAACAATAGTTATCAAGCCAGTCTGCAAATGTCACCATTTGAAGCTTTGTATGGCCGTGCCTGCCGAACCCCGTTGAACTGGTCAGAAACAGCTGAACGATCAGTGTTCGGTCCAGACATCATTCAGGAAGCAGAAGAGCAAGTGGCCATGATCAGAGAAAGATTGAAGATAGCTCAGTCCAGGCAGAAGAGCTATGCTGATAATCGTCGTCGTGACCTCAGCTTTGAACCCGAGGATTTCGTTTATCTTCGAGTGACCCCGCTTAGAGGTGTCAAGAGGTTTCATGCCAAAGGGAAGCTTGCCCCTAGGTATGTTGGTCCGTTCAAGATTTTGGAACGTCGTGGAGAAGTTGCTTATCAGTTGGAGCTGCCGCAGTCGTTAGCAGGAGTACATGATGTCTTTCATGTCTCGCAATTGAAGAAGTGCCTTCGTGTGCCAGAAGAGCAAGGCCCTCTGGAGTCAATTGAGTTGAAGGAGGATCTTACCTACAAGGAGCAGCCAGTCAAGATTTTGGATGTCGCAGAGCGCCTCACAAGAAGCAAGATGGTTCGTTTTTGCAAGGTTCAGTGGAGCAACCACTCAGAAGGAGAAGCAACGTGGGAACGTGAAGAAAAGCTGAAAGCCGAGTTTCCTAGCCTTTTCTCTAGCTAGCCTGAATCTCGGGGTCGAGATTCCTTTAAGGGGGGAGGTTTGTAACATCCCAATTTTCAGAGCTTAAAAATCTTTTAATAGTTAGTAGGAAGAAAATTCACCATTTCGATTTTATTTGAATTTAATTTCAAAAGCTTAATATTGGACTTTACAATAAAAAATATTTAATGTGAATAATCCCAACATGAACAATAGCCAAAACTATTTTATTTGGGTTCTATGTGCTCAGATATATTTTCTAGATTTTT
Organism: Ampelocalamus luodianensis; assembly: GCA_036346255.1. Taxonomy (NCBI): domain Eukaryota; kingdom Viridiplantae; phylum Streptophyta; class Magnoliopsida; order Poales; family Poaceae; genus Ampelocalamus; species Ampelocalamus luodianensis. The sequence goes on from CM070621.1 coordinate 56,240,387, forward strand.
CTAGAATTTTTCTGAGTTCATTTGCTATTTTCTATTGCTTATTTGGATTTCTGATATTTTCTAAATTAGAAAAGGTATTTAAAATCTCAGATATTTCCTTGGGCCTAAACCCATTCCTATTCCTAACCTCGCCCGCTTTCCTTCGCTCATGCCCACCCAACCAACCCAACTCCCAGACGCTGCTGCCGCCCAACTGACATGCGGCCCCGCATCTCAGCCTCTCTGTTTCTCTCTCTCCGCGCGCTCAGCCCAGCCTCCACCGTTCGATCAAGATTCGACGGTCAGATGCGGCTGAGGTACCGGAGGGTCCGAACGCTCCTGTATTGTGGGTCGTTCGATCAGATCTGGACGGTCAGATCTTGAGTCCGTTTCGCAGCCGCGCCGTTTCACACGCGCCCGAGCCGCCGTCGCTGACGTGTGGGACCCACCTTGGGTTACTGTTCATCGTCCCCGACTCGGACTCTCCTCTTTCTTATCTCGCCGCCGCGACGTTTCTTCCTCGCCGTCTCCGTCACGGACTCCTCCTGGCAGCCGTGTTTAAAAGAGAGAGGACCCCCTTGGCTTCCGCACTCCAACCCGCGCAGCCGCCGCTCAAAACCCTAACCCTAGCCGCCGCAAAAGCTCGAAGAAGCAATCTGCGCCGCCGCAACTCCGACGAGCTTGTTCTCCGCCGCCGGTGCCGCCCGGCCTCTTCGCTCGCACCTCGGCATCGCACGGAGCCCTCTACCTCCTGGTGGCCTTGGTTTCGCGGAAGATCGCCGTAGCTCGATCCGTCGAGCCCGAATCCTCTCCGCCGCTTCGCCGCCGCTGGCCGCCAGACGTTCCGTGCACGGTGAGCACACCGCGTGATCCTCGTGTCATCCTCTACCTCCGGTACCACCCAAAGACCGGTGAAACACCGCTGTCACGGAACCTTGGTTCCCGAGCCACCGCCGCCGTCCGGGTCCGGCGTGGCCGCCCACGTCGGCGCCAAGATCGCCCCGCGCTGCGTGTCATCCCACGTGGCGCGCGCGGCGTCCTCGTCGGCGCCGCGTGGCTTGGTCCACGGACCCGAGTCTCGAGGCTCGGTGGACCTAGTCCACCGTGAGTTTAGCCTCTGACATGTGGGACCCACATGTCAGAGAATTCTTTTTATTTATCTTTTTTTCGAAATTCCTTCACGACGTCACCATGATTAAATCTGATTTTCCTTTAGGAAAATAATTCGGTAAATTCATAAAATCTGATTTTCAGCATTTTATGTAATTTCAAACTTCCAAACCTCATAACTTTTGCATCCTAACTCCGATTGAGCCCTTTCAAATTTCTAAATTTGTCTAAATTCAAGATCTATTTATCTGAGATTTTTATTTAATTTTTGGAGTTGGTTTTGCCTCTGTTATTTATTTGTTTTGTTTGTTTTTGTTTCGTTTGCGAGTAGACGTCGATTCGTCGGGGTATTTTGTGGAAGAAGGAGCACCCCAAGATCAAGACCAGTACATAGACCTTTTCCAAGGCAAGTCATACCTTTGATCATCTTGAACCCAGTTTTCAAATTACTTTGTGTTAAATTAATGCATTCTACTTTAATTATTTATTTAAATACTTTGTGCATAGTTATTATCCAAATTGTTATCACACTTTGGCCTTGTATGTCATAATTCCTTGTCACCCTAGATTGGTTACTAGTTGGTATTATTATAGCACCAACGTGGGTTGGTTAGATGCGAGTACAATTGCTTAGCCATGCCCCGAGTCATCATCACATGTAGGTTGCAAATGTTAATTATGACTAAGTGACTATGGAACCTCGTGTAAAACTCGTGTGCTATGTGTTATTACTTCGTGATGGCATGTGTTGCACTAAAACCAACCGGGTGGTAAAGGATTTAGACCGAGGCAAGTGGTGGAGGCGTGTGACATGGTGGTCTATGTGATGGGAATGATGGTCTTTGTGACTTAGTTAGAAAATGGAAGTCTTGCCTTGGTCAATTAAGGACTTAACTTTGTGCGCCATTGAACCGAGCCTTCTTGTGACGACCACATGCCCGGTATGGGACGGGCCTAACTTAGTAAGTTATGGATTTCGGCATTGATGTTCGGGAGGATAGGTTAGGTTGTGTGACCAGGGTGGAGGTGTGACTACTTGGTGGTTGCATCGCGGGACGATTCGTCTTCCCCGCCCAATGTGTGTGTTATACCAATTCTATGTGAGTTGGTATAGCGGTTTGTAAGCACACCGGGAATGTCAATGTTTGAGATGAAGTTTCGAACTGTTTTGTTACGATTGGTGCTTGCTACACTAGTTGTATCTTGTGGGTAAAGTGTACAACCTCTGCAGAGTGTTAAACAATCTATTCGAATAGCCGCGTCATGGTCATGGACATGCTCGGGATTTCACAAGAGGGTAGTTTTCATAAAATGTGGGAATGGGAGTGTGTGACCTTAATCATATGGCTATGTGAAATAATCATTTAGTGTGTGTCTTTGTGGAAACAATCACAAATTAATATTGTCTATTTGTTTTGGAATTATGCTTTCAATCTATTATTGTATTCAATTGCAAATGTTGCTTTTATGCAAAAGAACCACGAAGCCTTTTCTTTGGAATAAGCTGCATCTATACATTGCATTTCGTGGTATGATTTGCGAGTACGGTTGTGTACTCACGCTCAGTAAAACTTGCGCCCAAACCTACGTAAGAGGAGGAGTCACGCCGCTTTGAGGAGGAGTTCACAAGGCCGATCGTTCGTTAAGGTCCGGATCCTAGTCGGTTGCTGTGGTGAATTGGTGGGATCTACGTTGGAGTTTTCCGTTCATTTCGCCGCTTTATTTCTCGTTAGCCTGCGAGGCTTAATAAGTGTAAACTCGACCATAAGGTCAAAACCCTTATTTGTTATTCAAACTAATCGTTTACTTTATTTATCGCCTGTGTGGATCGATATTTACTGTGTTAACCTGTGTGCACTAGCGTGATCTGGACTAGTGCAGATATACAGAGGGTTCTAGAATCGTAATTCTGGGTCCCGACAGAGGTGGTATCAGAGCCATACTGACTGTAGGTCTTGACCTTAGATAGATTGGTCGTCTTTAGAGTGTCCAAATTTACCCTCATTTTATTACATTTGAAACACAAGCCAAAATGGGAATGCTACATGGTAGCCATGTCTCTTAAACTTGCATGGGCTCGATGAAGTTGCCTATGGCTATTGTCTCATCCTCTTCATGGCTATTATATTTAGACTAAGAAAATAAATATTGAACAATAAAGTTTAAAAATTTATATGAGTACTAGGTTGTCCCAGGAACTCCCCTGATTTATTTCATAATTTTAGGAATTTATTCGCTATTTTTAAACCCCTGTCAAAGTCGATTGGTCTGAATTTAAATCAGTCAACACTATTGACTCGACTGAGCCATGTTCGCTTGGTTCGATCAAACCAACTAGACGCGGTGACATTCGGACCAGTTCGAACATCACCGAACAGATCCACTGTCCTTATCCCATAGGACCGTCCAAACGCTTGGTCCAATCAGCCCCCCGGTCGGTCTAAACGTTCAGGCTCGAGCCACTCGTTTTAGCCCAACCAACTAAATGCACCTGGTATGAACCACCCTCGGGTGCATGCGTGTTTGTGTCTCTAAGCCATGGGCCCCATTCATCAGCATCTTCATCTTCCTCGCACAGGCATCTCAAGCCACGCGCCGTTGGCACGATGCTCACACCGTGAATCCACCGCCATTTTAGCCACTCCTGGAGCTTTGTCATGTAACACCGCCTCCACTTTGCCCTCTTCCCAAGCATAATACCCCCTCCTGCTCCTTCTTTTGCCTCACTTCTCCTCAGGGCCGAGAGGAGGAGGACACTTATGCGTGCTCCATTCTCAAGTAAGCTTCAAGCTCTAGCATCCCCTAGCCTTGTACTTGCATGTCGTTTCCATTTTGCTTATGTCAACCCTTGGCTTCGCTTGTAGCTCCAGGAGCACTTTCGTGTCATCCATGGCTCCAGAGTGTGCACCCGCCGCCATCACCGTGCCAACTTCATGCTCGGTAGGTATTATCATCTCTAATGTGGGTCATACCGTGCCTTAGAGCATCCTCACAGTTTCTCCTCAACCAATTTTATTAATGCATGACAGGATCACTGGAGATTGAATCTTACCCATTTTCGACTGACAAGATTCCCTTTTCATATCATTGTCATTTCGGTAAGGTATTACCAGATTCCTCTCGTTTACACCTTACCTCTAGCACCCTTAAGCTATCCCGACCATTCTTTTTCCTTGGTTTTCACCAGAATGTTCTCTCCGCGTTGAATCTCATCGCCGCCGTAGACCTCATCGTCGACAAGGATACCTCGGCCATCTCTATTCCTCTCCAACACTCAGGTAGCAGCCTAGTACCTCTTAGATGTTGTGGCACGCGCTTAAGAGGACAATGCGGAGCTTATTTGTGCATACACATTTTGGTCGTAGGGCACCGTCGCTCATCTCCGACTAGTCGTCGGTATTGGGCATTCCAGCCTTCGCCATCGGTACCATTAGGTGCACAATGCTATTAGGAACTCATTCATGCCCTTGCCCGGTTTTGCCGTGGCTGGAACCGCCGACAATGCTCCGGGAGCCAAGCTCGGTTCTTGTTGTAACTTCCGACAAGAACTGTAGCAGCATCATTAGGGGTTTAAGTGCAATCATTAGTCTTTAATTGCGGATCTATGTCGAAAAATCACATGTTAACGTGTTAAGTGAAGGGCTCCAAGTCGATGACATGCGGGCCTGGCACTTAAGTGCCCTGTGCACTGAGCTTTTAGCCAAGTGGACCAAGTTCATAGACCACCTCTATGACAAAGGGCCCCACTTGTCAGTTCGCTGAGTCCGAGAGACGTTCGGACCACTCCGAATGAACCATTTATGCAAGATCGGATGGTCCGAACGTTATCAATTCAGAATTTAAAAGAAAATCTGGAAATCAATTATTTGTACACTTAAAATTAGAATAAAGCTGATTTTGTTTTGGCTATCAATTTTGCATGCAACATCCAAATCAATTGATTTTTGTTGCTAAATTCATTTAAAATCATGCTTTACCTTCTGTGTAATTTCATGATTTTTTTTTTGATGAATTTGAATTTTTGAGTATTTTCGGTGTTATTCGTTCTTATTGTTTCTTCTCGATTCTTTCGATAGGTTCCGACGAATTCGTTGAGTACGAGAGTGATCCTCTGCAGCAAGAAAGTTATCTTTAGCAAGGCAAGCAGTCCCTCTTTTGATACACGTTGATCCTATTATATTCGCATGCTACTATTTTAATTTCAAATGTAAGTATGCATACTATGTTGATAAATAATTTCCCAGTTCGCGATAGCTAACCTGGATATATACTTGAACTGTAGGTAAACATCCATTCTCTACTGCCGAGCCTATGTTTATATCCGTTGTGATTTAGAGCTCGATGGTTGGGCTCTAGTCACTTTATACTTAGTATACGAGTCGTGTCGCTTAGCATTGCTTAGAACAGTAGTATGGAGATCATCGCCTCGGCGATAGTCAGAATGCACAACGATTATGGACCGTTAGATCTCGATCGGGCCACCCAAACACCAGGTCCGAACGTTGCTACCACAAACGGTTCTTTTATGGAACCGTCTGTGATATTTCTTTATTTATAACAGCCCACACGCTAGGGTTTGTGCCCTTACTCTCCATCACGCGCTAGGGTTCGGGACTTTGGGCTCCCGTACCGCGCCTCCCCTGGCCGCCGATTCAACCTCGCCGCGGCCGAATCGAGCACGCCCCGCCATCTCCCCCGCCGAATCGAGCTCGCCCAGCCATCTTCCGTGCCTTTCTTCTTCTTCGTTGCCTCTCTACAACCTACCGTCTACGCCGTCTTCTTCTTGTTTTGGTGTTTCTTCCCCCTATTACTGTAGAGTTCTTGTTTCTGGATCTGGATCCTGGTTGCAGATCCAAACAGGAAAGATTGTTTCAGAGAGGAGCAGCAGCGGCCATGGTGCTGTCGCACGCGAGCTCCAACTGGGACGACCCCGTGCACTGCACCTTCGCGTCGCCGTGACGATCGACCGGCCGCGGCTCCACCGTCTAGCCCACGATTCGTCTGGTTCGCCCGATCGGGCGAAGTATTCTTGATCGGTGGGTGTTTTACGCTGCGAGTTCGAATGTCGAGCGACCGATCCGAGGGAGGCGGTGTACTAGATCAACGACGAGATGATGCTGGACGGCACCCGCGGCTGAACCTGGCCTCGTTTGTCACCACCGACCTCCAGGTCCGAACCATGGGAGGATCCTCATCTCTTTTCAACTTTTGGACATGTCACTTAGTTCTTACTAATTGGGACTTGGGAGAGCTGGGACAAGTCCCAACATTTTCGTTCGTTCAAGGGGATCTGATTTCCCAAGAATAGAAGGGTCCCAGGTCCCAATATTTGGGGATTCTGACACAAAGGTAGTTTCTGATCTACCGTCACTGATTTTCAACAAATATCCATGTTTAATTGAAACTTTGGAGGTTAGTAGTAAAGCAAATTTGAACCAGACAAGATGAATAAGTTCCTGACCATGTATGGTAGACATGATTTTTAGGTCAATCTAGAAATTGATTAGGACAGGCCGAAAAGGTATTCATCAGGATGCAAACCTACGGACAACCTGAATTTTCTTACAGTCGGAACCCGAATTTCGGTAAGTAATATTACGAGGATTTTCTGTGTGGACAATATCCATGCCAAAAGTCCCCCACCAATGTTGCAGGTTCTTTCGTTTGTTTTGGTGGTGAGCTCAGCTGTAGCTCTTTTGAGATGCCTTCCATTCTTTTTCCTCTTTCGCCCGCTTATTTTGTTATCGACCGTCAGAGGCAAACGGCAACGGGATAGGGATGCTGGTGTATATCTTCTCTATTGATCCTACGCCAGTTCTGGTCAACCATGAAATAGCTCTTTTGTAACTTATGACTGCTATGCATTTATTGTTTAATTGGTAGCATCTCTTTGAAGTTTCCAAGTCTATTTGATTACAGATGGCAACTTGATATTGTAACTAATCTTCATGTCTTCTATCACCAGCGATTCCTTAGAGCCCTAATTAATAGTCTCAGCCTTCAATTCGGCGTGCCAAGGCGCGCGAGGGTTACTAGTTTTGAACAAGAAAAAAATGGAGGAAAGGGCATGAGTAGGGTTAATCTTGTGCGGTCCACCTTTGCTAGGTACGTCCTACCATTTCATTTCTGATCTCTTCTCTATAAAGTTTCTAAGTAGTGGCTGCTTGTGCTTTTAAAATAGGCATCATATTTATATTATATATATATATTGTTCGTAGTCTCTCAACCACTTTCGGGGGGTCATCCACGCAGCATGAGGAGGATGAGATAGTAGCTATGGACAACTTCATCTAGCACATGCAAGTTTAAGAAGCATGGTTGCCAAGAGAGCGTCAGGACATCCAATTACCTGGATATCGACGACATCCAGTTAATTGGATGTCCTGATGCTCTCCTGGCAGCCATGTCTCTTAAACTTGCATGGGCTCGATGAAGTTGTCTATGACTATTGTCTCATCCTCTTCATGCTGTGTAGACGATCGCCCGAAAGTGGCTGAGTGACTACATACAATATATATATGATACCGGTTTTAAAGGCACAAGCAGCCATTACTTGGAGACTTTATAGAGAAAAGTCATCACAGACGGTTTTATCTACAAGCCGTCTGTGATAGGTAACTATTTCAGACGGTTTCATCTACAAAACGTCTGTGATATATCCATCATCACAGATGGTTTCATCTACAAACCGTCTGTGATATGTCCATAATCACAGACGGTTTCATCTACAAACCGTTTGTGATAGTTAACTGTCACAGACGGTTCCGAGTTAATAACCGTCTGTGACAGTATACATCACAGACGGTTTGAAAACCGTATGTGATGACCTCATCATCACTGACCCATAGATTCAGACGGCTCACGAAACTGTCTGTGATGACGTTTTTAAACCGTCTGTGAAGACCTTTTCTGTAGTAGTGGACTTAGCCTTACCGGCATACCTAAAGAAGTGTGCTTTATCGCATGGCGAAAGGGCGGTCTAGCGTGTGGGTACAGTTGTACACCCCTGTAGGGTTTAATCTATTCGAATAGCCAAGTCCTTGGTTACACACTTAAGGAGGTCTTTCGAGAGTTAGACTATAACATTTTCGATAAAACTTGAATTCGGGTGGTACGAATGGGTAATTCGTGCTATGTTATAGTGGCTATTGGGAAGTCACCTCCAGGATGTTATTTATATTTATAATTGTTGTCTCGTTGTTATTTAAACAGATAAAAATAGATTTGATAAAATTGCCTTCAATCTATTACACTATTGCAAATGAAATGTTGCTTTTGTGCTGAAAATGAACACTATAACCTTCTCCTTTGATTCAGCTTGCATGTAGTTATGTATAAGTTTGTTATTCATAAGTCTTGCGAGTATAATTTTTGTACTCACTTGATTTGTATGGGGCATTGGCATATTTGCCACACCACTTTATGCCCAATTGCTAGAATGCCACTCAATGTGTCAATGACATGTGGCCCCAGGACCCATATGTCATGGAGACATGGTGTGGCATTCTGGCAATTGCCCACAAACTTAATGGCAAAACTTCAATAATCCCTTTGTATAATTGCTGTAGAGGAAGTTAATCCCCAAGGGATCGACTATTGTGAGACCGATTTCGGGCAGGACGACTGGCTTGGCAGCCCGGTCTGTTGCATTGTGGGTAAGGGGCAAACCAGTCAGCTTTATTTTGGTGCCATCTTATGGCTATGTTTTCGCTGCAACTTTTAGTACTTTTGGGCCGTTATATTTGGCTGGTTGGCCTCTCTATGTATCTGAACTTGTATGACTTTTGTGTTGTAAATTATGAATACTTGGTATTGTAATGACTTGTGTATGGACTTGATGCTTCAAATTTTGTGATGGGGTATATGTACCGCTCCTAGGAGGTACATGTTACACCGAGGGTCGGGATATTTGACTTGTGATGTTAGGGCCAAGTGGATGGCTAAGCATTACAAGCTAAATACCCCGGGTCCCCGCAAGGGGGAGGAGGTACGGGTACGTGGGCACGGTACGAGGCCGACACAAGATCGGCATCCAATGTCGATATTTAATAGATTGAAACAGGGAAAACGATGAACTAATCTAGGGTTCACACACCGATGAACAATGTCTTAACTAGACCATCTCCGTACATATACCGCTGAGGGAGAAGCGATGGGCTAACTCATCGGTTGAGTGATCCAAGGATAAACACTAGGACGGGACCAACCACGAGATAACATCGATTTGAGCAAACTAAATAAGTAGCTAGCAACGATTCTTCAGATTGATTCTTGCTACTAGAAGAGGGTTGGCGAGATGAATATGGCAACATACCGTGAGCTTTAGAGCAGTCGTGTTGATAACATGTTAAATAACTAGTGTCGTTGCGCGATTCACACAACTAGAAGCAAAAATAATCAAATAATTAGACAATGCAAAAGTAGAAGAGCAAATAGACACAAGATAATGCCCTAATATTTGTAGCCTAAAAGTCCTTCTAGGAATTTGGTACGGGCACACATCTTCTTGGAAGACAAGAAACCGTGTGGGGCCACAGGGCGGACGTGCCCCCTAGGGGCGTTGGCTTCATAACGTTCGGTAGATGGTAGATGGCCCGTCTGATAGAAATGCCCGCATCAGTGTATAGCCTAGAGGATTATCAAAATAGTTGTTGTATATTGGCCCATATCAACGATCTAATTGTGTGAACATTTGACCTAAATCAGGTCTATTCATGTAATTTAGTTACATATTGCTTATTCTTATAGAAAGGGTAGGAACATGTTTAGTTGGTGGCTAACTTTGCCATAACTACGCTTAGGCAAAGTGTAGCTTGCCAAAAAAAAAAAGTGTATTAACACAATGGTAGCCATAAGTTAAGCAAAGTTAGTTAAGAAACTAAGTCTACGACACGTAGGCCATAGGGCTAAAAAATGTGACAAACCACAGTTGTGGTAATGAACCAAACAATTACCTAAGAAACTGTGATGCGACTAAGGTTAGGTGTGGCAGGCATCAAACCAAACACCCCCTCCTCTCCATGTATAAGGAGGGATAGGGATTGCATATTGTAGGTCACATCACACCAATCAATAACAGTGATAAAAAGCTTAGGACTACATATCTTATATCGCTTGTTCTACTTTTTATTATTGTGAGTTTGAGTGTTTGATCGTCGGTAACGCCACTACAAGTATACCTATTTTTGATGTCAAAAGGCCTGATGGTCTAAGAACTGATTTCATTCTTATAGGTAAACATAATACAAACCCCATTTCACAAGAGCAGCAAAGGTAAAGAACAAAGTTACTGATTGATTTTCAGCGACAACCAGCGAACAACTCTATTAGCAAACGCAGATCATCCTCACTGAGACCGGTTGGTGTGTACAGCTTAGATTTTCAGTTCGTTCGGCTTTAGCACTAGGGAACCTTCAGGAGATCTGTGGATCTTTGTATTAAGTGCAGCAAAACAGATTACATGCTCAAGCGCACACGAGCCACTTGAGTCGAACCAAGAAAGAAGAGAACAGCACGGACAACAGCAGTTACCAGAGCCCCTCCTCCCCAAGCTTCAACTAAATAACTTTTGCGCCACTTGTCAATAGTACACATGTATTAGTAGTAAAAATAACAGTATCAAGCCAAGATAGATGGGACAAGCATAGGACAAAACGTGAGCAGTATCAGGCTAACTGTTACAAGAGGTGTGGCAAAAATCAAACCTGACGCAAGAGGTGTTGCAAAATACTGAAACTGAACAAAGGAATGCCTTGACCAAAGGAATGCTAGCATAATAGCATGCTGTGCAGAGAAAACAAGTGCATCGGAGAAGACATGGCTAAAAAATAATCTATTAAGCAGCAGCCAAAAACCTTGGCTCGCCTCAGGCATCACAGCCGTGTAAAAATGTTTGAACACACCGAAATCCTTGGGCAAAACAGCATCAGGGTGGCCTCAGTATTGACATATGGCAGACCTTGTTCTTTACCATTCACAACACACTAGTTGCCCAAAGGCGACATTTGAACCATGTTTGCATCGTCGTTGGTCTCATGATGTGATTACTAACATCTATTGAGCGATTCCATGCACGCACCTGCGTATGAGTCGTTACGTTGAGCAAGCATGCACGATATAGTGATACATTGGCAACAAACTATATGGCAATTTTGCGTTTCTATGCTTAATTTGCTTCTTGCTTAACAAAGATATATCACAATACTGTAAATAACACAAAGGGTTGTAATTCGATATTGTGTAGAAAAACACACTCTCGGCTTTCTATGCTTTGGTTGTTGCTCAACAAGACATACTCAAGATATAACAATATGGTAGTACCTGCCAGGAGCTTCCTTTGAACATTGTATTACTTGCCTGAAGAAACCTTCAACTAATTATACATTACCGGTGCAGGGGCCAACATCCCAACCTAGCTTTTTTTAGATGGCTGCATTACCAAGAAGGCAAACCACTCAATGAGAAATGAGTCAATCTAAGCACCAAGCTGAAATGTACAATCGCTGAATTAAAGGAACTGCATTTTGCTGGTCATGACATGTTAAAATCTTTTAAAATTTTCAAGTAAATGTGGTTTGATAAGCAATATTTCATAGTTTTCATTGGTAATCAGAGATGAAGTTTTCTGAAGATGGAACTAAAAACTATTCTGCATATATGGTGGTGGAGTGTGTGGAGGTTTAGTATTCGAAGTTTTTAACACGTCCATTGACACATACCTGAAATAGCTTATTTTTGTTTTCCAGTAAGCTAATAACCAATCTATGGAGCATGGAAACACATTCTGAATATCATGCTTTGTTCTTACTGACAGGTACTTAAAAAAAAAAAAAAACACTCAACCTGCAACTGGTATCAGTAGCTCGGAAGAGCTGCAGTTGTTACCATGAAGAGTTGCAAACCTGTCTTGTTGTAGGAAACAAAGACGTTTGCATGTTGGAAGGCCAACAAAAGGCTCAAAATTTCAATGAACCCTTCAGGTGCACTAATCTAGAGGCCAAAAAAAGCCAAAAAATCTCCCAATGATTTCAAGCAAATATCAATGCAGAGCTAGAAGTGCCTGAGATGTAGTGATTGCTACAATCCTTTGGCAACTTCGGTTAAAAGGAAAATCTTTAATACAAGGACTAATATAGCTACAGGAACAGCGAATTGTTTATCTGAGATAAGTGTGTAACCGTAAAATTTGTCGGATTTACTTTTGTGTGGCCGAGATGTAGTGATGACTACAATCCTTTGGCAACTTCGGTTAAAACTTAAAAGGAAAAATCTTTAATATAAGGACTGATATGGCTACAGGAATGGCGAATTGTTTATCTGAGATAAGCGTGTAAAATTTGTCGGATTTACTCTTTTGTGTTTGGTTGTGGCCATGGCCAGCCTGTAAATTTAGCAAGCTTCTGCTATTGTGTGTTTTTAGTTGATTAGTATACCCTGCGAACTTCCCATTCTTTACTACATTTGAGGGCCTAAGTAGCTAAGTGGTTGCTACTATTATTTGTGATCTCTGATACATTTAACATGACAAAAATTGTACATCCATGTTTGTTCAAAGTGGATTTTTTCAACTGTACATTTGAGTGCAACATCAAAGCAGAAAACACTATCAAGGTATGGAAATGCTTTTAGTGCAAAAAAAAAAAAGAAGCAGCAGCAAGAATAAAAATATTCTTTTTGAGATCCGCAGCAACGCGCAGAAGTGCTCCTAATAGCATGCTATTGTCGACATTACTATTTGAGCATGAACACTGCATTCTGTTTGTCCACAGGTTTGCAGGCTGATGGATTCTATTTATATAGCATTCTTATTTGATGTTCATATGTTTGTCATGTCGAGTGCTTTCCAGATAGTTTGAACCTCTTCACACTTCAAATGCCTAATTATTCACAAAGCTCATAGATAAGCATTGGACACAGGAGCTGAGCCCGTATTCTTTGATTTCAGGTGCAATGCATGGCTTGGTTTCAGAAATAAACGAATGCAGCCAAGGAAATGCATGCCTGTGCTGTTGTCGTCACTCGTCAGGCATCGTGGTCACATTGTTCTGAAGCCGATTAGCCGACACACTGGAAATGGTGGCGTGCAGAGCTATCCGGGAGCTTTTCAAATGACCGGCCGGAGTGCGTGCGCTGTTAAGTGATGGAAAAAAACAACGATGCGCACACAAATTTGCTTTTAACAAAAGTAGTATATATATTATTCATATGAAAATCTCAATTACTGTTGCATTGTACAATTGGATGACAAATTGTCATCACAATTGAATCGAATAAAAGAAAGAAAGAATGCAATGAATTGGTAGTGCTACATCCAATTTGGCTAACTAAATTGTCGCTTCAATCTTCATCAGCTCGGTGGAACGTTGGACATGAGGGGTTGGACCCGATCAAGCTCTGTGCAGAAGGCAGAAGACTAGTGCGTCTTCACGAAGCATGGAATGGGAAGCGTGCTGGGGTCAGGGGACACGATGAACGTCGGGCCGGCGAACAGTTGCGCCGCCGAGTCCGCCTCCGTCTCGGGCCTGGGCTTCTTGTCACACCGGTCGGCCGAGGGCGCGCGGCTTGCAGGCCTCTTGCCGCCATTCCAACTCCCCCTCGCCGGCGCGCGGCCGGCGCGCTCGTCCGACAGCAAGAGGCCGATCATCTTGTCCTTCACCCAGCTCTCGCTCAATGACGCGCGGCCGAGGACCTTCTCCCTGTCCCGGCTCTCGCTCGGCGATGCGCCGCCGAGGGTCTTATCCTTGATCCAGTTCTCGCTGGAGGACGTGCTGCTGGGATTCTTGCCCCAATCCCACCGCTCGCTTGAGGATGCGGACTGCGCGGGAGAAGTAGGCATGGGGACGATGAAGCTTGTCGGCGGAGTCGGGAGCAATCCCAGCATGCGGTCCTTCGGCGGGGTCGGCAACAGCGGCGGAAGAGCCGCGGCGGCCGTGCAAGCCATGGCAGCCTGCCAGCCAAGCCGCGCGCGAACGGAAGCGGCGGCGAGACAAAGACGCTAACGGAAACCTAAAACGAACTCGAAGGAAGGAAAGAGAAATCGCGAGAGTAGAAGGAAAACGTACCCGAAGTCTTCGCAAACGAGAGCAGGAGACAAGAATGCTTTAGGGTTTGCGAATACGTGCTGTGAGATGACGCCTACGATTGATACTTATATATAGAGGTACCGTATAGGCGGTATCGGGTGACTGGTATGGAAATCGGCGGGTATACGCGTACACTGCACGCGAAATGGGATCGGGTTTAAACTGGGCCGATTGGTTGGGCTTACGCTAGGAAATAAGGGCCCAGGAAAAATTCCTTTCCAGGCCGAACCCATACACATATACCTGGGTCTTTATACCCACATCCAGTACGCATCTGAAGTTTCGAACCGGCAACTCCCTCCGCCGCCCGTTTCCCCCTCCTCCACCTTCCAAATGCTTCGCCGTCGCCACCACCACCTCCTCGGCAGCGGCAGCAGCTCCCCCAAACCCCTGGGCTCGTGCGGCTCTTCCCCTCTCCCGCATTTCCTCAAACACCTCCTGGGCAGCCCCGCTACCGTCTCCCGCGTCGCCGGCGACGGCGCGGGGGACCCCTGCTCCCTCACGCTCCACCTCCTCCGCCTGCGCTCCACCAAGAAGGCGCACGACGTCCTCGCCCCCTTCCGCGGCATCGGCCTCGCGGGCGCCGACCTCGCCCGCGTCGTCTCCGCGACCACGGCGCCCCGGACGCTGTCGTCGTCAAGCTGGTCACCACGCATCCCAAGGCGCTCATGCACAGGGCCTCCCTCTTCGACGACAGCTTGGCCGCCATGAAGGAACTCGGGGTCAGCCCGTCCTCTGGTATCTTCCCTTACGCCTTCGGGTTGCTTGCCAGAATGTATCCATCCGTCTAGATGGAAGCGCAGGATGGACAACTACCTGAGCTTGGGGTGGACCGAGGAGCAGGCCTTCGTCAGGCAGCCATACTGCATGTCTGTGTCGGTGGACAAAGTGAGGCGTACCTGGCACTTGTTCGCCAACAGGCTTGGCTGGAGCCCGGGTATGTAGCGGGAGTCCGGTGGTTCTCTCGCTCAGCTACGAGAAGCGGTCTTGCCGAGGTGCACGGTGCTGGACATATTGGCGTCGAGGAGCATCATCAAGCGTGGCATCCGGCTAAGCCATCTGATGCTGGGGGAGAAGAAGTACATGGAGAAGTACGTCACCGGTTACCAGGAAGCAATTCCTCAAGTATTTGAAGCTTATAGAGCTGGGACAGCCAGTGCTGGGACTGTGAAGTAGTCAAGTCGCTTGGGGATTCTGCTGTGCTTTACCCTGCAACAAAGGCACTGCCTTGCCTTCCCGTTGGACTCAACTGTTTGATTTCGTTGGATGCTTTCTTTTCATTCTGAAATCAAGACATGCAATGCACCTGAAATCAAAGAGTACCAACTTGGATCCTATTTGCTACGCTTATCTCTGGTCTTTTTTTTGGGGTGAAGAAATAGACTTTTGAAGTGTAAAGATACGAGTAGATGACTGATGAGTGAAACTGCCAGCAAAGCATTAGATGTTAACTATGGAACACTCAGAATGCATGCTTGGGAAATAAGATATGTAAATTGGCATGTTAAACCGCACCATGAGCATTGGAAGCTCAGGGTAGTGAGAAGGTGTTATGGAATGCAGCATGTTATAGCTGAACAGTGTCTTGAGAAGCACATGCTATTTCAGGTCCAAAAACACATCCTTACTGCTGGTATTCATAGTGTTGGATAGTAATGCCGATAACGACGTGCTGTTACCTATTAGCTCTGTTACTTTTCTATCTATTGGTTTATAATGAATTGTAATTTTACAACTGTCAGGTGGTCAGAACTCAGAATAATCATATTAGTCAAAGTGTGCTTCGTGTAACATTGACTTGCATTTGTTTCCAAACTCTGTTGGCTCGAGCATAGGGACCTGGTGGGTGGTGGGACTATTAAGGATCTTTAGGACTCTTTGTTACCAAAGCTCCAAATGTATTCTGAAAATAATTCGTCTTTTTTTTATTATACAAGTTTTCTGAAGAGCGGGCTCTAATCTCTGATTGAAAGACAATGGAGACCAACATGTGATGTCGCTTTGAGGACATATAAATAGGCGCCATGGGGGGCGCTTGATCTTCAAGACATAAGATCAATGATAACTTTGGATTTGTACAACCTGACGAACCGAGTAGGTATCATTTTTTTGTTCTAAACAGTAGACACTCTTTTTGAAACTTATCTCAAAATGATCATGGCATTGCTCAAAAGATGGTTCTCGCAAAATATGCAATTTCCAATTAGCCAGTTTATCATAGGTAATGCATATTCGATAAAGATGAAACTTATTGTCTAAACCATAATCTTCAATCAAATTTAATTTATAAATGGAGGTGTAGGTACTAGCTAGTGATTTTAAAAATGTAATTTCAGAAACTCTCTTTTCTTTCTTTTTTTTCTTTTTCTCTCTCTTCTTTTCCTTTCTTTTTTTATGCTACGGCTGAAACACTTGTTTCAACTAAAAGAGCAAAATTGCTTGCCCACCATTTGATTTTTTTTTGAATAATTGCAAGAACACAAATATTATTATGCAACTCTAAGCAACGATTTAGCTAGACTTACTAGGTTCAAAGTATTCACAAAGGAATGAAAGGTTTACAAAGGATAAAAATGATATTCCACTTATTCTTTTTGTTATTTTTGGGTATGATCACTATTAGAAAAACTAAGCTAATATCAAACTAGGCTTAAAATAAAAGGCAATACAAAGAAATTCAAGATCAACAAACTAAACTTGAATCTAATGGACAAAAACTTAACAAAACTCACTAAAATAACAAATTGAAATCTACGGTTAAAATAATTTTTTTTTGGTTTTTTGTGTCTATGTATGAAAAATGATAAATCTACAACTAAGGGTAAATAATCCTACCGTGTCAACCCAGCGCTCTGATACCAACATGATGCGGGGTGCCCGATCTTCAAGACGTTGGATAAATAATAACTTTGGATCCGTGCAACCTGACGAACCGATGGCGCCAATTCAACACAGCAACCTGCAACACAACAATCCATCCAACCACACACTCTTGATCCCGTCTACTCGACCACGCAAAAGTAGACATCTTGCTACGAGAACGCCCAATTCCCTCAAGGTGCACTTGGCTAACCTAGGAAACAAGAGTATAATTCTCAAAATTCGTTTATTCGTGATATGAAGATTACAAGGGGCAATGCCCTAAATATAAAGGGTTGCTCCCCACCCCTATGGCTAGCCAAGGAGGTCTACTCCCATCCCAATTCGGATGGGAGGTCTCTCCCTTGGTTTCAGACTAGGGGAGGTATTACTTCCCCACTAAGTTTCAGCCAAGTGCCCTTCCTATTACTAAATTTAGAAATTAACTAATTGAAATTCAGAATAAAAGACTAATCTACTTGCTGAACTAATTAGCAAATCCTAATATAATTCGGAATGTGAAATCCTAATTAAATTTGGATTTGAATCCAACTTCAATTCGGATTGCAAAATCAGCCTCAATTTCGGATTTCTAGAAATCAGCATGATGCTGATTTCCAAATCCGAATTGATTTCGGATTTCTTCTATTTTTTTTTCTTGAATTTCGGCTGAAATAGGGATGTTGGGTTCCCCTCTTGTCTCTTTGCTTCTTCCTTCTTTTATTCTTGTATTTTTTCTTCATGCTTTCTTTGCTTTCGGCCAAAAGTAGTTATTTGCATGCTTCCTTCTTGCTTGCTTGTCTTGTGGCCGAAATGGAATCTTCATTTGCCAAGGTTTGGTTTCTCCTCTCTAGGGTTGATCTTCCTTTGGTTTGTGTCCCCATGCAGCATGGTGTGTGTCTCCCTTGTCTCGCTTATTGCTTTCTTGGATGTTGGCCGAAAGAGTTTCTCCCCTTTCTAGAGTGTGGCTGAAAGTCATGTGTTTCCATATCCTTGTTTGTTCTTAGTAGCGTTAGGGCTTGGAGTTGTTGTAGTGATAGGGATGTCCTCATCAATATCGTAATTGAAAGGAAAAGTACACAAGCTAATTTGGGACATCTTCTACATCTGTATATTTTAGTGTATGATGTTTATAGTTCAGTCTATGATGTTTGGTTATCCTTTATAGGTGGGAGTTGTTATTTGCAATGTACAAGTGGTGGAATTTTGGTCACATGAAGGATGGAATGACATAAGAATAACATGTGATTGTGGTTGCGCCGTGCACCTTTGGATTGAAAGGATGTTTTGTGGGAAAAAAGAATCAAAGTCGCCAAGATTGGTTGTATTCTGTCGAGTAATGAATTTTAAGAAATACAAAACTAATTTCAGTCAATGAAATTTGAAAGCAAATTAAAATTTTAAACCTAAATTAAATCATTAAATCAAGAACTGGAATTCAAACCGAAGCTTAGATGAAAAGAAAAGGGAAAAATAAAGTAAGACTCAAAAATCCGGTTTGGGCCAAAATCCTGTCGGCCCATGTTTTCTTTTCTTTTCCCAGCCCGAAACAATTCTCCTCTCGCCCCGGCCCACTTCCTCTCCTTTCTCTTGGCCCAGCCGTACAGCCTGCTAGATAGTTCTATTGGATCACCAAACATGATATATTATAAAGAATCATCAAGAATAGTTGGAGTAGCCTGATCCAACGTAGATCACGTCGATGAAGTGGTTGTAGTCGATCATCCCTTCTAGCAACCAATCGCGGTCCTTGCGAAGTCGTGGATCGTTCTTAAGCGCAACAGCAACCACAGTAGCGCATTTACGGTATCCACACGTCCAGGGGAGGAACACTATACGCCGGTGTGCTAGCACCAAGTCGCATGGCAGGGCTCTCTTGGGAAGATGGCGGCTAGGGTTTTGGTGGAGTAACTCACGTGTCTCGCATATGTCCCAATAGCCTCAAGCATCTTCTTATATAGTGCCCATGACGGATCCTGATGAGGACATCACTCTTTCGGATACACGCACTACACAAAAGCCTACAGATCCAGTTGCTAAACTACAAGGTCCTATGACAAGAGCTCGTGCGCGTCACTTAAATTATGAGGTGAGCTCGTTTCTAGGTGCTAATAATTTATCTATGCAGAATGGTATACTACCTAATAATTGTGATGATCTGTTGTTACTTAGGAATAATGGATCCCCAAGGTCTACGACCAGGTCTACCAGCCCTACGACCAGTCCTGCCAGCGATACGACCAGGTCTCAAGCCCCTCGACAAGGTTCGCGGCACTCGACCAGTCCCGCGGCGCTACGACCGGTCTCAAGCCCTCGACAAGGTTCGCGGCACACGACTGGACCCACGGCGCTACGACTAGGTCTCAAGTTCTACGACCAGTCTTTAGGTGTTGCGACACCGTTTTGGGCCTAATAGGGCCTTGTAAGCGTGTCGGGGTCAAAGCCTAGGTTGTGTACGCCTCTCCCCATGGTCGCACAACCCTAGGTCAACTCCCTCACGTTCCCCCCTATAAATATACAACAGCCGCCACAGTGTAGGGTTGGGTTTTTCTTAGATTATTCTGCCACTTTGCAGTTTCACCGTTTATCGGTTTGAGCAACCCACATTGTGAACTTCATTCATATTCGCAATACAATTCAGATTGCATCTTCCTTGTTCTTGTGAGTTGCTTCGATTGCTTGCGGAACAATAACCTCGTGGTAAGGTCGATCGCGTCTGGCGTGGTCGATAACGACGATCGTCGGGTGTAGCAAATTGCGAGGTGACGATCTGGCGGTCGAAAGCCTCAAAGCGCCAACGCCCTCACGCGAAAACCAATCGAACCTATCGGAAGATCGGGCGCCGTAGACTCATCATTTGGTATCGAGCGAAGGTTGCCCGTTAGGTAATCTCGTTTATCCCCTTTTGTTAGTTGTTTCCATCACCTAGAGTCCGAAAATTGCCCTACAAAAGTTTTAGATCTTAGTCTTTCATTTGTCCAAACCACGTTGTGCCTTTCGCAATTTTGTTTTCGTATTCGCGTTGTTGAGTTCGAGTCCATCGTCGGTGTCTTTGTTGCTGGTCTAGTCGCCGTGATCTAGTTTCTAGCGTCGAGTCTTTTTGTTTTGGTCATCGTGTATCTCGGCTTGTCCTTTGTTGCATCCGTTGCAATTAGGGTTTGTCTGCTATAGCCGAGAATTGAGTCACCCCATCCGACCACTTACTCGTGACACCACCCCATCCGACCACTTACTCGAGCCAACATTCCCATCCGACCACCTACTCGGATTCGACCACCCGATCGGATTCGACCACCTACATCGAGTTCGACCACCTCGTCGGATTCGACCACCTACTGAGTTTGACCACCTCGTCGGGTTCGACCACCGCCGACTATTCGCCCCGACAAGTCTATCATTTCTGTTGCTCTCGGACACCCACACACTCATCATATCATGTCCGACCCAACAAGGACCAGAAGAAATCCCATAGCCAAACAGAGATAGCCCAAGTTCAGAGAGAGAGAGAGAGAGAGAGAGTATCTTTTATTACCTTTTACCCCGCTCTCCGGAAAAGTTTGTGACCTATATCTATCCTTAGGCACGAAAAGGGTTTTGAAGAGTTGTGAGTCAATGTCACTTGCGCAAAAAAAGGAACCCTAGGTTGGGTTTCGTCAGTCAAAAAAAGAAGAAAGAATAAAAAAAAAAAGAGAATCAAAAAAAAAAGAAGAGAAAGAAAAAGGACCACCCTAGTTGGCTCACGACCACCCTCAGTTGGTCTACGACAACCCACCAGAGCTCCACGACCACCCACAGAGATAACGGTTGCTTTGCAACTTTGTTCTTTTGAGCTTGTATCTACCCTATTTTTCGGCTTGCTTGAGCTAGTGCTAGGAGCGCGTTTGGACCAAAGAATGTGGACGAGTACTGTGGACTTTGATTTAACATTGCTAATCTGATTTCATTATTGCTGGTCCTTGCTACTAAACATTGCTGTCCGAGCTCCACGTACTTTTGGCCCTCGATTTGGATCCTCGCATTCGCCTCCGCGTGATCGTACATCCCACCCTCTCCGATCGGACCACCGCCGCAATTTGGTAAGAAATTCATAAGAGCTTGGTAAGACGCTTGAGAGTGTGTGATTCCACCTTCCACCACCTAGTAGTTGGTAGGGATAATACAATTGTGTTGTCTTTTGTCTCCTACTAACAATGGCGGTGAGGAATTGAATGCGCAAGATTGTGTTGTGAGGAAGAACTTACAAGGGTGTTGGATGAGCACCGTCATACTATTAATGACGACATCGAAGGAAGTTTGCGAGACAAATGCTACACTACAACAGCTCAATGCTAGCATTGCAACACTCAATGCACGTATTGATGGTATGGCCAATCAACCGCCGAACAATGGTCGTGTGGATCCTCAAGGTGCAATCCACGACCATGAGATCGACAACGATAATGAGATGCGCAACCGCGATGCCCTTGATGCACGACAACGGAACCGATTGAACTTCAACCGTCAAGGTATGAGAGGTAATAACTTTCCGCAACATAATGCACGTGATAATGATGATCCATATGCTAAAGTCAAGTTCACTATACCATCTTTTGCGGGTGCTTATGATGTGAAGTATATTTAGATTGGGAGATGACGGTAGAACAGAAATTTAATGCTCACTTAGTTCCCGGTGCATAGAGTTAGGCAAGCTACAAGTGAATTTAAAAATTTTGCCATCATTTGGTGGAGTAGAGTATGCAATGATGGATTAGCGCCTACTACCTAGGATGCTTTAAAGGTTGCTATGCGTAACTGATTTATTCCACCCTCTTTTAAACGAGACTTGCGTAAGAAATTACAGCGCTTAAACCAAGGCAATAGATCGTAGAAGAATATTATCGGAGCTACAAATTAGTATGTTGCGTTGTGATATTATTGAGGATGAAGAGGCTGCTACGCACGTTTTTATGGAGGACTAATACGTGAAATTCGTGACATAGTTGACTACAAAGAATATGATAGTGTTCCTAGATTGTTCCACCTTGCTTGTTTGGCAGAAAAAGAATTGCAGGGTCGACAGCAGAGGCCAAGGAACAATTTTGGAAGCACGTCTACACCACGATCAACATCAGGGCACGTTAAAACAGTCCAACCTTCACTACGCGTCTGCTGCCCCCTCCTCGAGTAGGCGCGTTCAGCAGCACCTCCGACACCAACACATGCACCCGAGGTAAACAAATCTACTAGTGTGCAGGCCCCAGCCAAGAGTTCTTTTTCGGTTGCTTCCACAGGTCGTACGACTGCGATTATTTGCCATCGTTGCAAGGGAATGGGCCATGTCATGAGGGACTGCCCAAGTCAGCGAGCCTACCTTGCCACCGAAGACGGAGGTTATGTAAGTGCTAGTGATATTGAGGATGAGTATGTGCTTGCAGCTAACATTGCAGGTGGAGGAGACGAGACAGACAGTGATGCTGATGATGTGGAAGAACAAGTAGCTGCTGTCGACACAGGGACTCATGTGAGCCTTGTTGCACAGCGAGTGTTGAGCGCACAAGTGGAGAGAGCGGAGCAAAATCAGCGGCACAACTTATTTCAATCCATTCCTCGTGAAGGAGAGAGCACAGAGAATCATCATTGATGGAGGGAGTTGCAACAACCTTGCAAGCTCCGAGATGGTCGAGAAGCTTGGCTTGATCACACAACCACACCCACGTCCCTACTACATCCAATGGTTCAATTCGGTGTGGTAAGTTAAAGGTAAACAAAGTTGTGAGAGTGCCATTTTCAGCTGGTAATTACAAAGATAGTACCGACTTTGATGTAGTGCCTATGCAAGCATGCTCGTTGTTGCTCGGTAGGCCTTGGATATATGATAATGATGTTTTGCACCATGGTAGAGCTAATACCTACTCGTTCTCACATAAGGGTAAGAAGATTAAGTTATTGCCTTTAACTCCCGCTGAAATTGTGAAAGATGAAGTAGAGCGTGCTAGAAATGAAAGAAACACCACTGAACATGATTCTGAAAATCAGCAAGTAGCGAAATGTGTTTTCCCATCTAAAAGGGAGAAAGTGGCGCCTAGTTCCAAGGCCGAGGGAATTAAATTGAAGGGATGTGTTATGCTTGCCACTAAATCTGAGCTTGCTGAAATTTGTGATAATGAGCTGCCATGCTATGCTTTGATATGCAAAGATGATTTATTTTCACTTGAGGATATATCTAGCTCTTTGCCTCCTGCTGTTTCTAACCTTTTTCAGGAGTATGTGGATGTATTTCCAACTGAGATACCCCCGGGACTGCCACCTATTCGAGGGATAGAGCATCAAATTGATTTGATTCCGGGAGCGACTTTGCCAAACCGTGCTGCATATAGGACCAATCCAGAGGAGACTAAGGAAATTCAGCGACAAGTCCAAGATCTTTTGGACCGTGGGTACGTACGGGAAAGCCTTAGTCCTTGTGCTGTTCCTGTTCTTTTGGTTCCTAAGAAAGATGGAACTTGGCGTATGTGTGTTGATTGTAGAGCCATTAATAATATTACCATAAGGTATCGTCATCCTATTCCTAGGCTAGACGACATGCTTGATGAGTTGAGTGGCTCTATTATTTTCACCAAGATTGACTTGCGAAGTGGTTACCACCAGATTAGAATGAAACTGGGAGATGAATGGAAAACTGCTTTTAAAACTAAGTTCGGACTATATGAGTGGTTAGTGATGCCTTTTGGTCTAACTAATGCACCTAGTACTTTCATGCGATTAATGAACGAGGTTTTACGTCTTTTCATTGGGAAATTTGTGGTGGTTTATTTTGATGATATCTTGATTTATAGCAAGTCACATGAGTTACACTTGAATCATATACGTGCTGTTTTTAATGCCTTGAGAGATGCACGTTTGTTTGGTAACCTTGAGAAGTGCACCTTTTGCACCGATCGAGTTGCGTTTCTTGGTTATGTTGTGACACCACAGGGAATTGAGGTGGATGGAGCAAAGACTGCAGCCATCCAAAGCTGGCCGACGCCACTACCGTGTCACCAGGTGCGGAGCTTCCATGGACTTGCTGGATTCTATCGACGTTTTGTGCGGGATTTCAGCACCATTGCTGCACCATTGAATGAATTGACCAAGAAAGGAGTGCCTTTCCAATGGGGACCTACGCAAGAGAGGGCATTCCACTTATTGAAAGAGAAGCTCACCCAAGCACCCCTACTCCAACTCCCTGATTTTGGTAAGACTTTTGAGATTGAATGTGATGCTAGCGGGATTGGGATAGGTGGTGTATTGATTCAAGAAGGTAAACCAGTTGCATATTTCAGTGAGAAACTAAATGGGCCTAGTCTGAATTATTCTACCTATGACAAAGAACTGTATGCTTTAGTTCGTGTGCTTCAAACTTGGCAACATTATCTATGGCCCAAAGAATTTGTTATACATTCAGATCATGAATCGCTAAAACATATTAGAAGCCAAGCTAACCTAAATAAACGACATGCTAAATGGGTAGAATTCATTGAGTCGTTTCCATATGTCATAAAGCATAAGAAAGGTAAGGACAATGTGATTGTTGATGCGCTTTCTAGACGTTATACCATGTTATCTCAACTTGACCATAAGATTTTTGGTTTAGAGGCCATTAAGGAGTTATATGCTACTGATTTGGACTTTAAAGAAGTGCTTGAGCTTTGTAAAGGAGGGAGAACATGGAATAAATATGTGATAATTGATGATTTAATCTATCGTGCTAACAAGCTATGCATTCCAGCTAGCTCCGTTCGTCTTTTGTTGTTGCAGGAGGCGCATGGAGGAGGTTTGATGGCACATTTTGGAGCAAAGAAGACAGAAGATGTGCTGGCCGCCCACTTCTTTTGGCCAAAGATGAGGCGCGATGTTGAGCGCTACGTGGCTCGCTGCACTACATGCAACAAAGCTAAGTCCCGTCTCAATCCACATGGACTTTATATGCCTCTCCCTATTCCTAGCGCCCCTTGGGAGGATATTTCTATGGATTTTGTTTTAGGATTGCCCAGGACAAAGAGGGGGAGAGACAGTATATTTGTAGTAGTGGATCGATTTTCTAAAATGGCACATTTTATACCTTGTCACAAGAGCGATGATGCTACGAACATAGCTGATTTATTTTTTCGAGAAATCATTCGCTTACATGGAGTGCCCAATACTATTGTCTCGGATCGTGACACGAAGTTTTTGAGCCACTTTTGGAGATCACTTTGGAACAAATTGGGGACAAAGCTGCTGTTTTCTACTACGTGCCATCCCCAAACTGATGGACAAACGGAGGTTGTCAACCGCACGTTATCCACCATGTTGCGGGCTGTTTTAAAGAAGAATTTGAAGATGTGGGAAGAGTGTTTACCACACATTGAGTTTGCTTACAATAGGTCGGTACACTCCACCATCAAGGTAAGTCCGTTCGGTAGTGTATGGTTTTAACCCCGTGCTCTATTGATTTACTACCTTTGCCTACCTCTGAACACATTAATTTAGATGCTAAGAAGCGTGTTGAATTTGTTCTTAAGTTGCATGAAACAACTAAAGAAAATATAGAGCGTATGACTGAAAAGTATAGGGTTCTTTGGAAGTAAAGGTAGGAAAGAAATAACATTTGCATCTGGGTGATTTAGTTTGGGTGCATTTGAGGAAAGACAGTTTCGAGTTAAGAAAATCAAAATTGATGCCTAGAGCTGATGGACCATTTAAGATAATTAAGAAGATAAATGACAATGCCTATCAATTGGAGCTACTGCAGATTTTGGGGTTAGCCCCACATTTAACATTTGATTTGAAGCCATACGTGGGAGAAGCGGATGAGCTTGAGTCGAGGAAGACTCAATTCAAGAGGGGAGGATGATGAGGACATCACTCTTTCGGATACACGCACTACACAAAAGCCTCTGATCCGGTTGCTAAACTACAAGGTCCTATGACAAGAGCTCGTGCGCGTCACTTAAATTATGAGGTGAGCTCGTTTCTAGGTGCTAATAATTTATCTATGCAGAATGGTATACTACCTAATAATTGTGATGATCTGTTGTTACTTAGGAATAATGGATCCCAAGGTCTACGACGAGTCTACGACCCTACGACCATCCCCGCGGCGATACGACTGTGTCTCAAGCCCTCGACAAGGTTCGCGGCGCTACGACCGATCCCCGGCAATCGACCACTGGTCTCAAGCCCTCGACAAGGTTCGCCGCACACGACGGACCGGCCAGCGCTACGACTAGGTCTCAAGTTCTACGACCGATCTTTAGGTGCTGCGACACCGCTTTGGGCCTAATAGGGCCTTGTAAGCGTGTCGGGTCAAAGCCTAGGTTGTGTACGCCTCTCCCCATGGTCGCACAACCCTAGGTCAACTCCTCACGTTCCCCTATAAATATACAACGGCCGCCACGATGTAGGGTTGGGTTTTCTTAGATTATTACGCCACTTTGCGGTTTCACGTTTATCGGTTTGAGAACCCCACATTGTGAACTTCATTCATATTCGCAATACAATTCAGATTGCATCTTCCTTGTTCTTGTGAGTTCCTTCGATTGCTTGCAGGAACAATAACCCTCGTGGTAAGGTCGATCGCGTGCGAGCGTGGTCGATAACGACAGTCGTGCGGGTGTAGCAAATTGCGAGGTGACGATCTGCTGGTCGAAAGCCTCAAAGCGTCAACGTCCTCACGACGAAAACCAATCGAACCTATCGGAAGATCGGGCCGCCGTAGACTCATCAGATCCTATCCGAACACGTTTTGTTCCAACCCGTTAAGTGTGTGACCCTGTAGGTTCATGCGTAATCGGTTGTGACTCGGAAACCCTTTTCGACCACGAGTCGTTAGCGGTTCCTAGCAGGGCATAACGATTCCGGAATACACACAAATTATATTGAACGAACCTTAATGTGATATGATCTATGACTAAGTCCTTATCACTGATGACCAGCTTGTATCACTATACGACTAGTTCATATTTAGTCTTGGCCAGTTCGTAAATCCTTACGACCAGGTTTTGACCATTCTGTGATTACATTCGACCGGTGTACGATCAACTCGTATCTCCATATGATTAGTCCGTAACTGATCAAGCAAGTGACCTACTCGTGTATTCTCCCTTTGCCTCACGATATCTGGTTGAACTTCAGGTAAGATATTATATCATCCATGGACTGTTCAATACTTTCTTGATCTAGTGTCAGATAACCTTATGTGGTCGAACTCTTCGACCATTATTGTCTAAACCATAATCTTCAATCAAATTTAATTTATAAATGGAGGTGTAGGTACTAGCTAGTGATTTTAAAAATGTAATTTCAGAAACTCTCTTTTCTTTCTTTTTTTTTCTTTTTCTCTCTCTTCTTTTCCTTTCTTTTTTTATGCTACGACTGAAACACTTGTTTCAACTAAAAGAGCAAAATTGCTTGCCCACCATTTGATTTTTTTTTGATTAATTGCAAGAACACAAATATTATTATGCAACTCTAAGCAACGATTTAGCTAGACTTACTAGGTTCAAAGTATTCACAAAGGAATGAAAGGTTTACAAAGGATAAAAATGATATTCCACTTATTCTTTTTGTTATTTTTGGGTATGATCACTATTAGAAAAACTAAGCTAATATCAAACTAGGCTTAAAATAAAAGGCAATACAAAGAAATTCAAGATCAACAAACTAAACTTGAATCTAATGGACAAAAACTTAACAAAACTCACTAAAATAACAAATTGAAATCTACGGTTAAAATAATTTTTTTTTTGGTTTTTTGTGTCTATGTATGAAAAATGATAAATCTACAACTAAGGGTAAATAATCCTACCGTGTCAACCCAGCGCTCTTGTAACATCCCAAATTTTGGGCTTGTGTTTCAAATGTAAGAAAATGAGTAGAAATTAAAACTTTTTCTTACATCATGTATTTCCTTTGTGTACTGAACAAGTATTGTACAAAAGGTTATGGAAGTACAAAGTCACAAGTCCTTGATCCAAATCTTGTTCCTTCAAAAACATTCTTGTCAAATGTTGTGATCATCTCCTGGGAATATTTTTCCTAAGTTCTTGGGATGGTATGTGACCCCTCTGAAAAATTTCAAAATTTTTAGAAATTGTTTGAATATTTTAGAGGGCAGTCAAACCTGTTTGACTCTCAGTCAAACCTAAAACCAGTACCTTGTAGAATTTTCGGAGAAAATACAATGCATAAAACCTCTGAAAATTTTACACAAGGTCAATGTCTCAGTCAGCAAGCTCCTGTAAAATTTCAGAATTTTTGGAGTTGTTTTGCTACCCCAAATAAATCCTCAAAAGTCTCAGCATAATTAAAACCTAAAACCAATTTCACTGTTCCTTGGGTTCGGTCGGGCTCGAGTCCGAGCCACTTGACTCGATTGAACCACCTAGCTGCACCGAGCGCGTTTTAAAAGCGCGCGCGATATCACCGTTGGATTCAAATCGCCGCCCACGCTCATGTGAGCATTGGACCCTCCGGTTGCGTTAACCAATTGGGACCGTTGGATCTCAATCCAACCGCCCGCATTCCCGAGGGCAATCGGACCGTCCGCGAACTCGTTAATCGTGACCGTCCATTTTCAATCCAACGGTCCTTTGTTCGCTTTTCGTTCTTCTTCCTCCTCGGCTTCTCAGATGCGCGCAATGGCAATGGCGAGAGAGAGAGAAAGCGCGGCGGCTTTGATGTGTCACCTCAAGTTTGCTTTCGTCAACGCTCTCTGCGGGGCATTTAATGCGCACTGTGCTTTCTCCTCCATTGTCACCATGCTCACTTGCTCCGTCGTTTCTTGGTCCATGACCGTAGCATGAACCGAGCCCACCATGGACTCGGGTTCTTGCTCTAAACCCTAATTCCTTTCCTATAAATTGGCCCTCTAGGTCCTCCCGGTGTTCTTTGCACTACACCTAGCTACTCTCTGTGTTTGAGCTCAAAACCATCTCAAACCTTCAATCCACCATTGTTGACCCGAGGGCTCCAATGGAGGCCTTGGTGTCCAGTGGTTCATCTTCAACACTTCTTGCACCCTTTTGAACTCCTCGACCTCCTTTATATTTCCCTAACTTGATTTTGGGTTGCATTCACAGAATCACTCAATTTTAAGTTTGGAGATTTTCGTTGGTTTCACCCCTTTCTTCTCCACTCATTAAGTGGTTCTTTTGCAATTATTTGCTTTTGGAGCCTCTTTGAGCTATAATGAAGTCGTGGTAATGATTTGGTTCCACTCATTTTGCTCGTAACCTCATCTTCCACTTCATCTTCTTCGGCTCGGTGGACTTCATCGTGTTCAAGTCTTCCCGGCCATCTTTGGAGCTCCTCTCGGTTAAGGTAGCTTCTATAGTCCCTAGAAGTCATGGCACTCGCTTCCTTGGACCGGCGGAGCATCTTGCTATTTTCGTGTTTTGCCGTGTCGGCCTCCTTCTTTGCTTTCCGGCTCGCCGGCGTTCCAGACCTCCACCGCCGGCGAGGTCATCACCATTAGGTTCGCATTGCTATTGCGAGTCCATTTTGCTAGTTGGTGGGCGCCGCCGCGACTGGAGTCGCCGGCGACAAGCCGTGGTAGCCACTCGGGACTTTGCCGGCCGTAACTCCCGTTGTCGTCAAATGATTAAGACACAGTTAATACCCAATCATTAGTAGTATTAATGGTGTCTTAATCTGGCCTAATGTGTCACTGACTTGTGGGCCCGTAAGCCTAAATCAGAAAACCAGAAGTCGTTATGGTGATTTGGGTTTATTTATTGCTAATCATTGTTAGCAATAAATGTGTCAAATTACCTTTTGGGTCACTGACGTGTGGGCCCTCTGTCCCTAAATCATCTCTGTTCAAAATCTTTAGGACACATTAATTGCTAATCATCACTAATCATTGGTCATTAGTAATTAATTAGCTGTCCTAAGAGCCTCCTTTAAGTCACTGCCATGTGGGTCCACGGGCACTGTGCACGTGTGTTAAATCTCGCATGTGTGACTCTCAGTCACTGACATGCGGCCCCACGTGTCAGCACTCCTAAATGCACTTCAATCTTGGACCACCGTCCATTTGGCGATCTGCGGCCTAGATCTTGTATGCGTTCGGACCCTCCGGTTCCTCATCATTCTCGCCGTCCATTACTTGATCTGCGCCACGATCGCGCTGCATCGGACCATCCGACTGAAGGCGTGATCGGAGCCGCTCATTTTTAGATCTGCGGTCGTGGATCGTCGAGGCAACCGCACCGTCCGGTTGCATCCTTCCTCGTGAGCCGTTGGATCTTGATCCAACGGTGGGCTCCTGTTATGAATCGCGCGCGTGCGCTGTTTTCCGTGCGTGTGGCTCGTTGGATTTTGCATCAACGGCCCACGAGCGTCCACGTCATTTATCTCCGGTTGGGTTGGTTTTTATTTCTGTAAGTATTTATTTATCAACTGAAAATTGTATCAAAACTTTAGAAATTCATAACTAATTCAAGATAAATCCTTTTTACATGAAACCAACTGTAATAAATTTGTAATTCACTAAAGTTTAATATAAAAATGCTTTTAGCTACGCTTCTGTAGTAGAAAATTCTGTAATCTTTTATAGCTTGTTTTCTGCTATTTTTATATATTCCAGAATTGTATTAAAACTTAGAAAATGCATATCTTTTTCTGTATATCTGCTAATGGAATGATTTTAACTTTGATAAATTTGTTATTAACTAAACTTTAATCTAAAAATGGTAGTAGGCCTAAATCAGCACCAGAAAAATATGTTAATAAATTTAACCTTATTAGTAGCAATTAAAAATTCATTTAATGATGTAATAGACACCAGTAATTCCCTGTAAATCCTAAAAATAGAAATTTGATGTTAGGAAATCCCTCTGTTATCATACTATAATGTGAAATGGGTTTTGCACATGTTTATACTTCTGGATAGTGCATTATGCTAGTTTTGCATCCTAGAAAAATCATAACTAAATCATTCTAACTCCAATTAAGATGAAACCACTTGTATTAGCCTTAAAATGTCAGTAGCAACCTATCATAAAATTTTCAAGTCCAGGAAACCTCTAGAAAATATTTTTGCTACGATACCTAATTATGGTAGAAAATGGGTTTTTAGGTAATATCTTTTGCACCACAAATCCAAATTAGGTTTTTCCAGTTTCTATGTCTAGGTATATTCGTATTCTGCCTTATGTGTAAATTTTGTAGCATTTGGATAATTTTTGCTTGCTCGTTTGTTTAAGTGCGGCTCGTCTTATTGGTTGTTCTTGGTTCTTTTGCCTTTTCGCTAGGATTCGACATTTGCGGTAATCCCGAGAGCGACCCTCCACCACATGATTTGAGCAACAGCAAGAAGGCAAGCAGTTTGATCATGTTAATCCCAGTATTTTAAGTATTTATGTTGATTACAAATTCTATGTATGCATTGCTACTTTGTGTTAATAGTTGGCCTAGTAGATGCATTTCTTTAGCAAATGATTATCCTCTACTACCATGAGCCTAGGTTACTTGCTGTGATTTAGAGTTCATGGATGGGCTCTTGTCACTTAGTAGTTTACGAATTAATTTCTTAGCCATGCTTAGTTTCGGTAGAAATGGGCGGTTATCGACTTGTCGATAACCTTGATCACTTAAAACTTATTATTATTATGATTTCCACCTTGTGCCATGTCTACTTATGAAAACTAAAACTGAAAACAAAAAGATTTAGACTTGGGCACAATGGTATGATGGTGTGATTTTTGGGTGTGACTGGAATGGTGCCCGAGTCAACAAGGACCGAACATCTTGTTACACTAAACCAAGCATTTTAGCGTGCTAACCACATTAGAGGGTATGGGACCTCTCTTGACTTAGTACTTTGGCGTGTATTGGCTCCGAGTCGCAGGGAGTCGCAGGAGGATGGTGTTGGGAGCATTGTAGTGTCCGAAAGATTTCACCGTGATGGGATTTGTTGTCTTCGGCTTGCAATGTAAGCATATGGGTTTCTATCCATATGAGCGGCTCGTAGTTAATACACAAGATTGGAAATGTCTCAGAGGACTTAGCGGGCGGCATACCTTCTGTAGTGTGCTTGCGGCTTGAAGGCGGTCCAAGTGTGGGTACATTGGTACACCCCGCAGGTTAAAACTATTCGAATAGCCTCGTCCTAGGTTATGGACACGCTTGGCAAGGTCTTTCAAGAGTTAGACTACAACCTTTTAAACTAAAACTTGATGGGTGGTACGAATCGGGATTCGTGCTATGTTGTGGTGACTATTGGGATAGTCGCCTGTGGTTACTTGTATGTATCTTTACTTATCATTACTTTGATAACAAAACAAATTTGTAAACTTGCTTTTAAAATGTATTACATTATTGCAAATAAAGTTGGCTTCATGCAAAATGAGACATACAACCTCCACCTAAATAAGCTTGCATGTAGTTTATGAATAGGTCGCTATTCCACACGTCGATCTTGCGGGTACAAAGACAATCTTTGTACTCGGTTGCTACGCTTAATTGTTTTGTTGCAGAGGAAGAAGGTGAGCTCGAGGGCCTCACTTTTGTGAGTTGTGTTGTGGTAGCTATGGGCGACTAGCTTAGCGGCCCGATCGGTTGCCTTGTGGTGTATGGCTAACCGGTCGACTTTTGTTCTAGCCATCTTATGGCACCTTTTGCTTCCGTTGTCATTCTTGTATATTGTTCTATTTGGCCGGTCGGCTCTCTTTTGTAATAACTTTACTTTTTGTATGTCGTTGTTGAACTTAGTGATGTATGTGTATGGAATTGATGAGTAATTTTGTGATGATGTGCATATGCTGCAATTCTGGGAAGCATATGTCCATCGAGGCTTAGAATGTTTAATTAGTAATGCCAGAACCATTTGGAGGTTAAGTGTTACTAGTTAAATATTCCGGGTCCTCACAGCTCTGATACCAACATGATGCGGGGTGCCCGATCTTCAAGACGTTGGATAAATAATAACTTTGGATCTGTGCAACCTGACGAACCGATGGCGCCAATTCAACACAGCAACCTGCAACAAAACAATCCATCCAACCACACACTCTTGATCCCGTCTACTCGACCACGCAAAAGTAGACATCTTGCTACGAGAACACCCAATTCCCTCAAGGTGCACTTGGCTAACCTAGGAAACAAGAGTATAATTCTCAAAATTCGTTTATTCGTGATATGAAGATTACAAGGGGCAATGCCCTAAATATATAGGGTTGCTCCCCACCCTATGGCTAGCCAAGGAGGCCTACTCCCATCCCAATTCGGATGGGAGGTCTCTCCCTTGGTTTCAGACTAGGGGAGGTATTACTTCCCCACTAAGTTTCAGCCAAGTGCCCTTCCTATTACTAAATTTAGAAATTAACTAATTGAAATTCAGAATAAAAGACTAATCTACTTGCTGAACTAATTAGCAAATCCTAATATAATTCGGAATGTGAAATCCTAATTAAATTTGGATTTGAATCCAACTTCAATTCGGATTGCAAAATCAGCCTCAATTTCGGATTTCTAGAAATCAGCATGATGCTGATTTCCAAATCCGAATTGATTTCGGATTTCTTCTATTTTTTTTCTTGAATTTCGGCTGAAATAGGGATGTTGGGTTCCCCTCTTGTCTCTTTGCTTCTTCCTTCTTTTCTTCTTGTATTTTTTCTTCATGCTTTCTTTGCTTTCGGCCAAAAGTAGTTATTTGCATGCTTCCTTCTTGCTTGCTTGTCTTGTGGCCGAAATGGAATCTTCATTTGCCAAGGTTTGGTTTCTCCTCTCTAGGTTGATCTTCCTTTGGTTTGTGTCCCCATGCACATGGTGTGTGTCTCCTTGTCTCGCTTATTGCTTTCTTGGATGTTGGCGAAAGAGTTTCTCCCCTTTCTAGAGTGTGGCTGAAAGTCATGTGTTTCCATATCCTTGTTTGTTCTTAGTAGCGTTAGGGCTTGGAGTTGTTGTAGTGATAGGGATGTCCTCATCAATATCGTAATTGAAAGGAAAAGTACACAAGCTAATTTGGGACATCTTCTACATCTGTATATTTTAGTGTATGATGTTTATAGTTCAGTCTATGATGTTTGGTTATCCTTTATAGGTGGGAGTTGTTATTTGCAATGTACAAGTGGTGGAATTTTGGTCACATGAAGGATGGAATGACATAAGAATAACATGTGATTGTGGTTGCGCCGTGCACCTTTGGATTGAAAGGATGTTTTGTGGGAAAAAAGAATCAAAGTCGCCAAGATTGGTTGTATTCATTTAGTAATGAATTTTAAGAAATACAAAACTAATTTCAGCCAATGAAATTTGAAAGCAAATTAAAATTTTAAACCTAAATTAAATCATTAAATCAAGAACTGGAATTCAAACCGAAGCTTAGAAGAAAAGAAAAGGGAAAAATAAAGTAAGACTCAAAAATCCGGTTTGGGCCAAAATCCTGTTGGCCCATGTTTTTTTCTTTCCCACCAAACAATTCTCCTCTCCCCCCCGTCCCACTTCCTCTCCTTTCTCTTGGCCCAGCCGTACAGCCTGCTAGATAGTTCTATTGGATCACCAAACATGATATATTATAAAGAATCATCAAGAATAGTTGGAGTAGCCTGATCCAACGTAGATCACGTCGATGAAGTGGTTGTAGTCGATCATCCCTTCTAGCAACCAATCGCGGTCCTTGCGAAGTCGTGGATCGTTCTTAAGCGCAACAGCAACCACAGTAGCGCATTTACGGTATCCACACGTCCAGGGGAGGAACACTATACGCTGGTGTGCTAGCACCAAGTCGCATGGCAGGGCTCTCTTGGGAAGATGGCGGCTAAGGTTTTGGTGGAGTAACTCACGTGTCTCGCATATGTCCCAATAGCCTCAAGCATCTTCTTATATAGTGCCCATGACGGATCCTATCCGAACACGTTTTGTTCCAACCCATTAAGTGTGTGACCCTGTAGGTTCATGCGTAATCGGTTGTGACTCGGAAACCCTTTTCGACCACGAGTCGTTAGCGGTTCCTAGCAGGGCATAACGATTCCGGAATACACACAAATTATATTGAATGAACCTTAATGTAATATGATCTACGACCAAGTCCTTATCACTGATGACCAGCTTGTATCACTATACGACTAGTTCATATCTAGTCTTGGCCAGTTCGTAAATCCTTACGACCAGGTTTTGACCATTCGGTGATTACATTCGACCGGTGTACGATCAACTCGTATCTCCATATGATTAGTCCGTAACTGATCAAGCAAGTGACCTACTCGTGTATTCTCCCTTTGCCTCACGATATCTGGTTGAACTCCAGGTAAGATATTATATCATCCATGGACTGTTCAATACTTTCTCGATCTAGTGTCAGATAACCTTATGTGGTCGAACTCTTCGACCATTAGTGGTATGGCCATGCACTTTCTTTATCCGACCACTTCGAGGGGCCCAGAGATATCTCTTCTATTATGTTAGGAGGGGCAAATCCTATATCCGACCAGTCACATCCCTCCGCATGTTTCATAGCATACCTGAAAGCTACCTTTATAACTACTCAGTTACGAGTAGCGTTTGGCAGCCCCTAAGAGTGCTATTACACATGTAGGGAACTATGTTGATCTTAGGTATAAGGATTATAAATCATCATTGCTTGAGACCAACTAATAACACATAGAATCATAACAATCTCAATAGTATCTCAAAGTGGGTCTTATCCAACACCATGTTCTCTAACATGTGTTCACATTATCAATTCAATATCCCTATATTCATGACCAGTGTAACATGGTCATCAATCAATACATGTGCTGGTCGAAGTCACTAGTGTTCCGACCAGTGTCCAACTAGGGATATATTTAAAACGACATCATATAAGTTAAAAAGAGCTTCACCAACAAGTCACACACTTGTTAACCTTTATAAGTAATGATTCATTCAAGGAACAGAATAACATTTATTCAATAACTAATAAATATAGACGTGATACAATCATCTGTATGAGGGCATATCACCAACAATCTCCCACTTGCACTAGAGTCAATTATGTAGATATCTAATACCCATAGCTCTTGTGTGCACCTCATGCTTAGGTTGCGGGAGGGACTTTGTCAACGGATCAGCAATATTCAAATTCGTGTGCACTTTGCATATCTTCACATCACCTCTTTCAACGATCTCACGAATAATGTGATATCATCGAAGTATGTGTTTGGACTTTTGATGCGATCTAGGCTCCTTAGCTTGTGCAATGGCTCTACCATTATCACAATAGAGATCCATTGGACTGGAAGCACTCGAAACCATACCCAGATCATTAATGAACTTTCTAATCCATACGACTTCTTTTGTAGCTTCCGAAGCGGCAATGTACTCACCTCTGTTGTAGAATCAGCAACCGTTCCATGTTTAGAACTTTTTCAGCTCATTGCTCCTCCATTAAGACAAAACACAAACCCAGACTACGATATGAAATCATCCTTGTCAGTTTGGAAGCTAGCATCGATGTAACCATTTAAGACCAGCTCTTCCTCACCACCACATACAAGGAATGCATCCTTAGTCCTTCTTAAGTACTTAAGGACATTCTTGACTGCTATCCAGTGACCTTCACCTGGATCTGACTGATATCTGCTGGGAACACATAGAGCATACGCCACATCTAGTCGTGTACACAGCATGACATACATGATAGATCCTATAGTTGAAGCATATATGATTCTACTCATTTTGTCTCGCTCATTAGTGGTCGTAGGGCACTGACTCTTGCTAAGATTAATACCATGTGATATGGGCAAGAAACCATTCTTAGAATCTTACAAGTTGAACTACTTCAATACCTTGTCAATGTACATATCTTGGCTTAATCCAATTAGCCTCTTTGATCTATCTCTATAGATCCTTATTCCAAGAATATATGCTGTATCTCCTAAATCTTTTATCGAGAAACTATTTCTTAATGAAGTTTTAATAGATTCAAGTATTGGAGTATCATTTCTAATTAGTAGTATGTCATCCACATACAATATTAGAAACATAAGTTTGCTCCCACTAACCTTCTTGTAAACACAAGGTTCTTCTTCATTCTTGATGAAATCAAACCCTTTGACTACTTCAACAAAACGAATGTTCCAACTCTTAGATGCTTGTTTTAATCTATAGATATATTTTTTAAGCTTGCATACCTTTCTAGCTTCCTTTGGATCGCCAAAATGCTCGGGCTATGTCATGTACACATCCTCACTTAGGTTTTCATTTAAAAAAGCCATTTTGACATCTATTTACCATATCTCATAGTCGAAATATGCATCAATAGCTAGAATGATTCGGATAGACTTAAACATAGCAACATGTGAGAAAGTTTCATCATGATCAACACCTTGAATTTGTTTGAAACCCTTCGCAACCAGTTGTGCCTTATGAATGTGAATATTTCCATCCATATCTATCTTTTTCTTAAAAATCCATTTGCACTCAATGGTTTTAACACAATCAGGTGCATCAACCAAGTTCTAAACTTGATTGTTATACATGGACTTTATCTCGGATCTCATGGCTTGAAGCCATGACTTAGAGTCTGGGTCCACCATCACTTCCGAATAAGTTTTAGGCTCATCATTATTCAATAATAAACGTCATGCCCATACCTTATAGGCAATTGACGTGGTCTTTTAGATTTTTATGGGGCTAATGCCTTACCTATAGGTTCAACAATATTTTGTTCATCCTGTAGAGGCTTAGTAGGAGTTGAAATATTTTCAGATATTTTCTGAATTTCTTCAAGTTGCACCTTGCTCCCACTGAATTCTTTGGAAAGAAACTCTTTGTCTAAGAAGACACCATTTTGAGGAACAAACACTTTGTTATCTTCTCGCTTATAACAGTAATAAAATTTAGTTTTCTTAGGATACACCACAAAGAAGCACTTATCAGACTTGGGTATGAGTTTATCAGATGTCAAATGTTTTACATAAATCTCACAACCCCATATCTTTAGAAAAGACAATCTAGGACACTTCCCTGTCCATATCTCATATGGTGTCTTCTCTACTATTTTCGATGGAACTCTATTTAAAGTGAAAGCCACTATTTCTAAAGCGTATCCCCAGAATTGCAATGGAAAATCAGATTGGCTCATCATTGATCGAACCATGTCCAACAATG
Source organism: Ampelocalamus luodianensis (assembly GCA_036346255.1). Lineage (NCBI taxonomy): Eukaryota > Viridiplantae > Streptophyta > Magnoliopsida > Poales > Poaceae > Ampelocalamus > Ampelocalamus luodianensis. The sequence goes on from CM070621.1 coordinate 56,278,510, forward strand.
TTCGGTTCTATCGTTCAGACACCCCATTCCATTGAGGCGTTCCCGGCGGAGTAAGCTGTGGAACAATTCCACAACTCTTTAGATGATCACCAAACTCATGGCTCAAATATTCACCTCCACAATTATATCATAGACATTGATTGTCTTGCCAAGTTGATTTTGTACCTTATTCTGAAATTCTTTGAACTTTTCAAAGGATTCAGACTTGTGCCTCATCAAGTAGATATAGCCATATCTACTAAAGTCATCAGTAAAAGTTATGAAGTACTGAAAACCACTACTAGCAGAAGTGCTCATTGGTCCACATACATCCGTATGTATAAGGGCCAATAAGTCACTTGCCCACCTCTGGTTGTGAAAGGTGCTTTTGTCATCTTGTCAAGTAAATAAGATTCACATGTTTCAAATGGTTTAAAATCAAATGAGTTTAGAAGACCATCTTTATGGAGCTTCATCATGCGCTTCTTATTTATATGACATAGACGATAATGCCAAATAAAAGTGGGATTCATTTCATTACGCCGAAGTCTCTTAACATTAATGTTATAGATAGGCATATCCTCAAGATTCAAAACATACAATCCATTCACCAATGGAGCATGGCCAAAAAGCATATCTTCAAAATAAATTGAACAATAATTGTTCTTTATTATGAACTCATAACCTTCTGCTCCTAAACGTGAAGCAGAAATAATGTTTTTGCTTAAGACTGGAACATAATAACAATTATTTAATTCCATAACTAATCTTGAAGGTAAAGCTAATGGTAAAGTGCCAATAACTAATGCAGCAACTCTTACTCTATTGCCCACGCGAAGATCAACATCTCCTCTTGCCAAACTTCTACTCCTTATTAGTCCCTACATTGAATTGCAAATATGAGCAACTGATCCGGTATCAAATAGCCAAGAACTGGTCGGAGAAGTGACAATATTAATTTCTATAACATTTATACCTGAACTGGAAGTCTTACTTCCTTTGTTCTTTTTTATTTCTGCCAAGTACTTCTTGCAATTTATCTTCCAGTGCTCAGTCTCATGACAATGGCAACATTTTGTGTTAGGCTTAGGACCCAGCTTAAGCTTCTTAAGCTTAGCCTTGAGACTCTCGATCTCATCTTGAGTCTTTTTTGCCCTTTCCCTTTCCCAACTTACCCTTCTTCTTGAAGCTAGTAGTCTTTTGAACCATCATCACATGATTAGAACTTTTCTTGATGCTCAACTTAGCACCTTTAAGCATACCATGCAACTCGGTCATTGACTTCTCCATGCCATTCATATGAAAATTCAATATGACAGGCTCAAAGCTCACAGGGAGCGATTATAAAATCACATCAGCAGCCAACTCTTGGCTAAGGGAAAAAATAAGCATTTCCAAACTCTCAATAAGACCAATCATTTTGATAACATGAGAACTGACTGGGTTACCTTCTCACAGCTTACAAGAAAACAATGCCTTAAAGGTATTAAACCTCTCTGCCCTTACTTGATCCTGAAACATACCCTTCAAACCCACAATCATATTGTAAGCATCGGTGGTCTCATATTGCTTTTGAAGCTTAGAGTTCATGGTAGCAAGCATTAGGCAGTGCACATCGACTACGTCATTGCAATGCTTCTCATAAGCATTCTTTTCAGCACAAGGAGCATCGACACTTGGTTCCTCGGGATAAGGACCCTCTAGAATATGTACCTCTTCTTTTCTTGTTTAAGAACAATTCTTAGATTACGAAATCAGTCAATGAAATTTGAACCATTCAACTTTTCCTTTTCAAGAATAGATCGCAAATTAAAGATAGGAGCAGAAGAAGTAGTAAGTACCATGATCTACAATAGAATATGCAAAAATTCAGCACTATGTTTATGTAAGATCTTCTATTAAATAATTTAATAAAAGATACTCCCACTATATGTTATGTAACATCCCAAGTCTAGACTTGTGTTTCAAATGTAAGAAAATGTGTAGAAATTAAAAACTTTTCTTACATCCGGTATTTCCTGTATGTTCTGGAAAATTCTTGTAAAGAATTATGGAAATACAAAGTCACAAGTCATTTTGACCTAAACCTTGTCCTTCAAAAACTTTCTTGTCAAATCTTTTGATCATTTCCTGAAAATATTTTTTCCAAGTTCTAGGGATGGTGTGTGACCTCTCTGAAAAGTTTCATAATTTTTAAAAATTATTTGATATTTTTAGAGGGCAGTCAAACCTGTTTGACTGTTAGTCAAACCCTAGCTCAGCACATTGCTGAATTTTTGGAAGAAAATTCACTACATAAAAGTCCGAAAATGACTCTTTAAATCACTGCCATGTGGGCCTGCAGGCTCAAACCTCTGTTGTGTGGTTATTAGGACAAAAATCGAGGTCATTAATTACTTATGATTGTGAGGAATTAAGGGCTGTCCGAATTAGCTCATAACAAATTCATAACAAATTAAGGACTTAGAAAAATCATAATAAATTCATTTTAACTCCAAATGGAGTAAACTCAACTTTGTTGTTCTTAGGATGTGATTATCTACCTACCATAAAAATTTTAGGTTCTAGGTCATTCTAGAAATTTATGCCATGAACAGTACCAGTAATTAATTTAGGTTGAATTTCTAGGCTGAGAGAATTTGTTTTAGCTATAACTTTCGCATGCTTAGTCCAAATTGAATAATTCTTATTCCTAAATTTGTCTAAAATCATACCCTTGCTGCTGTATAAATTTCATGAGATTTGGATGATTTTTGCTGTTGAGGTTTGTTTGGTGTTCTTCGTTCTTATCAGGTTTTTCGCGTTCTTGCGTTAGGTTGCGAAGAAATTATTGAACCTGAGTCTGATCCTCTGTAGCAAGAGCACTTCCAGCAAGGCAAGCAGATGTAGCATCATTTGATCATGTTGCTTCTACTATTTTCAAATTCTAATATGTTGTTTGCAAATTCTACGTATGCATTGCTATCTTGTTTTAAACTATTGTCGATTAGTTGACCTATTAGATGCATAATCTGTAGGTAAATGTTTATCCTCTACTACTGAGCCTAGGATTACTTGCTGTGATTTTGGGTTCGTTGGATGAGCCCTTGTCACTTAGTAGTTTTCGAGTATGTTGCTTAGCCATGCTTAGCTACCGGTAGAAATGGGCGGTTATCAACTTATCGATAACCTTGATCACACAAAATTTATTATAACTTTATGATTCAACCTTTGTGCTATGTTTAATGGTGAAAACTAAAACTGAAAATAAAATGATTTGGACTTGGGCACAATGGCATGTTGGTGTGCTTTTGGGTGCGACTGGAATGGTGCCTGAGTCAACAAGGACCGAATACTTGCGCCATTGATCCAAGCATTATTGCGTGCTAACCACACTAGAGGGTATGGGACCTCTCTTGACTTAGTACTTTGGCGTGTGTTAGCAATGGGTCGCAGGAGGTCGTAGGAGGGATGGTGTTGGGAGCATTGTAGTTGTCTGAAAGCTTTACCCTTGATGGGTAGTTGTCTTTCGGCTTTACAATGTAAGCGTATGGGTTTCTATCCATACGAACGGCTCGTAGTTGATACACAATATTGGAAACGTCTCGTAGGACTTAGTTGTGCCGGCATACCTTTGGAAGTGTGCTAAATCATGTGGCAAAAAGGCGGTCTGAAGTGTAGGTATATTGGTACACCCCTGCAGGGTTAAATCTATTCGAATAGCCTCGTCCTAGGTTATGGACACGCTTGGTTATTTCCCGCAAGCATTAGACTACAACCTTTTAATTAAAACTTGACGGGTGGTATGAATCGGGGATTCGTGCTATGTTGTGGTGGCTATTGGGTTAGCCACCTCTAGGTGGTTACTTGTTATTTATTGTTACTCGCTGTTATTTCAATGCTTAAAAACAGATTTTACAAATTGCCTTCACTCTATTTGTAACACCCTACCGACATGAGCACGGAATGCTACTAAAATTAAATTAAACTAAACTAAACTAAGATCAATTACAAATTTTCGGCAAAACCTCCTTTGTATAGTCAGCTATACCGAGGTTCCAACAATTAATCATGGCATTTATCAATACCTTCATAATCGTGTTCTTTCAAGCATGCAGATAATCTCATAAACATAATCAAAATTTGTTATTCTCATTATTACGCTTAATCAAACTCAAACCATCCATAAGTAATTCTTAAGATTGAGTGGTAGTGCGTGCATCCAAACATCTACTCCCTCCCATGCATGCGGGTCTTGCAGCTTGTACCTAAAACACATCAAAGCAAGAGTGAGCCCAAAGACTCAGCAAGTACCAACAAGGCTAAGCAAGTTATCATTCATAGCATCAATAATCCAAGATAAACAATGCACCAAAGTATAGCCTTCATGCTCATGTGAATGCAACCAATGCAATGCACCTTTTCAACTTTATCTCTTTTCGCATTTTACCGGTAATGCGGGGTACACAACCGTCGTCAGATACCCTTGCTCGTGCCCTCCGCACGGGGACCAAAAGCCTATACATCACATGTATAGGGACCTTTGCCCATCACTTTAATGATGGGGACCTCTTTTATTCATAGCCCACATTCCACGAATGTGGGGACCTCAAGCCCGTCATCTACATGACGGGGACCTCAACTATATGTACTTGGTCACCACGTGACTGTGGCACTGTATGCTCTCAACATGCATATGCGCCATGATAACATATTCATAAGCGTGGATTACATCATATTCTCATTATCATGTAAGCAACCTTACTTCGCTATCATATATCAAAACATGCATACATGACCAAGTATCCAACACGCTTGAAACATGCAAATGCTCCATGCCCACGTCTTTCATACCCAAGAATTTAACATGTACATAACAACATGTAAGATTTAGCAACGCCAGGGAAACATTAACCATAGCTTGCATTCATCAAGATAAAAGGAAAACTCATTACGCTAACATTCGTGCAAGGCTACATCAAGCAATCACAACAATTTTATCATACAACCGAAAATACGCTATAACCCGAATACTTGCCTTAACTGTGCGAGAGCGGTGGACGCAAAGAGGCGCTGCCCTGGGATCACGCTCCTACCGAACATAAAGATAACCCAGACTAAGTCCAACATACTGGACCAAAAGCATAAGTACAACACAAACGAACTCGCTAAACTCCCAAGTGTTTTCCAATCTTCCAATTCCTAGCGATCGCTTTGGTGATCACTGCGGATAGTCAACTTCTAAAATACATAACTTTCCGCTCAGGGGTCCAAATAAGGTGTTCTCAGACTTTATGGAAAGGTAATTTAATTACCTAAATAAACTTAGTTGGGGAGCCCTTTTGATTATGCCAACTACTACCTCTACCAAGCCAACCTACAGAGCAACAATTATCATGTCGGGTTCTCTGGACAGATCACTAAAACCATCATAACTTTTGCTACAAAAGTCCAAATCTTGCGTTCTTTATCTCTATCAAAAGGTATGGAAATTACCTACATTTTTCGTTATATTGAGGTCCTCTGATTTCGACCTTAACTAGCAGATTCATCCCATTTTCTACAGACTGTTCTAAACGGACAGATTAACAGAGCAGCGATACTAAAAAATTCATAACTTCCTGACCGTTAATCGGATTTGGGTGATCTTGGTGGCCACTGAAAGATAAGAACAAAATCTACATATCTCTAGGAGACCAAACCTCCTAATTCGGCCTCTAAGCACATGAAACTGGCCGCGCAACGTTCTGGACAGAATTGCAACTTTAACAGACCGACTTCAATCTTGCCAAAACTACTCGATTTCGGATCTACGACTAAACACACAACAAAAACGAAGCTAGTTACCCTTGGCGCAGCTGAAGATCACGAACTCCGGATGGGATCCGCTTTCTTCTCTTCTTCCTTCTCTTCTTCTTCTTCCTTCTTCTTGGCCGCCACAAAGGGGAGGAGGGAAAAGAGGTGGAGATGCAATGGGGAGGAGGGGCTGCTACAGTGGCGCGCTACAGTGCGTGCTACAGTAGCATGGCTGCCCCCTCTACTTGGATGGTTGCCCTAATGGGCCAAGGTGTTGTGGGCTTTCACCCACTGCCCAAGTTTTCCAATTACGCAAAATCCCCACGAACTTCTGTTAAAACCACTCCTCTATTCAATTCTCCTCCCTACAATCTTTCTTCTCATTTAAATAAATATTTGGAGTGTTACATTCTACCCCCTTAAATGGAATTCGACCCAATTCTAACCACGCTCTACACCAAAGAACAATCACAACTAGAATTTACCAACAATACCACACACTGCTGTGAACAATTTCGATATTGCTCGCATATGCGAGACTTCAATTCCCAAATTGTTTTCCTCTCGGACTTTGGGACTAACGCACCTTGATACAACTAATGTATTATACCTCATCACTGCATCGACCTAACGTAATCACTCAACGGACATGACTCGAAGATGCGGTATTACTCATCGTCAAGCTCTTATGAAACCTCACACTCCAAATGCCTCAAGCATTATATCAAAACCGGTCATACAAAACGTTATATACCGCTCTAGGACTCGAGACAATTCTAGCGAATTGCTATCTTCCAAAATCCACAACTTCAGAACAAGCCAAATATACTCTAGGCTATCATTCCCTTTGGGGACCAAACCACGAACTTCAACATAAACATATGTAACTCTTATTTCATCTCTCGATCGACCTCTTCATCCTAGTAAGGAGAACCTTTGTTAGCAGGACGCAGCAACACAACTTATTTTAAACAAACTTTAATAATCGAGCTCACAGAAAACAAAAAATTCACAATGCCACCCACTATTAACCAACTTTCCTCTAAAAACACTCAAATCCAAAATTGAAGATTCATCATGAAAATCTTTTCACATTCCAATTAGGCGGTTTGCAAATAAACACCACATAAGTCAAAAGAGAAATTGTTGGAATGCCCAAATCAAACACTTCATTTATTTTCTGATCAGAAGGAACCGCTTGCCGACATAGGGTCAACTCAAACTGTAAGTGTTCTCCGTCATAAAACCCAACTCCAACAAGAACCAATAGAACACTTCTCTCTGGAGAAAACATTCTTTTCGAGATGTTTTTTTAAGAAATAAACATTCTCCAAAATCTTGGATTTCCAAATCATCAAACTTACTCCTTCCTCTTAACCGACAACCCCAAAATGATCCTCAAACCGAAAGAACAACCACACTTATCTAGGGGACTCTATTAATCCACACAAGGATTCTCTAGTCCACTCCTATACCAAAGGAATTATTTTTTGACAACTGGTTCCCAACACCTCAATAAAGATTTTTCACCCGCAACCACATCACCTCATTCATTAAAGATAATCAACTTGAAATTCTCAGTGCACATACTCATTTACTACACAGAAGGATTCTATCAATGATCAATACTATTCGAATCCACTTTTGTTCTTCTTCTTCTACACATAACATTGGGCACTGAGGTCCTAGCATAGAAAGGCAAGTCCAAATTTAACCTCCAAGTCTCCTATAATGAATTTCGGTATGATTGATAGGAAATCCTCAAATTCTTTTACTATCTTTTCACATAGCTCAACAATAACCTCAGTCATTAATATCAATATTCCTCACTAACCAAGTAATCGCCTTAAGGCGTTTCATTTCACCAATCTTTGACCTTCACTCAACCACACCAATTAATTTTCAGCTACATGACCACAATATACCCATTCACAATACCCTCACTAATTGACCAAGATTCAAACATACTCAATCACTAACATTAATAAATAAATATATTCTTTGACCAAGATATCCTTAGAGATAATCTAACTCCCATAGGGTTACTCACCGAGGCCGAGTCATGCTTGACAATAGCTCAACAATCCTGCTATCCCATTAATTAACACGACGATTATATTTTTTCCACACCGCTACTCTCATTAAGCCACACCATCATAATTCTTCTACACAATCTTACCGAGTACCCAATTGCGATACTCTAATAAATTTGGTCAAGATTTTCATACTTTCTAATTCTAATGTTCTGTCAAAATGAACAAAAGATCTTGGACCACATCCCTTTATAGGTTCTACTAGTTGCGACACGTAATAAGTTAGCTCCAAAGACAAACATTCTATTTAAATCGAACTCTCTCCAAGGATTAATCTAATAAATCAATTTACTCAATGCCTCTCAAACAACTTGACACATAAAGGTTCACAAAATCATCTACTAGACCACCACTATCTAGTTGCCAATTCACAACCGAAGGGACTTTACAATACATTCGGTTAACCCTTTCTTAGAAAAAGAGGCAAACATAAATCATTTTCAGCATATAGGAAAACGTTACCACTTACAATAGTTACAAGTTCAAGAGAAACAATCAAATAGAAAAGATCTTAGAAAACAAAAGAGCTGATCATAGTTGAGGAACACGTTCCACAAGCAAAGTGTATCAAACCTCAAACGAGAATAAAACATTGGTTTTGGGATTCAGAAACTCATGGGCAAACAAAAGCTTAGGCAAGAATCGATAAACGCAAGTTACAAAGCTTGACTTCAAATTGAAATACTCCTACTTCACTCTTTCCTTTAACAAAGAAAACGACTCCGTTGGTTACAGCATCACCATGCCAACACTAACAAGAAGAGATTTCAAGTCCACAACACATAAACTACTTAGGAACCGATAAAACCTCTCAAAGACGTCACTTTGTTCAAAACAATTTCAGCTACCACATCAACATGAGGTGCGAAAGATTACAAACGCGTGACTAGAAGCATTTTCATTTAATCAATGTCAAAGAGCGATCCAATTCCCTTATACCAAACATTCAATAGTATCATCATAATCCTTACGACAATCTCACTAACAATGAAATAATACACTCCTAGCGAGAATCATCATAGCCTCTTATCCCATCATAAATCTCTCCAAAAGAAACACCCTTCAACTATCATTGACAATTGACAATTGTCTCTATCACGATACAAAATAGGGTCCTACTGCTATTTATAGTCATATAACCATTTATAAACACAGAGTCAACATTCCATTTTATGCTCGGGGTTTAATTAAGGATTTAATAACATCATCTCCTTTAAACACCGGGTTTTGCAAGGTACTACCTCAACATTCATCTAATCGATATACATGTTTCAATCTAGCAATTTAGTATAATCATCAAGTTGTCGACTTATGAAAATTTATGGATTGATATAATCGTAAGTCATTGTTCAATCACATCCTTAAACATGACCATCACTAATAGGTAGATTAATCCATTGGAACACATTACTCCAAATTATCCAATAAATTTACCAAATTCCACAATCCTATGATCGACCAAATCATTAATATCTCACACTTCTTAATATAATTGTGGATTCCTAGTATGTATAGTCATACCATTAAACAAGTTCATCATGTAACTACTCCATGACAACATCAAATCTTTCACTTCACTTCCAAGGATCTTGGTTAAGATCGATTGCATCAAACTACGGACCCAACTTGATAACTCATACATTATCAATTTATCTTTTATGCGTGGAACCTCTCACATAACACAACAAATATTTCAAAATAGTTTTTGATATTTTCTTTCTCAAAGAGGATGCACGAAATTTCAACATTCCAACTACTCCAAAAGAAGTGCATAAAGTCGAAACATACTTCAATGGAGTTGGTAAATGATATCTTCCATCATAAAAACTCCAAGCGAATAAATGGGTCAAGTTTGCCAACAAGAAGGTAGAACTCTCCTGAAGAGGAACAATATTGCCAATGACAACGTTTACAAGTAGCAAGAATAGCTCAAGAGTCGAAAAGATAATATTTGCTCAGAAACAAATACAAACCAATTGAAACCCATCGATCGCATTGCAACCACTATCCAAAGAAGGTTCATCAACATAAGCGCTCAATAGTTCAGAAAAAACAATGTTCATTTTAAGATTCAAATTAAATAAATGGAAACAAATCGAGTGGAATAAGAACTACTAACCCCAAGAGAAATTTATCAAGCCCAATGGACAAGAGTTAACCAAATTCAAATTCAAGGAAGAGAACAACTTCTCTAATGATACTCACTATCACGCTTGTACTAAGATATCCGAGGTAACCACTTCACTAATCTCTTACTACAAATAGTGGTGTAACCTGGTAAAACCCAGGGCCACAACCACAACCTCTCAACATCTATTATCCTCACATATAACAATCATATAATCAGTTAATAAGCAATCTTACTATATTCATATCAACAATTATCAATGCGATATAATAGAACCATAGATGCAATGCAATAACCCAACCCCACCTACTGTGCACCAGTGTGTCAAACTTTTAAGTTGATTAGTCATTCGCAAATTTTTAATTAATCTAGTCACCACGGACCTACAGCCCGCTCCGATACCAACTGTAACACCCCGGCCCGACATGAGCCTGGAATGCTACTAAAATTAAATTAAACTAAACTAAACTAAGATCAATTACAAATTTTCGGCAAAACCTCCTTTGTATAGTCAGCTATACCGAGGTTCCAACAATTAATCATGGCATTTATCAATACCTTCATAATCAGGTTCTTTCAAGCATGCAGGATAATCTCATAAACATAATCAAAATTTGTTATTCTCATTATTACAGTTAATCTGAAACTCAAACCATCCATAAGTAATTCTTAAGATTGAGTGGTAGTGCGTGCATCCAAACATCTACTCCTCCCATGCATGCGGGTCTTGCCGCTTGTACCTAAAACACATCAAAGCAAGAGTGAGCCCAAAGACTCAGCAAGTACCAACAAGGCTAAGCAAGTTATCATTCATAGCATCAATAATCCAAGATAAACAATGCACCAAAGTATAGCCTTCATGCTCATGTGAATGCAACCAATGCAATGCACCTTTTCAACTTTATCTCTTTCGCATTTTACCGTGTAATGCGGGGTACACAACCGTCGCCAGATACCCTTGCTCGTGCCCTCCGCACAGGGACAAAAAGCCTATACATCACATGTATAGGGACCTTGCCCATCACTTTAATGATGGGGACCTCTTTATTCATAGCCCACATTCCACGAATGTGGGGACCTCAAGCCCGTCATCTACATGACGGGGACCTCAACTATATGTACTTGGTCACCACGTGACTGTGGCACTGTGATGCTCTCAACATGCATATGCGCCATGATAACATATTCATAAGCGTGATTACATCATATTCTCATTATCATGTAAGCAACCTTACTTCGCTATCATATATCAAAAACATGCATACATGACCAAGTATCCAACACGTTTGAAACATGCAAATGCTCCATGCCCACGTCTTTCATACCCAAGAATTTAACATGTACATAACAACATGTAAGATTTAGCAACGCTCGGAAACATTAACCATAGCTTGCATTCATCAAGATAAAAGGAAAACTCATTACGCTAACATTCGTGCAAGGCTACATCAAGCAATCACAACAATTTTATCATACAACCGAAAATACGCTATAACCCGAATACTTGCCTTAACTGTGCGAGAGCGGTGGACGCAAAGAGGCGCTGCCCTGGGATCACGCTCCTACCGAACATAAAGATAACCCAGACTAAGTCCAACATACTGGACCAAAAGCATAAGTACAACACAAACGAACTCGCTAAACTCCCAAGTGTTTTCCAATCTTCCAATTCCTAGCGATCGCTTTGGTGATCACTGCGGATAGTCAACTTCTAAAATACATAACTTTCCGCTCAGGGGTCCAAATAAGGTGTTCTCAGACTTTCTGGAAAGGTAATTTAATTACCTAAATAAACTTAGTTAGGAGCCCTTTTGATTATGCCAACTACTACCTCTACCAAGCCAACCTACAGAGCAACAATTATCATGTCGGGTTCTCTGGACAGATCACTAAAACCATCATAACTTTTGCTACAAAAGTCCAAATCTTGCGTTCTTTATCTCTATCAAAAGGTATGGAAATTACCTACATTTTTCGTTATATTGAGGTCCTCTGATTTCGACCTTAACTAGCAGATTCATCCCATTTTCTACAGACTGTTCTAAACGGACAGATTAACAGAGCAGCGATACTAAAAAATTCATAACTTCCTGACCGTTAATCGGATTTGGGTGATCTTGGTGGCCACTGAAAGATAAGAACAAAATCTACATATCTCTAGGAGACCAAACCTCCTAATTCGGCCTCTAAACACATGAAACTGGCCGCGCAACGTTCTGGACAGAATTGCAACTTTAACAGACCGACTTCAATCTTGCCAAAACTACTCGATTTCGGATCTACGACTAAACACACAACAAAAACGAAGCTAGTTACCCTTGGCGCAGCTGAAGATCACGAACTCGGATGGGATCCCGCTTTCTTCTCTTCTTCCTTCTCTTCTTCTTCTTCCTTCTTCTTGGCCGCCACAAAGGGGAGGAGGGGAAAAGAGGTGGAGATGCAATGGGGAGGAGGGCTGCTACAGTGGCGGCGCTACGGTGCGTGCTACAGTAGCATGGCTGCCCCCCCTCTACTTGGATGGTTGCCCTAATGGGCCAAGGTGTTGTGGGCTTTCAGCCCACAGCCCAAGTTTTCCGAATTACGCAAAAATCCCCCTGAACTTCTGTTAAAACCACTCCCTCTATTCAATTCTCCTCCCTACAATCTTTCTTCTCATTTAAATAAATATTTGGAGTGTTACACTATTACATTATTGCAAATAAAAATTGCTTTATGCGTCCAATTAACCATATAACCATTTCCTTTGATCTCAATTCACATGTAGCTATGTATAGACTTGTTACTCGTAAGTATTGCGAGTACATTATTGTACTCACCTGCATTGCTTGTTGTGTGCAGAGGAAGAAGGTGAGCCCCAAGGGCCTCACTTTTGTGAGATGTGCGGTTTTTGGGACGACTAGCTTAGCGGTTCGGTTGGTTTCCTTGTGGGTTAAGGCACACTAATTGGCTTTTGTTTATCGCCATCTTATGGCACTTTTGCTTCCGCTGTTTACTTAGTTGTGTATGACATTTGGCCGGTCGGCCCCTCTTTTGTAATAACACTATTTTATGTACGTCTTTTGCTAGACTTGTTATATTGTGATGTATGGAATTGATGCATGATTTTGTAAAGATGTATATGTGCTGCAATTCTGGGAAGAACATGTCCATCGAGACACGGTGTATTTTGTTTATGATGCTAGAGCGAATGGAAGGCCAAGTATTACAAGCTAAATAAACCGGGGTCTCACATGTTATAAACCATATTTTCCTCTAACATGATATAGTGAGATCAAGATCCTAATATCATGAAGTCCTAGTGAGCTTTGGCATCACTGCTAGAAACCTAGTGATTTAGGTAAGCAACCTCTTGCTAATCATATCACATATTACTCTTGTTTGTTGGGTGGTATCTCTATGCCCCAGCAACCAACACCATACCCCAAGGCTCAAAACTGTTTTGATAGCCTTGTTAAGTTAAACCAATATTATGCATGTGGGTGTCCGACACCCACCCCATCTTATTAAGATAGTTAATGGTACCTTACTTTGGTAGACGTATCAATTAACGATCAAAATCGTGATAGGCGTAGCAATTGAAAAGGCATCAATTTTACTTAATTTTTCTTGAGGGATACTACTCTATCATGTTAAAACATCATATGATAAAACATGATCAAATAGCATAATATGAATAAACACAAACATTCACAGATAATCAAATTAAACTGTGAAATAGCATGGCCCTTAACATGTCGATCTTCATTAGCACACTTTCTGTTCTCCAACCACCATACTCAAAATCTCCAACCATATTTGGTACGCAGACCATTATACAATAATATGTAGCTCGATGCCTATCTCATAGCATGACTCGCAGGCCATGAAAATCCATACATGCATCACATACACAATGGGCCATACTATTCACATCAATCCCTACAAAAATGAGTTATGCATATAATCCAATTCTATCAGGCGAGATGAACACATACTACCTATAATGCACGGTACGATTACCCAGCACGGTGGTCCCGCTAGCCGTTTAGCGGGTGGGGTTCGAAGGGGCAGCGCCCCTTGCTGGTCGAGGGCAGCACGCTCAGAAAAGTTTTCCGGGACATGAATATTATTCATGTAACCGAGCCATGGAAATCATCGGATTAATCATATTAGCCCTATTCTGAACCAATCTGATCACTACCTTGATACGACCACGCACTGCGGCATGCTCCGATGGTGGAATTTTGACCGGCAGGAGTATTATGCAGTGTGGTTGTGAACAAGCACAATAAACCATCTAATCCTTTTAGCTCATGCCTCCTCGTAAACCTATCTACTACCACCGATAATCGATCAATCTTATTGACCAGTGCTAAGATCATTCCATCCTCATGAACCGATATGGGTTACCAGATCTGACCAGTCATAGATCCAATCTATTACTGCCGCATATCTAGTATATGCAATCGATCTAGACCAAAAACTATGCAGGATGGCTCTAATACCACTGAAGGGATACGAGTAGGCTACAAAAGCTGGCAATTCAAAAATTCTATCACGTAAACTAGGAAGCCAAGCAAGAAGATGATCACAGATCGTTACCACCAGATGTGCAGTGCAGCGAAAGAAGACATGGAGCAGCCTGATCCAACGTAGAGCACATCGATAAAGTGGTTGTAGTCGATCGTCACCGTAGTTAATTGTCCCTTCCAGCAACCAATCGCGATCCTTGCAAAGTCATGGATCGTCCTTAAGCGCAACAGCAACCGCAGTAGCGCCTCTACAGTATCTACACATCTAGGGGAGGAACATCATATGCCGGTGTGCTAGCACCAAGTCGCACGGTAGGGTTCTCTCAGGAATATGGCGGCTAGAGTTTAGGTGGAGTAACGTGTCTCACATATGTTCCAATAGTCTCAAGCATCTCCTTATATAGTGCTCATGACGGATCCTATTCGAACATGTTTTGTTCCAACCCGTTAGGTGTGTGACCCTGTAGGTTCATGCATAATCGGTTGTGACTCAAAAACCCTTTCCGACCAAGAGTCGTTAGCGGTTCCTAGCAGGACATAACGATTCCCGAATACACACAAATTATATCGGACGAGCCTTAATGCAATATGATCGACAACCAGGTCCTTATCACCAATGACCAGCTCGTATCACTATATGACTAGTTTATATTTAGTCTCGGCCAGTTCATAACTCCTTACGATCAGGTTTTTACCACTCTGTGATTACATTCGACCAGTCTAAGACCAGTTCATATCTCCATACGACCAGTCCGTAACGGATCAAACTAAGCGACTTACTCGTGTATTCTCCCTTTGCCTCACGATATCTGGTTGAACTCCAGGAGAGATATTATGTCATCCATGGATTGTTCAACACTTTCTCGATCGAGTATCGGATAACCTTATATGGTCGAACTCTTCGACCATTAATGGTATGGCCATGCACTTTCTTTATTCAACCAGTCACATCCCTCTGTATATTTCATAGCATACCCGAAACCTACCTTTATAACTACCCAGTTACGAGTAGCGTTTGGTATGTGAGGACCGGAATATTTAACTAGTAACACTTAACCTCCAAGTGGTTCTAGCATTACTAATTAAACATTCTAAGCCTCGATGGACATATGTTTCCCAGAATTGCAACATATGCACATCATCACAAAATTACACATCATTTCCATACAACATATATCACTAAGTTCAACAACGACATAAAGTAAAGTTATTACAAAAAGAGAGCCACTGCCAAATAGATCAATATACAAGAATGACAATGAAGCAAAAGCGCCATAAGATGGCTAGAACAAAAGTCGACTGTTAGCCGCACACCCACAAGGCAAACCGACCGCCGCCAAGCTAGTCGCCCATAGCTACCACAACACGACTCACAAAAGTGAGGCCCTTCTGCTCACCTTCTTCCTCTGCAACAAAACAATTAAGCATAGCATCCGAGTACAAAGATTGTCTTTGTACCAAGATCGACGTGTGGAATAGCGGACCTATTCATAACTACATGCAAGCTTATTTAGGTGGAGGTTGTATGTCTTATTTTGCATGAAGCCAACTTTATTTGCAATAATGTAATACATTTCAAAAGCAAGTTTGCAAATCCGTTTAGTTATCAAAGTAACGATGAAGTACAGATACATACAAGTAACCACTGGAAGTGACTATCCCAATAGTCACCACAACATAGCACGAATCCACGATTCACTACCACCCATCAAGTTTTAATTTAAAAGGTTGTAGTCTAACTCTTGAAAGACCTCCCCAAGCGTGTCCATAACCTAGGGCGAGGCTATTCGAATAGTTTTAACCTGCAGGGTGTACCAATGTACCCACACTTGGACCGCCTTTAAGCCAAAAGCACACTTCCGTAGGTATGCCGGGCACGGCTAAGTCCTACGAGACGCTTTCCAATATTGTGTATTAACTACGAGCCGCTCGTATGGGTAGAAACACCATACGCTTACATTGCAAGCGAAAGACAACAAATCCCATCCCGGTGAAGTCTTTCGGACACTACAATGCTCCCAACACCATCCCTCCTGCGACCTCCTGCGACCGGAGCCAATACACGCCAAAGTACTAAGTCAAGAGAGGTCCCATACCCTCTAGTGTGGTTAGCACGCTAAAATGCTTGGTTTAGTGTAACAAGATGTTCGGTCCTTGTTGACTTAGGCACCATTCGGTCACACCGAAAATCACACCATCATACCATTGTGCCCAAGTCTAAATCATTTTGTTTTCAGTTTTAGTTTTCATAGCGGACATGGCACAAGATGGAAATCATAATACATAATAAGTTTGTGTGATCAAGGTTATCGACAAGTCGATAACCGCCCATTTCTAGAAGCTAAGCATGGCTAAGCAATTAATTCGCAACTACTAAGTGACAAGAGCCCATCCACGAACTCTAAATCACAGCAAGTAACCTAGGCTCATGGTAGTAGAGGATAATCATTTGCTAAGGAAATGCATCTACTAGGCCAACTATTAAAACAAAATAGCAATGCATACATAGAATTTGTAATCAACATAAATACTTAAAATCTGGGATTAACATGATCAAAGCGCTTGCCTTCTTGCTGTTGCTCAATTTGTTGCGGAGGATCGTTTCGGGGTTACCGCAAATGTCGAACCCTAAGCGAGAGGCAAAAGAACCAAGAACAACCAATAAGACTAGCAACACTTAAACCAAAGAGCCAGCAAAATTATCCAAATGCGTTAAACTTATACACAAGGTGAAATACGAATATACCTAGACATAGGAACTGGAAAAACCTAATTTGGATTTGTGGTGCAAAAGATATTACCTAAAAACCCATTTTCGGCCATAATTAGCACTGTAGCAAAAATATTTTCTAGAAAGATTTTGAAGCTGAAATTTTTATGGTAGCTACCTACTGGTATAGAGGTAACCCATATAAAATTTGAGGTCACTTGGAGTTAAAGTGATTTAGTTATGATTTTTCTAAGATGCAAAATTAGCATAATGCACTTTCCAGGAACATAAATATGTCCAAAACTAATTTTACAGAGGAGTATACCAACAGAGGGGTTTTCTAGAATTTATCATATATATTTTGCAGTTACAGAGAATTACTTGTGCATTTTATAAGCCTTCCAGAGTTTTCTAAATGCTGAAAATAGGTACTAAATCATTAATCAAGGTTCCTGCTTACAATCTTGGACTTACCATCATTTTTACATTAACATTGGGTTGATAACAAATTTATCAAAGTTGGAATCATTCATTTTGGACATACACAGAGCAAGACATGCATTTTCTAACGTTTTATCCATTTTCTGGAATATTCAAAATGACAGAAACCAAGTTATTCCTAGTTATACAATTTTCTGCTACTGGAACATGCTTAAATCCATTTTTATAATGAGCTAAAGTGATAACATAATTTATTACAGTTGGAATTAACTAAAAGCGATTAAAATGAATTAGTTATGAGTTTCTAAAGTTTTTATATCATTTTCAGTTGATAAACAATTGCTTACCAAATACGAACAATCCAATAAAAGGAAATGACGTGGACAACCCCACAACCCTTGATCTAACATCCTACGGCTTACGCGCACGAAAATAGCGCGCGCCAAACCAAATGAAACCCACCGTTGGATCAAGATCCAACGGCTCACACGAGTGTATGCAACCGACGGTCGCGGTTGCTTGGGCTAATCCCACCGCAGGTCGGCGGATGGGCGGCCCAGACGACGCGAGGAACCGGATGGTCCAAATGCATGCAAGATCCGGGCGCAGATCACAAAATGGACGGCGGCTATAGATCGAAGTTCAAAAGAGTGCGGCGAGTGGGACCGCATGTCGGTGACTCACGAGTCACGACCGCAACGATTTAACCCACGCCGCGGTGCACGGGCCCACAAGTCGGCGACTAGCGGCGGTTAAGACCGAATTAGTGATTCTAATGATTGACACCAAATAGATTCTAATGATCACGAGATTTGATTTTAAACCCTCGGGCCCACAAGTCGGCGACCCGAGTTAATTCCGGCGATTAAATGCCGACTCACTTAGTTAAGCAATGATTAGGCATTAATGATGTCGAACGATCTGGAGTGAAACAGATTGATTTAGGAGATTGGGCCCCCGGTGGTGGCCAATAATAATGATTAAGACACAATTAACGACTAATGATTGGTAATTAATGTGTCCTAATGATCCGACGCAACGGAGCTTCTCGGTGACAAACCCGAGTGGCTTTTTGCGGTGGTCGCCGGCGACTCGGTCATGGCGGTGCCTAAACTATCAAAATGGGTTCGCAATAGTGTTGCGGACCTTGATGGTGACCTCGCGCGGTGGAAGTTCGAACGCCATGAGCCGAAAACAAAGATGAAGGCCGACACGGCAAACACGAAAATAGCAAAATGCTCATTGCGGTCAAGGAAGCGAGTGCCATGACTCTAGGGACTATATAGGAGCTACCTTAACCGAGAGGAGCTCCAAAGATGGCCGGGAAGACTTGAACACGATGAAGTCCACGGAGCCAAGAAGATGAAGTGGAAATGAGGTTCGAGCAAAATGAGTGGAACCACATCATTACCATGACTTCATTATAGCTCAAAGAGGCTCCAAAAGCAAGTAATTGCAAAAGAATCACTTACGGAGTGGAGAAGAAAGGGGTGAAACCAACCGAAAATCTCCAAACTTAAAATTGAGTGATTCTGTGAATGCAACCCAAAATCAAGTTAGGGAAATATAAAGGAGGTTGAGGAGTTCAAAGGGTGCAAGAAATGTTGGGGATGAACCACTGGACACCAAGGCCGCCATTGGAGCTCTCACGCCAACAATGGTGTTTTGAGGGTGAGAGGTGTTCTTGAGCTCAAACACGAGAGAAGAGCAAAGCGTGGTGTAAAGGAACACCAGGAGGACCTAGAGGAGCCAATTTATAGGAAGGGATTAGGGTTTTCGAGCAAGAACATGAGCCCATGGTGAGCTCGGTTCATGCTCCGGTTGTAGACCACGAAATGATGGGAGCAAGTGAGACTCGGGACAATGGAGGAGAAAGCCTGAGCGCATTAAATGCATTGCAGAGAGACGTTGGCGAAAGCAACTTGAGGTGACACCACAAGCCCCCCATGCCCTCTCTTTCTCTCGCCATGAACGCCCGCGCCGTGAGAAGCCGAGGAGGAAGAAGAACGAGAGAAACGAGCCACGACCGTTGGATTAAAAATGGACGGTCACGATTAACGAGTTCGCGGACAGTCCGGTTGCCCTCAGAATCGGGCGGTTGGATCGAGATCCAACGGCCCCAATTTGTTAATGTAACCGAGGGTCCGAATGCTCACACGAACGTGGGCCACGCGATCTGAATCCAACTACCGATATCGCGCCGCGTTTTGAAAGGGTGGCTCGGTGCGCTTAGTTGATCGGACCGAATCAATTGGCTCGAGCCGAGTCCGACTCGAACCCGAGTAACAAGAAACCAAGTTTGACTTTGAAATAAAAGCAGAGACTTTGAAAGATTCATTTGAGGTAGCAAATGACTCCAAAATTATGAAAATTTTACAGAGCTTGCTAACTCAGATATTAACCTTGTGTAAAATTTTCAGAGATTTTTATGCTGCGAATAAATCTCCAAAAATTCTGCAAGGCTCTGTTTTAATGTTTGACTGAGAGTCAAACAGTTTGATCGCTTCTAAAATTTTCAAACAATTTCTAAAAATTGTGAGATTTTTGAGAGGGTCACATACCATCACGAGACTTAGGAAAATATTTCAGAGGATGATCATAAGATTTGACAAGATTGTTTTTGGAATAACAAGATTTGGATCAACAAGGCCTGTGACAATGTATTTCCATAATTCCTTGTACAAGAATTTCTTGGCACCACAGGAATTACATGATGTAAGAAAAAGTTTTAATTTCTACTGATTTTCTTACATTTGAAACACAAGCCCAAAATTGGGATGTTACAACTCTCCCCCCCTTACAAGAATCTCGACCCGAGATTCTGTTTATTCGGAGAAGAAAGAAGGAAAATCTGCACGAAGGCGATCTTCTCGCTCCCAAGTTGCTTCATCTTCGGAATGGTTTGACCACTGAACCTTAAGGAACTTGATGGCACGGTTCCTCGTCCTCCGTTCAGATTCCTCAAGAATACGAACAGGATGCTCGCGGTAGGTCAAATTCTCCTGTACATCGAGAACCTCCAATGGAGCTTCCTCAGTCGGGACACGGAGGCACTTCTTCAGGTGTGAGACATGGAACACATCATGCACACCCTCAAGTGCAGCTGGTAGCTCCAATCTGTACGCGACTGCTCCAACTTTCTCGATGATACGGTAAGGCCCAACATATCGAGGAGCCAACTTGCCCTTGATGCCAAAACGCTGATGGCCCTTCAAGGGTGAGACTTTGAGATACACAAAGTCATCAGGCTCAAAGCTCAACTCACGGCGACGACGATCGCATAGCTCTTTGCACAGGTGGGCCGGCGCGATGCTCGCGGATCAATCGAACTCGCTTTCGGCCTCATTGATCGAATCGGCCGAAATCGCGCACCGCGGTCTCGAGCAGTTCAATGGGGTTCGCACCTCCTCCCATACAAAGCCTCAAATGGTGCCATGCCAAGATCGGCTCGATAGCTGTTGTTGTAGGAGAACTCGGCAAGAGGTAGGCATTTCTCCCACTTCTTCCCATAGGAAAGAACACAAGCACGAGCATATCTTCCAACACTTGGTTGACTCGCTCCGTCGACCATCGATCCCGAGGATGAAAGGTCAGATCGAAGTGAAGGCGGGTCCCCATGGCCTCTTGCGACTATGCCAAAACCGCGAGGTGAAAAGCGCACCACGATCGAAATAATCGTCTTGGTACACCGTGAAGACTCACAATCCTCGAGACATAAAGTTCGCCAAAGGCCCCACACGGCCGAAGTCTTGACGGGAAGGAAATGTGCCACTTTAGTCAACCTGCCGATCACGACTCAAATAGCATCATCCCCTTTGACGAGCGGGGCAATCCGGTGATGAAGTCCATGCCAACGGAATCCACTTCCACTCGCACGGCAAAGGTCAAGAAGACTGCTGACGCCGATGCTCGGCCTTCACACGACAAACACACGCCGCACTCGGCAACGAACTTGGCAATCTCACGCTTCATTCGGGTCCACTGAACCTCGGCGAAGGTCCCGATACATTTGGTAGCCCCGGGTGAATAGACAAAGGAGAGTCATGGGCTTCATGAGAATCATATTCGCATTCCATGCCCTTAGGAACCACAAGACGCTGCCCAAACCACACAACGCCATGCTCGCCCTCCAAAAGCACTTGGCTATTCCATCCTTGATGTTCGCTGATCTGCTCACACCCACATCTGTCACGCTGTGTCGCCTTGATTTGGTCCACCAAGGTTGGTTGCACAACCAATGTAGCAAGAGAACCGTGCTCGGTCAAACCCAAATTAAGGCGCTGAATTTGAAATGAGAGCGGTGCGCCTCTTGGAGCATCAACATGTTGCAATACACCTTCCGGTGAGTGCATCCGCAACGACATTGGCCTTGCCCGGATGGTACCGAATACCCATGTCATAGTCCTTGATCAATTCCAACCATCTTCTTTGTCCGAGGTTCAGATCTGTCGGGTGAACAAGTACTTCAAGCTCTTGTGGTGGAATATACCTCACAACGGTTACCAATCGATAATGCCGCCAAATCTTGAGTGCATGGACCAAAGACTAACTCCAAGTCATGAGTAGGATAGTTGAGTTCGTGAGGCCTCAATCGCCGCGATGCATAGGCCACAACCTTGCCCTCCCGCATAAGAACACCACCAAGACCACGGACGAGAAGCATCACAATAGATATCAAAGTGTTGTGAATATCGTGAGAACAAGCACTGGGCTGAGGTCAACCGCTTCTTGAGTTCTGAAAACTCACATCACAAGCAGCGGACCACTCAAACTTCTTGTCCTTCTTGAGCGTTCACAAAGCTTGGCAATCTTGGAGAAATTCTCGATGAAGCGCGATAGTAGCCACCAAACCAAGAAAACTCGCACATCGGTGACCGACTTAGGGTGACCCCAAGATAGCACATCATCGACCTTGCTAGGATCCACCGCCACACCTCCTGCTGAAAGAACATGGCCCAAGAATGCCACTTCCTTCAACGAACTCGCACTTGCTGAATTTGCATACTGGTGGTGTTCGCAGCTGCCCAACACAAGTGAAGATGCTCGACATGCTCTTCTTCACTCTTGGAGTAGATAAGGATATCATCGATGAATACCACCACAAACCTATCCAAATACTCCATGAATACCGAGTTCATTAGGTTCATGAATAAAGCAGAGCATTAGTCAAGCCAAAGACATGACGGTGTACTCGTAAAGGCCATAACGAGTAGCAAAGGCCGTCTTAGGAATATCCTCGGCCTCGATCCCGACTTGATGATAGCCCAATCTCAAGTCAATCTTGAGAAGACTCGTGCTCCGGCCAACCGATCGAAAAGATCATCAATACGGGCAAAGGATACTTGTTCTTTACCATCACCTCATTAAGCGGACGGTAATCAACACACATCGCAAGGTCTTGTCCTTCTTCTTCACAAAGATAACTGGACAACCCCAAGGAGATGAGCTAGGACGGATAAAACCCTTCCTTGCAGCTCACCCACCGCTTCTTGACTCCTCCAACTCATTAGGAGGCATGCGATACGGCCTCTTAGAAATAGGGCGATGCAGGGCAGCAACTCTATCACAAACTCGGATCGCGAAGCAGAGGCATCCTGGCAAATCTTGGAAAGACATCCGAAGTCACACACCGTGGGGACGTCGTGAATCTCCAATGCCGGCCGCTTCAAGGACATAAAGATGGGGCTCTCGCAATCGCGCGAAACCCAACCTGTTCTGAAGAAGGGTGGTGAGGTAGACAATCTTCACGCACTGTCGATTTGCCCCAAGTGTTGGGACAACCAATCCATGCCAAGAATCACATCCAAGCGCGCGAGTCGAAAGCGTAATAAGATCCGCCAAGAATCCCACTCCTTCGATGTGGATAGGAACATCCCGCATACTTGGTCACTCTCATTTCGAACCCGAGAGCGAATCAGCAGTGGAATCCCAGAGGAACACAAAGTGAAGCCCACAATCAACAGACAAAGACCTCGAAATAAAAGAATGCGAGGCCCCGAGTCAAATAAAATCAGAGCAGGTGCAAATTAACAAGGAGCGTACCCAACACCACGTCGGCGCCTCCGAGCCTCTCACCGAGATGTGGTTGACTCGGCGCTCCCCAAGCCCGGTCTTCGGTCGGTGGGTGACCACTCCTTGCCCGCGTCCTCCATTAGGACGAGGGCCGCTCGATCTTCTTAGGACAACCACTCGCGTAGTGGCCTTGTCGTGGCGATAGAAGCGGTGTGACGTCGCCGCGGGTTACGGGAACACCTGCTGCTGGTCGCAGCGACGTGATCGAGTCACGGCCTGCGGAGGACGTGGAGCTGGTGCTCAAGGCCTCGGCGGTAGGGAAGCCTGAGGACGGGCCACCGGTGCAGGTCCAACACGGGGACGAACGAGGCCGGCCTGTGCAGACCGCTGGGCCTCCCACTTGCGCTTGCGGGACTCGCCCAGCGCTCTCGCCTTGTGCTCGGCGATGATGGCCTTGTCCACCAAGGTCTGGAAGTCGGGGAAGTCCACGATAGAGAGCTTGTCCTGAAGCTCCTCAGACAAACCCTCCATGAACTTCTCCTGCTTGGCCTCATCAGTGGCCACCTCAGCAGGAGCGTACCTCGCCAAATGGTTGAACTCATGGAGGTACTCAGTCACAGACCTGCGCCCCTGTTTGAGCGCAAGGAACTCCTTCTTCTTCAGCTTCATCAGGCCGGCGGGGACATGGGCCCGACGGAAAGCTGACCGGAACTCCTCCCACGAGACCACGTGTCCCGCAGGCTGCATGGCGAGGAAATTCTCCCACCATGAGAGTGCCGCACCTCCAAGCGATGGGATGCGAAAAGTGCCCGCTCTGCTCTCCGGCATCGAGCAACGTTGAGCTTCGCTCAACCGACGCGGCCGATCGTCTGCGCCCAAGGGATCCTGACCGGGAAAAGGTAGGAGGCGAGTACGGAGGAACTCCGCAAGTCCCCACGAGACCGGGAACCACCTCCGAGATCCGAGGCACGAGTGAGTGGAGGTGTTCTGGCGATGACCTCCAACACCCTACGGTCCTCCCGAACGACATGCGTTCGATTTGCATGAGACTTCGCCATGGTGAGGAGGGGGAAGCTCTCATCGGGACCACCGGTGATTCGGCCACACGTGTCCCACCACCATCCCGATTTACTAAGACAAGTTAGATACGATTCAAGACCCAAGAGCACCAAACCCAAACTTAGTTAAAACGACCAACGAACAGCCACAAAGAACATGAGATCACAAGTCACCGAATCCACTTCCCGAAACGACGAACCCGTATGGAAGAACGAGTAATCGTTTGAGAAGACCCAAAATTTCAGCACTACTTTCCAGCTCAAACCAGTCCAAAATTCAAGGTATACTCACCTAATAGAGTATAGGCATTAGCTAATCTCATATCACTTCTTACCCTTTTATTCCCACAAGTTTTAGTTGTATTTACCTCTCATTTCCTACCTTATTTACTCACCTCTAGCTAGCTGTCCAAATTCCTTTCTCCAAGCTCTCATGTTTCTCCCAAAACCAAGTTAATCGATAAAGGCTAATTTTTGAAAGGAAGAGAGGAACAACTTTTTTCAAAACTTAAGTGAGAGTAAGGTGAGATGAGCAAGTTAAGATAGGTAAGGAGTAAAATCTGAGAACTTACTTAAGTTTTCAGAAACTATTTGAAAGTAAGTTTTCAAAGTATCCTAGAGGCGACCAAGCTAGGGTTTCTACAGTCGATGATGGCTCGATACCAACTTTGTGAGGACTGAATATTTAACTAGTAACACTTAACCTCCAAGTGGTTCTAGCATTACTAATTAAACATTCTAAGCCTCGATGGACATATGTTTCCTGCATTGCAACATATGCACATCATCACAAAATTACACATCATTTCCATACAACATATATCACTAAGTTCAACAACGACATAAAGTAAAGTTATTACAAAGAGAGCCGACCGCCAAATAGATCAATATACAAGAATGACAATGAGCAAAAGCGCCATAAGATGGCTAGAACAAAAGTCGGCCAGGTTAGCCGCACACCCACAAGGCAACCGACCGGCCGCTAAGCTAGTCGCCTGAAGCTACCACAACACAGCTCACAAAAGTGAGGCCCTTCTGCTCACCTTCTTCCTCTCGCAACAAAACAATTAAGCATAGCATCTGAGTACAAAGATTGTCTTTGTACCCGCAAGACTGACGTGTGGAATAGCAGACCTATTCATAACTACATGCAAGCTTATTTAGGTGGAGGTTGTATGTCTTATTTTGCATGAAGCCAACTTTATTTGCAATAATGTAATACATTTCAAAAGCAAGTTTGCAAATCTGTTTAGTTATCAAAGTAACAGTAAGTACAGATACATACAAGTAACCACCTGGAAGTGACTATCCCAATAGTCACCACAACATAGCACGAATCCCTGATTCGTACCACCCATCAAGTTTTAATTTAAAAGGTTGTAGTCTAACTCTTGAAAGACCTCCCCAAGCGTGTCCATAACCTAGGACGAGGCTATTCGAATAGTTTTAACCCTGCAGGGGTGTACCAATGTACCCACACTTCAGACCGCCTTTAAGCCAAAAGCACACTTCCGTAGGTATGCCGGCACGGCTAAGTCCTACGAGACGCTTTCCAATATTGTGTATTAACTACGAGCCGCTCGTATGGGTAGAAACACCATACGCTTACATTGCAAGTCGAAAGACAACAAATCCCATCCCGGTGAAGTCTTTGGACACTACAATGCTCCCAACACCATCCTCTCCCGCGACCTCCTCGCGACCGGAGCCAATACACGCCAAAGTACTAAGTCAAGAGAGGTCCCATACCCTCTAGTGTGGTTAGCACGCTAAAATGCTTGGTTTAGTGTAACAAGATGTTCGGTCCTTGTTGACTTAGGCACCATTCCGCCACACCGAAAATCACACCATCATACCATTGTGCCCAAGTCTAAATCATTTTGTTTTCAGTTTTAGTTTTCATAAGGCATATGGCACAAGATGGAAATCATAATACATAATAAGTTTGTGTGATCAAGGTTATCGACAAGTCGATAACCGCCCATTTCTACCGGCTAAGCATGGCTAAGCAATTAATTCAAGAACTACTAAGTGACAAGAGCCCATCCACGAACTCTAAATCACAGCAAGTAACCTAGGCTCATGGTAGTAGAGGATAATCATTTGCTAAGGAAATGCATCTACTAGGCCAACTATTAAAACAAAATAGCAATGCATACATAGAATTTGTAATCAACATAAATACTTAAAATACTGGGATTAACATGATCAAACCGCTTGCCTTCTTGCTGCTGCTCAATTTGTTATGGAGGATCGTTCTCTGGGTTACCGCAAATGTCGAACCCTAAGCGAGAGGCAAAAGAACCAAGAACAACCAATAAGACTAGCAACACTTAAACCAAAGAGCCAGCAAAAATTATCCAAATGCGATTGAAACTTATACACAAGGTGAAATACGAATATACCTAGACATAGGAACTGGAAAACCTAATTTGGATTTGTGGTGCAAAAGATATTACCTAAAACCCATTTTCTACCATAATTAGCACTCAGTAGCAAAAATATTTTCTAGAAAGATTTTGAAGCTGAAATTTTATGGTAGCTACCTACTGGTATAGAGGTAACCCATATAAAATTTGAGGTCACTTGGAGTTAAAGTGATTTAGTTATGATTTTCTAAGATGCAAAATTAGCATAATGCACTTTCCAGGAACATAAATATGTCCAAAACTAATTTTACAGAGGAGTATACCAACAGAGGGGTTTTCTAGAATTTATCATATATATTTTGCAGTTACAGAGAATTACTTGTGCATTTTATAAGCCTTCCAGAGTTTTCTAAATGCTGAAAATAGGTACTAAATCATTAATCAAGGTTCCTGCTTACAATCTTGGACTTACCATCATTTTTACATTAACATTGGGTTGATAACAAATTTATCAAAGTTGGAATCATTCATTTTGGACATACACAGAGCAAGACATGCATTTTCTAACGTTTTATCCATTTTCGGAATATTCAAAATGACGAAACCAAGTTATTCCTAGTTATACAATTTTTCACATCTTGGAACATGCTTAAATCCATTTTTATAATGAGCTAAAGTGATAACATAATTTATTACAGTTGGAATTAACTAAAAAAGCAGTTAAAATGAATTAGTTATGAGTTTCTAAAGTTTTTATATCATTTTCAGTTGATAAACAATTGCTTACCGAAATACAGAACAATCCAATAAAAAGGAAATGACGTGGACAACCCCACAACCCTTGATCTAACATCCTACGGCTTACGCGCGCCGAAAATAGCGCACGCGCGCGAAACCCAATGAAACCCACCGCTGGATCAAGATCCAACGGCTCACACGAGTGTATGCAACGGGACAAGCCGCGGTTGCTTGGGCCAATCCCACCGCAGATCGGCTGATGGACGGCCCAGATTTACGAGGGAACCGGATGGTCCGAATGCATGCAAGATCCGGCGCAGATCACAAAATGGACGGCGCGCTATAGATCGAAGTTCAAAAGAGGTATCGACGAGTGGGACCGCATGTCGCTGATCACGAGTCACGATCGCAACGATTTAACCCACGCGCACAGCTGCACCGCCCACAAGTCACCGACTAGCGTGGCGGTTAAGACCGAATTAGTGATTCTAATGATTGACACCAAATAGATTCTAATGATGCCGAGATTTGATTTTAAACCCTCGCCCACAAGTCGACCTGAGGTTAATTCGACAGCGATTAAATGCCGACTCACTTAGTTAAGCAATGATTAGGCATTAATGATGCCTGAACAAAGGCGGAGTGAAACAGAGATTGATTTAGGAGATTGGGCCCACCGGTCGCTGGTCCAATAATAATGATTAAGACACAATTAACACTAATGATTGGTAATTAATGTGTCCTAATGATCCGACGAAACGGAGCTTCTCACCGACAAAACCCGAGTGGCTTTGCGGTGGTCGCCGCGACTCCGGCCACATGCGGTGCCACAAACTATCAAAATGGGTTCGCAATAGTGCTGCGGACCTAACGGTGGTGACCTCGCGGCGGGAGGTTCGAACGCCACGAGCCGAAAACAAAGATGAAGGCCGACACGGCAAAACACGAAAATAGCAAAATGCTCATTGCAGCCCAAGGAAGCGAGTGCCATGACTCCTAGGGACTATATAGGAGCTACCTTAACCGAGAGGAGCTCCAAAGATGGCCTGGGAAGACTTGAACACGATGAAGTCCACCGAGCCAAGAAGATGAAGTGGAAATGAGGTTCTGAGCAAAATGAGTGGAACCACATCATTACCGCAGCTTCATTATAGCTCAAAGAGGCTCCAAAAGCAAGTAATTGCAAAAGAATCACTTACCTGAGTGGAGAAGAAAGGGGGTGAAACTAACTGAAAATCTCCAAACTTAAAATTGAGTGATTCCTGTGAATGCAACCCAAAATCAAGTTAGGGGAAATATAAAGGAGGTTGAGGAGTTCAAAAGGGTGCAAGAAATGTTGGGGATGAACCACTGGACACCAAGGCCGCCATTGGAGCTCTACGGCCAACAATGGTGTTTTGAGGGTGAGAGGTGTTCTTGAGCTCAAACACAGAGAAGAGCAAAGCGTGGTGTAAAGGAACACCAGGAGGACCTAGAGGAGCCAATTTATAGGAAGGGGATTAGGGTTTTCGAGCAAGAACATGAGCCCATGGTGAGCTCGGTTCATGCTCCGGTTGTAGACCACGAAATGATGGGAGCAAGTGAGACTCGGGACAATGGAGGAGAAAGCCTGAGCGCATTAAATGCATTGCAGAGAGACGTTGACGAAAGCAACTTGAGGTGACACCACAAGCCCCCCATGCCCTCTCTTTCTCTCTGCCATGAACGCCCGCGCGCCCGGAGAAGCCGAGGAGGAAGAAGAACAGAGAAAACGAGCCACGACCGTTGGATTAAAAATGGACGGTCACGATTAAACGAGTTCGCGGACAACCGCTGTTCTCAGAACTGGACGGCTGATCGAGATCCAACGCCCCAATTTGTTAATGTAACCGAGGGTCCGAATGCTCACACGAACGTGGGCCACGCGATCCGAATCCAACTACCGATATCGCACGCGCTTTGAAAGGGTGGCTCGGTGCGCTTAGTTGACTAGACCGAATCAATTGGCTCGAGCCCGAGTCCGACTCGAACCCAGTAACAAGAAACCAAGTTTGACTTTGAAATAAAAACAGAGACTTTGAAAGATTCATTTGAGGTAGCAAATGACTCCAAAAATTATGAAAATTTTACAGAGCTTGCTAACTCAGATATTAACCTTGTGTAAAATTTTCAGAGATTTTATGCTGCGAATAAATCTCCAAAAATTCTGCAAGGCTGTTTTAATGTTTGACCGAGAGTCAAACAGTTTGATCGCCTCTAAAATTTTCAAACAATTTCTAAAATTGTGAGATTTTTCAGAGGGGTCACATACCATCACAGAGACTTAGGAAAATATTTCAGAGGATGATCATAAGATTTGACAAGATTGTTTTTGGAATAACAAGATTTGGATCAACAAGGCTCAGGATAATGTATTTCCATAATTCCTTGTACAAGAATTTCTTGGCACCACAGAATTACATGATGTAAGAAAAAGTTTTAATTTCTACTGATTTTCTTACATTTGAAACACAAGCCCAAAATTGGGATGTTACATGGTAGCCCCTAAGTGTGCTAGTACACATGTAGGGAACTATGTTGATCCTAGGTATAAGGATTATACATCATCATTGCTTTATGGCTATTTTGCAGTAAAGCAATATTAATAAAGAAATACAATAAGTATATTGAAAGTATAGTTTAAAAGATTAATACATAAGTAAACAAGTTTATTGGAAAACAATAAGTGAACTTCCCAACTATTCCAACAACCCGATCGCTTCCCATCCAAACCATTCCAATATTTTTAAGAAAATCTACCCCTCGTATGAAATCACCATGCATTGTCCATAACCGAGCACACAGCTATTTGAATAGTTTTACACTCTACAGAGGTTGTATAGCTTTGACCAACAAGAGATAATCATCTTATATCACGAGATTGCACGCTCAAGGCGTGTGACTAAGTGATTGTCACAAGGCTTTACAAAGCTCTGCCTTGACTCAGTGCTCGCTCACTAAGGTGTGGGGACTGGTTTTTAACTAGTAATACTTAACCTCCATATGGTTCTAGCATTACTAATTAAATATCCTAAGCTCGATGGACATGTGCTTCCTGCACTGCAAGACATGCTCATCATCACAAAATTATACATCACTTCCATACAACATTTAACACTAAGTTCAACAACGACATACATAAAGTAAAGTTATTACAAAAGAGCCGACCGGCCAAATAACCAATATACAAGAATGACAATGAAGCAAAAATGCCATAAGATGGCTAAGAACAAAAGTCGACCTGTTAGCCAACACAAACCACAGGGAAACCGACCGGGCCGCCAAGCTAGTCGCCCCGAATGCTACCACAACACAGCTCACAAAAGTGAGGCCCTTCGAGCTCACCTTCTTCCTCGCAATAATTTATATTTAAGAAGAACAATGAGTACACAAGGTACTCGTAAGATCGACGTGTGGAATAAAGGCACCTATTCATATGCTACATGCAAAGCTTATTTAAGTGGAGGTTGTATGTCTCATTTTGCACAAAGCCAACTTTATTTGCAATAATGTAATACATTTAAAAGCAAGTTTGTAAATCTGTTTTGTTGGTGAAATAACAATGAAATAATGATAAATACAAGTAACCACCGAAGTGAC
The DNA here is from genome assembly GCA_036346255.1 of Ampelocalamus luodianensis. NCBI lineage: Eukaryota > Viridiplantae > Streptophyta > Magnoliopsida > Poales > Poaceae > Ampelocalamus > Ampelocalamus luodianensis. The sequence continues at coordinate 56,309,942 of CM070621.1, forward strand.
TAACCCAATAGCCACCACAACATAGTACTAATCCCGATTCGCACTCACCCATCAAGTTTTAATTAAAAGGTTGTAGTCTAACTCTTGAAAAGCTTACCCAAGCGTGTCCATAACCTAGACGAGGCTATTCGAATAGTTTTAACCTCGCAGGTGTACCAATGTACCCACACTTCGCACAACCTTTAAGACACAAAAGCACACTTCCAAGGTATGTTTACACGGCTAAGTCCTATGAGACATTTCCAATCTTGTGCATTAACTACGAGCCGCTCGTATGGATAGAAACCCATACGCTACATTGCAAGTCGAAAGACAACAAATCCCATCACGGGTGAAGTCTTTCTGACACTACAATGCTCCCAACACCATCCTCCCGCGACTCTCGTGACCCAAGCCAATACACGCCAAAGTACTAAGTCAAGAGAGGTCCCATACCCTCTAGTGTGGTTAGCACGCACGCATTGCCTAGATAATGTGTACTCACAAGATGTTCGGTCCTTAATTGACTTGGGCACCAATCCACCACACCCAAAAATCACACCGCCTTACCATTGTGCCCAAGTCCAAATCCTTTGCTTTTAGTTTTTGGTTTTGCAATTTGAACACAAAGATCAAGTCGAAATATAGATACATAGTAAGCATTTAGGTGATCAAGGTTATCGACAAGTCGATAACCGCCATTTCTACCTAAAGCTAAGTATGGCTAAGCAATTAGTCCGCAAAACTACTAAGTGACAAGAGCTCATCCACTAACCCTAAATCACAAGAATAACCTAGGCTCAATGGTAGTAAAGGATAATCATTTGCCTAAGGAAATGCATCTACTAGGTCAACTAACGACAATAGTTTAACACAAACTAGCAATGCATACATAGAATTTGTAAACAACATAAATACTTGAACATACAGGGATTAACATGATCAAACTGCTTGCCTTGTTGGAATTGCTCTTGCTGTAGAGGAGGATTATCAGGTTCAATAAACTCTTCGGAACCTAACGCAAAAATGTGATAAAACCAATAAGAACGAAGAACACCAAATAAAACCCAGTAGCAAAAGACATCCAAATCAAATGAAACTTATACAGAAGCCAGGGGATGATTTTAGAGAATTTTAGGAACAAGAATCATGCAATTTGGAGTTAGGATGCAAAAGTTACAGCCAAAATACACTTTCTCAGCCTATTAAATCACTAAATTAATTATTGGTACTGTTCATGGCGAAATTTTCTAGAATGATCTAAGCTCTGAAATTTTTATAGCAAGTAGGTTATGACATCCTAAAGACAGCAAAGTTGAGTTTACTAAATTTGGAGTTATGATGATTTACTTATGATTTTTTCTAAGTTGTAAACCTAGCACAAGTTACTTCACAGAAAAATAACCATGTTCAAAACCTATTTCATATTAAAGTACACTAACAGAGGAATCTAACAAAATTGATTTAGCACATTTTGGAGTTATACAAGAAAAGATATGCATTTTACAAGTTTAATTCTATTTTTGGGATATTCAAAATTGTCAGAAAACAATTTATTTGAGTTACACGATTTTCTGCGATAGAAACATGCCCAATTGCATTTTTATGCTAAACTACAGAGGCATAAAAATTTATTACAGTTGGAAACATCTAAAAAGGATTTAAAATGAATTAGTTATGAGTTTCTAAAGTTTTGATACAATTCTTAGTTGATAAATAAATACTTACAGAAATGAAATCCAACCCAAACGGAAACAAACGACGTGGACGAATGAGAGCCCTCGATCTAACAACCTACGGCCCACGCGCCCCGGGAACAGCGCACGCACGTGATCTCTAAAAGGAGCCCACCGTTGGATCAAGATCCAACGGCTGACGAGGAAGGATGCATTCGGACGGTGCGGTTGCTTCGGCCAACCACGACCGCAGATCTAAAGATGAACGACTCAGAACACCCCTCCCTTCGGAGGGTCCGATTGCATTCACGATCCGGACCGCTGATCGAGCGATGGACGGCCTAGAACGACTTAGGCAACCGGATGGTCCGAACGCATACCAGATCTGGGCCGCAGATCGCAAAATGGACGGCGCTAAAGATCGGCGTAACTCGAGCGCCGACACGTGGGGCCGCATGTCGCTGGATCGAAGTCACACACGCGAGCTTTAACACACGCGTACGTGGCTCGGGCCCACATGGCGCCGAGACACCCGAGGTTTTAGGACACTAATTAAATACTAATGACCAATGATTAGCGATGATTAGAAGTAATGTGTCCTAAAGATTTCCACAGAGGTGGACTTAGGGACTGAGGGCCCACCTGGCAGTGGCATAGGGGTTATCTCCGACAGCCATTAATGCCGGCACTAATTAACCTATGATTAAGCATTAATGATGTCGAACAAAGACGTAAATGCGACAATGGTGATTATAGGGGATCGGGCCCACATGTCAGTGAGACATTAGGCCAAATTAGGACACAATTAATACTTCTAATGATTGGCAATGATTGGGTATTAACTGTGTCCCAATTAAATGACGAAAACGGGAGCTCCCTGCTGACAAAATCCCGAGCGCAACCCACGGCTTATCGCCGGCGACTCCGGTCGCGGCGGTGCCCACAAAATACCAAAATGGGTTTGCAATAGTGTTGCGGACCCAATGATGATGACCTCGCCAGCGGTGGAGGTCTAGAACGTCGGCGAGCCGGAAAACACAGAAGGAGGCCATTTCGGCAAAACACGAAAATAGCAAAATGCTCCGCTGCAGTCCAAGAAAGCGAGTGCCGCGACTTCTAGGGACTAAATAGAAGCTACCTTAATCGTGGGGAGCTTCAAAGATGGCCGGAGAAGATTTGAACACGATGAAGCTCGCCGGAGCCGAGGAAGATGAAGTAGAAAATGAGGTTCTGAGCAAAATGAACACCAATGGGTGATCAAAATAACTTCCTTGAAGCTCGTGAGAAACTCTACATGACAAGTAATTGCGAAATGAACCACTTACCGGAGTTGGAGAAGAAAGGGGGTGAAATCAGCCGAAAGTCTCCAAACTTAAAATTGAGTGATTCCTGTGAATACAACCCAAAATCAAGTTAGGGGAAATGTAAAGGAAGTTGAGGAGCTCAAAGGGGTACAAGAAAGATTGAAGATGAACCACTGGACACCAAGACCACCAATGGAGCTTCTTGGGTCAACAATGGTGTTTTGAGGATTTGAAGTGGTTTTGAGCTCAAAACACAGAGAAGAGCTAGGGGTGGTGTAAAGGAATACCAGGAGGAGCTAAGGGGGCTATTTATAGAGGAAGGATTAGGGTTTCGAGCAAGAACAAGAGTCCATGGTGGGCTCGGTTCAAGGCACGGTCATGGACCAAGAAATGATGGGGGCAAGTGAGACTCGGGATGGAGGAGCCGAAAGCCTGATGCACATTTAATGCCCCATAGAGAGACATTGACGAGAGCAAGCTCGAAGTGACAAAACGACCCCCCCTCTCTCTCTCTCTCTTCCTGCCATTGCTCACCCGCACTGCACGGAGAGACCGAGGAGGAAGAAGAACAGAAGGAGAAGCCGTGACCGTTGGATTGAAAATGGACGGTCAGGATTAAAAGGGTCCGGCTGAGGGTTCCTAATACTCTAAGCAATCAGCGGTCCGATCAAAAACGAACGGCCCCGATGGATGGAATGATCGTGGCGGTCCGAATGTTCCTGTGAACACGGGCCGTGCGATTTAAATCCAACAGTTGATATCAATCGCGCGCTATGAGTGAGCCTGGTGCAGTTAGGTGGTTCGACCGAGTCAAGTGGCTCGAGCTCGAGCCCGACTCGAACCCAACGAATAGTGGAACCAGGTTTTAGGTTTTAAATAGACAGAGACTTTTGAGGATTTATAAGGGATAGCAAAATAACTCCAAAAATCCTGAAATTTTTACAGGAGCTTGCTGACTTAGATATTGACTTTGTGTAAAATTTTCAGAGGTTTTTATGCAGTGCATTTTTCCCCAAAAATTTCTGCAATGTATTGGTTCAAGGTTTGACTAAAGGTCAAACAGGTTTGACTGCCCCCTAAAAGTATTCAAACAATTTCCAAAAATTGTGAAATTTTTCGGAGGAGCCACATACCATCCTCAGAACTTAGGAAAAATATTTCAGGGGATGATCGAAAGGTTTTGACAAGATTGTTTTAGAAGGATCAAGATTTGGATCAAAAGACTTGTGACTTTGTATTTCCATAACTCTTGTACAAGAATTGTTTAGTACACACAGAAACACATGATGTAAGAAAAGTTTTAATTTCTACTCATTTTCTTACATTTGAAACACAAGTCTAAACTCGGGATGTTACAACTCTCCCCTTACAAGAATCTCGACCCGAGATTCCGTTTACTCGGAGAAGAAGGATGGGTAATCTGCACGAAGGCGATCTTCCCGCTCCCAAGTTGCTTCATCTTCAGAATGATTTGACCATTGAACTTTAAGGAACTTGATGACGCGGTTCCTTGTCCTTCGTTCAGATTTCTCGAGAATACGAACAGGATGCTCGCGGTAGGTCAAATCTCCTTGCACATCGAGAACCTCAACGAAGTTTCCTCAGTTGGGACACGGAGGCACTTCTTTAGGTGGGACACATGGAACACATCATGCACACCCTCAAGTGTAGCTGGCAGCTCCAATCTGTATGCCACAGCCCCAATTCTCTCGACGATGCGATAAGGCCCAATATACCGAGGAGCTAATTTGCCCTTGATGCCAAAACACTGATGTCCCTTCAAAGGTGAGACTTTGAGATACACAAAGTCAATTGGCTAAAAGCTCAACTCACGGCGACGGCGATCTGCATATCTCTTCTGGCTGGACTGGGCCGTGTGCAAATGCCCGCGAATCAACTAAACCTGGCTTTCGGCCTCGTTAATCGACCTCAAGAAGAGCTCTCACCGGTTCGACCAGTTTAATGGGGTTCTGCATCTCCTCCCATACAAGGCCTCAAATGGTGTCATGCCAAGGCTAGCCTGAAAGCTGTTGTTGTAGGAGAACTCAGCAAACGGCAAGCATTTCTCCCAATTCTTTCCATAGGAAAGAACACAAGCACGGAGCATATCTTCCAACACTTGGTTGACTCTCTCTCGACCATCATCACCTGGGATGGTAAGCTGAACTGAAAGAAAGACGTGACCCCATGGCCTCTTGCAACTGATGCCAAAACCGAGAGGTAAAAAGAGAACCACGATCTGACACAATCGTTCGCCCTTGCTTGAGAGCGAGAAATTCTTGTTGCTTGATCATCATGACCCCTTCAGGAATATGAGCTTCGCGAAAAGCTTCCACGAACTCATCCCAAGTAGGGACATGTCCAGCAGGCTGAATGGCAAGGAGGTTGTCCCACCATATGCTAGCTGGCCCATCAAGTTGATAACTGGCGAAAAGGACATTTTCCCTCTCGGAACACTGAGCAATTAATAGCTTCTTCTCAATGGTCCGAAGCCAGTCCTCTGCTTCCATGGGGTCTTGGGAACTGGAGAACACCGGCGGGTTAGTCCGCTGAAAGTCAGCAAGACTGCCCTGCACATGGTGACCTCCTGCTCTGACGGCTGGTGCAACAGGAGAAGAAGTGTTGCGCGCAACCGCTCCAAGATGCGTGTTTGGTCCATTCGATTGCGCCAATTTGCATGAGCACATCGCCATCGAAGGTGGTGGAGGAAGCTCCTCTTCGGGAACCACCTTGCGGACCTCGAGAGCTGGAAAGCTCAGTCGGCCCTCCCTGAGAATGAGGCATGGGAGTCGACATGCCCTTCCCTTGTTGCGCTTGCGCACGAGTAGTAGGTCCTGTCATCCTGTTACCACACCATGGTTAACAACATAACAAGGATATACTGCAAACACAAACAAGGTTGCAATTAGAAAAGAAACAAACATCTGTACATATAATGCATCATGTTATGTTATGCATTTAAATTAACACCAAAACTAAACTTCATATATACAACAAAATATTGGCCCAGTCTTACATCATAGTCGGCCATAGAGGTCGATTACAAACCAAAGGTTAAACTTACATATTCAGTATAAAATACCACCGCCTATTACATACGCTTTATTTAAGGGCAACTACTAGACTAAAAGACACTTAACCACGAGGTTCATTGTCGAGGTGCTAGCATAAAGATCCCGGTTAAAGTTCACCGAAACTCATTCAAAAGATGAGCTCCAGGGAACCCGTGTCAACAGGATCCAAAGGACTAATGAGACGCCTGGGAACCCAACAAGTGGCCGATGACCTCCGAGGAGGTGCATCGCAGGTGCGAGGAAAACTCGCATATCCGGGCTTGGCGACTTGTCCATAAACAGCACGCACCCGGCCACTTCGGAAGTCGGAAGAGGTGGTGCAAAGAAGAATGGGAGAGGTCTCGTTGTCACCATAAAGCACGCGTGTAGGAACGCGGTTCATGTTGACTCCAAGTAACAGTACTCCTCTGGCCTCATTAAGGCGATGCCGAGTTTCCCATAGCTCCTCACAAGACAAATGATGGATTTGGTCCATGATGCGGACCATCCTCGCCAACCGTCGCACTGGGGTCTTCGCCAAATCAGATCTCATCGAACATGCTCACTGGAGGTAGGACCCGATTCGAAGTGGTCGAGGGTGGTTGAGACAATTCGTCAAATCATGACGAAGAAGGCTCATCATCCTACTTGCGACTTCTGAACCGCCATAGCCTCAGAGGTGGCAAGTGCTTGGACACGTGAGGGGAACACTACCACTACATGCCTAGCGATGACGTTGATGAAGGCACGGTACTCTCCATCCTCGGTCCTCGGTCTCGCCGATAGATGGCGACTCGGTGGTAGGTGAAATTGGCTCGCCACATCATGTCCCAAGTAAGGCCGGAAATCCATCAACATCCTACTGGTTTCCTTGACCAAATACCACCCACTCATCTATAAACAAAAGGACAAGGTAAGAAACAATTCACTTTTAAATAAACCAACAAAGTTGGGGCAAGAATTTACATTAAGGAAGATAAGAAATAAAAGATGTCATACTTAAGCTTTCAAAATTATACTAACGCTTGAAAATAGTTTTATCAAGACTCTAATAACTTCGCCATGCTACTTTAACCTACAACAACGATGCTCGATACCAACGTCAGGCGCCCAATTATTGGAAATGTACTTAATTAAATTCATATCAGAGCACAATTGTTAATGAAGGAACAATCGCGCCTTTATTAAAGATCATGCTAGAGTATAAATTTAATAAGTAACCGATCCAATCATCAGGCTCCCGGATATATATATCTCACAATGGTTCCCGTGATCAACGACCATTGCATATATATATCCTTCATCAACATTGCATCAAATACATACATGTCATACATTTGCATAATTAAACATAAGTTTACATCATTCGGTTTAGTATTACAATATTAAGTGACTTGGTCACTTCAAAAGTCTAATGAAGCAAAACAAAATATTAAAGTCCACCAATGGCCTCATCCACCCGCAGCAATTGCGTGGAGGAAAGAAGTAGCTCTACTCAATTAGCGCCACCCCGATCGGCGCTAACGGGTACTTCATAAAGGTAACCATCCTCACCGCAACAATAGGTGATAGCACCTTGAGTACGGAAGGTACTCAAAGAAGTCTTACACAAACTAATAAAAGAAAGTGGTTATTAGAGCCTATACAAAGGAGTAGAATTTATATATGCATAAGGTTACAACAGAAGGTATAAAGGTTCAAATTTGCATAAAGCAACACATCTTAACCTACACCTAACAACGAAGGTATAAAGGTTCAAATTTGCATAAAGCAACACATCTTAACCTACACCTACTAAATTTTGACAAAGCAATTTAGTAAATCAAAGTTTAGCTAGAACAGTAAGTAAATGACATAATTGTAATGTGATGCAGATGCATGAATCCCTCATGCACACCAAAAACCGAAACCAGATTTTGAAAATCAAAACTTCTATACAGTGACATCAATTCAAGTTATCGCCCATGACCGTGGACACGCTATTCGAACGATTTATACCTGCAGGGTGTACATCTTTACCTACATGACTTAGCTAGCCCGTTGCCTCTGGATGCCTCCGAATGATGACATACTTCCTTTGGTATGCCGACTGGGAAACTAAGATTTGGTATTTTTCAACAAGCTAACACTATTGAGTTGGACCCCCATGTGTGAACTGATCTCGCTTAAACAACGACTAATAGCATCTGCTTAACCGAGGCACACATGTTGCGTCAGTAATGCCGATCCAAACAATTAAATGCGAACTGGGCTCACTACCCATATTAGGATGCAATCGGCACCATTAAGGTACGCATATGCTACGGAGCACATATACGCTCTCACCCTTGTAAGAACATCTGATACTGACATACAAGCTCACATGGCATACAACACGGTCACAAGACCTAAGCATTTATGCCATACAAGGTCAATACACATATTCTTACTTTCCTGTTTCCAACCCAATAGTCTTAACATTTTACTTAACCAAACAAATACCATACACTGCATGTGGAAGTACGTGGGGGACTTGAATTGAATAGTCAGAGTTCGGTCCTTAATTAACCCGGACAAGTCCACCACAAATCCCAATCTCGTGCACAAAAGCACCATCACTAGCTTCCTCTTGTCCAGATCAATTTAAATTTAAAACACAAGTCTGATTTAAAGAAACTGGACAAAGAGTTTCAAATAACAGAAGGTCTTTTGTGATTCCCATGTTTCACAAGATATGCTTGTCAAACTCTAAAATCTCTAGATTGCATATTTAAGCCAAAACTGAAAATATACTATAATATACAATACTATACTAAGTTTGAGTGTATGGTGACAATTGAGGTAATCCATCATGTTAGGTCATAACTAACTACTAACAGGTCACAATTTGTATTTTCAGAAAAATAGCATGCACAAATTGTCCTTTGGATTTAGAAAATCTATTGTATAAAATTTGGGATCAACATGGTGCAGTAGAGGAAGCTTGCCTTGATAATAATACACTTGCGAGTTGAGTTGCTCGAAATAATTTCAAGTGCTTGTAAGAACCGATTCTATAAGAAGCAATAAAGTCCAATAAATGCCAAAATCGATAATAAGTACAAAATAGAAGAAATATGCATGATCAACTGAAATGCATGATTGACAATATGCTTAAGCCATAACTACCCATAATAGTGAGAATAACCCATATTATAACCTCACTGTCTTCAAATGGCGAAACTAGGGCTTAGTTCAAAGTTTCGATTTTGATTTTGAAAAGAACGAAGCAGGATGTGATTGCGATTTTGGAAAAGGAAAATAGAACATGCAAAAGTTGAAATGAAACTTAGCATGATCTTTTAGGTAATTAATATCCCAAACTAACCTTAATCTAACCTAATCGATTAGATTACATCAACTAAAAGAAACCTATTTTTGTCGGTTAAGCGAGACAAAGGAACAGAGCAGATCTTGTCAACAAACTAAATAGATGATGACAAGAATTGAAAGATCAACTTGTTATGCTACTAGGGTTTAGTTGAGACCTAACTAGGATAACAAATCGATGTAAGAAACCTAGGTCTTGAAAATGACATAATGGGTGAAAAGCTAGAATAATCACTTTTCGCTTTAGAGCAAGTGGAAGCCAGCGATATTCAAAAGAATGATTCACAGAGCTTCTAAGGTCATTAAGATGCTCAAGATGTTAAAAACTAGGGTTTTAGCTTACAGTAGGAAAGACACCAAAGATTGAGAAAGTTGATTCGCTCAACAGAGAGATAGCCTTGGTTTTAACCTACAAAGGATGTCAAAACCTTAGTGCAAGGTAAAACCAGTTCTTGGGATGGATAAGCAAAGAACAGAGCAAGAAACTCCAATGGACAACAATGGAGGATGAACTTGATGGTCAACAATGGCGTAGCAAAAAGCTAGGGTTTATATATGGATGTTGAGCTACAAGGCAAGATGGAAATGTCTAGAGTTGATGAGGTGTCCATTTAGGGCTAATTATCCCAAAAATTAGTTGCATAAACTTTGGGATAAATCCTCTCCTCTGTTTACAGAAGAGATCTCGCGCAGAGAGAGAGGGAAGAAGATAAGAACACTCTTACATGTGGGTCCCACTGGCGATCCATGGCACGCGCATGCCTCCTAAAGCCTCAACAGAATATCAGCCGTCCGATTGGAAATGGGCGGCTGTGATAAATAGAGAGGTTAAAAGGTTTTAATCGGTAACCTTTAATATGAACCGTGCGATTTCAATCGGTCGATCGAGATTTAAACAGAGCTCGAAGGAATCTCGGGATCTACTTTCAAATCTGGACATTGGATTGGAATCCAACGGTCAATTAAAAGGAATACACGTCACTCGATTAGATGAGATGACGCGGCACCGTTAGATTGGATTTCTACGGTCGAGATGGGACAAAGAACCGGATGGTCCGATTGCATACACAAGTCTGGACCCTACGATTAAAATCCAACGTCCCACCGAATTTGGTCTTTAAAGGCCCACGGTCAAAAAGGAGCACCGTGGGATTTAAATCCAAAGGCCCAGATAGCTGCGCGCCTTTTATTTTAAAATGAAACGAGCGGCGCGGTTAGATCAAGAATGGACGGTGCAGATCGTGAGGGGATCCGGAGTTGTCCGAATGCATACACCGCTCTGGACCACCCGATGAAGATCTAACGGCCCAGAGGAGCGCATGCCTTAATAACACGCGGTAAAAAGGAAAGCCGTAGGATTTGAATCTGACGGCTCAGATAAAAGCGCGCCTTTAAGTTTAAAACGAAAAGGGAGGCGCTGTTGGATCAGACATGAACGGTGGAGATCGAGAAGGGCTCCGGAGTTGTCCGATTGCATACACTGATCTCGATCGTTAGATTAAGATCCAACGGTGGAGATTAGGGCGCACACGTGGACAGCTCGTGGGACGTTGCGACCCCGCCCGTTCGATTGAAGATCAACGGCTCACATCGCGTATGGGGTTTGAGCTCGCGCTCGAACGTGTGAGCCGGACGGTTGCACAGGTTGGACCCAACCGCATGGGATCGAGTCGCTCTGATGCTAGGTCTTGAGTCCGCATCAGTTAGTTGACCAAACCTTATTTAAAGGCTTTAAGGTTTGACTGGGCTTTTAAAAATAGCAAATAAATTTATAAAATCATGAAATTTTTGCTGGAGGCTACTGGGATGATATATTTCCCAGATAAATTTTAAAATCACATGATCACTTTGTAAAATACATAAATATTTATTTTAGCCCGAAAGTATTCATTTAAAGACAATTATTTTTCTTTAAGTCAATATAATTTCTAAAAATGCAACAAAAATTATTTTTAGTCAAGATAATTTATCTAGGCTTTAATAAAAACACTTCCCAGTCATAATACAAGTTTCATCTTGTATTCCTTTAAGACTTTAAATGGTTCTTTAGGATTTTGTCTAAAAGGAAGGTTTTTAATTTGTAACATACTGCCCAAATTGTAGAAATGAACAGTAATGCTATGAACAACACCTCATTACTGTTCATAAAGCATTTTATTACTGTTTATAGAATTGGGGCTGTTACATTGGCTGACCCATCCTTGATGTTCTGCTTGATTTGGCTCACCCCAACATCAGTCTGCTGCGCGGCCTTGATTCGGTCCACCAAGGTTGGTTGCACAACCAAGGTAGTAAGAGAACCGTGCTCGATCAAACCCAAATTGAGCCGCTGAAATTCTGAAATGAAGGTAGGCTGCTGCTCTTGGAGCGTTAACATGTTGTAATACACTTTCCGACTAAGTGCATCCGCAACGACATTGGCCTTGCCCGGATGATACTGGATGCCCATGTCATAGTCCTTGATCTATTCCAACCATCTTCTTTACCTGAGGTTCAGATCTGGCTGGGTGAACAAGTACTTCAAGCTCTTGTGGTCAGAATACACCTCACAACGGTTACCAATCAGATAATGCCGCCAAATCTTGAGTGCATGAACCACAGCAGCTAACTCCAAGTCATGAGTAGGATAGTTGAGTTCATGAGGCCTCAACTGCCGCGATGCATAGACCACAACCTTGCCCTCCTGCATAAGAACACAACCAAGACCCTGACGAGAAGTATCACAAAAGATATCAAAACTCTTGTGGATATCAGGAAGAACAAGCACTGGGGCTGAGGTCAACCGCTTCTTGAGTTCTTGAAAACTCACATCACAAGCAGCAGACCACGCAAATTTCATGTCTTTCTTGAGCAACTCGGTCATAGGCTTCGCAATCTTGGAGAAATTCTCGATAAAGCGCGATAGTAGCCGCCAAACCAAGAAAACTCCGCACATCGGTGACCGACTTGGTGACCCCAAGATAGCACGCCACCGACCTTGCTAGGATCCTGACCACACCTCTGCTGAAAGAACATGGCCCAAGAATGCCACTTCCTTCAACGTAACTCACACTTGCTGAATTTTGCATACACTGGTGGTGCTCGTGTGCCCAACACAAGCTTAAGATGCTCGGCATGCTCTTCTTCACTCTTGGAGTAGATAAGGATATCATCGATGAATACCACCACAAACCTATCCAAATACTCTATGAATACCGAGTTCATAAGGTTCATGAATAAAGCAGGAGCATTAGTCAAACCAAAAGACATGACGGTGTACTCGTAAAGACCATAACGAGTAGCAAAAGCCATCTTCGGAATATCCTCGGCCCTGATCCTGAGTTGATGATAGCCCAATCTCAAGTCAATCTTGGAGAACACCCGTGCTCCGGTCAACTGATCGAAAAGATCATCAATACGGGGCAAAGGATACTTGTTCTTCACCGTCACCTCATTAAGCGGACGGTAATCAACACACATGCGTAAGGTCTTGTCCTTCTTCTTCACAAAAATGACTGGACAACCCCAAGGAGATGAGCTAGGACGGATAAAACCCTTCTCTTGCAGCTCACCTAGTTGCTTCTTCAGCTCCTCCAACTCATTAGGAGGCATGCGATACGACCTCTTTGAAATAGGGGCGGTACCGGGCAGCAACTCAATAACGAACTCCAGGCCTCGAACGGGAGGCATCCCGGGCAAGTCTTCGAGAAAAACATCCACAAAATCACATATTGTGGGAACATCCTGGATCTCCAAGGCCGGCTTCACTTCAAGTGCACAAAGAAGGGGCTCTCGCAACTGCAGGTGAAAACCCAACCTGTTCACCTGAAGGGCTGGTGAGGTAAACAACCTTCCTGGCACAATCGATTTGCCCCAAGTGTTGGGACAACCAATCCATGCCAAGAATCACATCCAGGCGCGCCGAGTCGAGTAGGATAAGATTCGCCAAGAATTCCACTCCTTCGATGTGGATAGGAACGTCACGACATCCTTGGTCAGCTCTCATTTCCGAACCCGGAGAGCGAATAAGTAGTGGAACCCCAAAGGAACACAGTGGAGACCACTATCAGCAGTAAACGATCTCGAAATAAAAGAATGCGAAGCTCCAGAGTCGAATAAAACTGTAGCAGGACGTAAATTGACAAGAAGCGTACCCAACACTACGTCGGGCGCCTCTGTGCCTCCTCGGCCAGAGATGTGGTTGACTCGCCGCTCCCATGCTCGGGTCTTACGGTCGTGGGTGACCACTCCCTTGCCCGCATCCTCCATTAGGACGAGGGGCCGCTCCAATCTTCTTAGGGCAACTACTCGCATAGTGGCCCTTATTGTGGCAGTACAAGCAGGTGACATCGGCAGCGGGGTTGCGGGGAACACCCTGCTGCTGGATCGTAGGCGCACGTGACTGAATCACGGCCTACGGAGGACGTGGAGCTGGTGCCGAAGGCCTCGGTGGTGGTGCGGCACGAGAATGGGCCCCTAGTGCCGCCCAACGCGAGGATCTAACAAGGCCGGCCAGTCGATCGATGGCCTCCCACTTGCGCTGCGGGACTCGCCAGCGCTCTCGCCTTGTGCTGGCGACGATGGCCTTGTCCACCAAGGTCTAGAAAGTGCGCAAAGTCAACAATGGAGAGCTTGTCCGAAGCTCCTCGCACAAACCCTCCATGAACTTCTCACGCTTAGCCTCGCCAGAGGCCACCTCAGCAGAGCGCACCTCGCAAGATGGTTGAACTCATGGAGGTACTCGATCCGATTTGCGCCCCTATTTGAGCGCAAGAAACTCCTTCTTCTTGACTTCATCGGGGCCGGGAACATGGGCCCGACGGAAAGTCGCCTGAACTCCTCCCACGAGACCACGTGTCTCGCGGGCCGCATGGCGAGAAGTTCTCCCACCATGAGAGTGCCGCACCCTCCAAGCGATGGGATGCGAAAAGTGCCGCCCTGCTCTGGCATCGAGCAGCGTTGAGCTCCGCCAACCGTGACGCAGCCACCATCCACGTCGTGGATCCTCGGACCGAGAGAAGGTAGGAGGCCGATGCGGAGGAACTCGCAAGCCCCGAGGATCGATGTCCACCACCTCCCGATCAAGAGGCGCCAGAGGGAGTGGAGGTGTTTCCCGCGATGACCTCTAACACCCTGCGGTCCTCCGAACGGTTGCGTTCGATCTGCATGAGGACTTCATCCATGGTCGGAGGAGGTGGAAGCTCCTCATCGAGACTACCCAGTTGATTCCGACCACTACGGGTCCCTCCAGCCATCCTGTTTCACTAAGATAAGTTAGGTACAACTCGAGACCCAAAAGCACGGAATCCAAACTCAATTAAAATGACCAAGGAATAACCACAAGAGAGCATAAGACTACAAGTCACCAAACCGACTTCCCGAAACGACTAACCCGTATGGAAAGAACGAGCAATCGTTTGAGAAGACCAAAATTTCAGACTCATCTCTAGCCCTAACAGCCCAAAAATCAAGGTATACCCACCTAATAGAGCATTAGGTATTTAGCACCGATGCACAGCGCACCAGAGTGGCGCGCACATGGGAGGTCCTGACCGTGGATATCGAATCCAACGGTCCCAACCACTGGAGGCACAGCACGCGCGAAGGATCTCCTCGCGCACTAGGGAGGTCGTGGCCGTCAGATCAGGATCTGGCGGTCCCGAGCTCCACGAGGAGGTCCTACGGCTATCTCACTAAGGGGGAGGTCTGGACGGTTAAGATCTCCCGAGGGGAGGTCTTAACGGTCTAGATCTGAGTGGAGAGAGGACCTAAACGGTGAGCTTAACAGCGAGAGGTCTTGACGGCTAGGATCTCACCGAGGAGGTCCTAAATGATCACGATCTCAATAGGGAGGTCCTAAGCGGGTTTTTAACAAAGAGAGGTCTAGACATCTTAGATCTCCCAGGGGAGGTCATAATCGGTCCAGATCTGAGGCGGGGGAGGTCCTAAAGCCACGGATCTAATGGAGGAGGTCCTAGACGGTCAAGATCTCCAGGGGGAGGTCGTGACGGCTAAGATCTCACGGGGGAGGTCATGGATGGCCATGATCTACGCGGAGAGGTCCTATGAGACAGATGTTTAATAGAGAGAGGTCTTGCGGCCTTCTTCACAAAGGACCAGAGGTGGTCTTTTTGTAAAGAGGACCCCAAATGTAGTTTCGAAGGTTCTTTTTACAAAAGACCAGGGGTGGTCTTTTGCAAAGAGGACCTCGGTGCGGTGGCTCAGGGGTGGTTTTTATTAAACGACTAAGGGAGGTCTTTTCGCATAGAGGACCTCAAGGAGGTCTTTTGCAAAGAGGACCCCAAGGAGGAGGGTGATCCTAATGGCTGGGATTTTAACCTACGGAGGTCTTTAACGGCCACGATTGAAACTAAGAGGTCGGGGACATTAACTATACCCACGGCTTGCCGACAAGAACAACATTTAACCCTAATGATTAGGCTCTCGGACAACTTAAATGCTAATCATTGGGCTACAAAGACTTGTCCAGAGTAAGGCACGACAAAAACATGAACTCGGTTTTAGCTCACCGCCGGCGATGGGGACCTCGCCATGAGAACCAAAGGCTTGGCTGGGTTCTAAATAGTGAGAAGAACCTAAAGGTGCCAACAGCTAGGGCTAAAGCGCATCCTACCGGCGGCTAGCCGGAGATAACCGCCGGAGACCAAATGCGGCCGAAAACGAAAACCGAAGAGGTCTAAGAGGATCGGGTTTTTTGAACTGAAGTACTCACCAGGGATTGAAGGAGAACTAGGAGTGGTCGCAGGAGCTCCGGTGACAGTGGTGCTCGCCGGAGATGAGGAAGACGACCAACTCGGCCCCAAAAACAGGCTCCCCAAATTGTCAACCTCTGTGAAGGTTTAAACAAAACAAGTTAGGGAGACTTGAGGTGACCAAGATTACAAAGAGACAGCCAATATTGCAATATTTAACCACTGGAGCTCGGAGGTCGCCTGGGAGCTCCAAAGTCCAAAGAATGGTGGCAAAGACTTTGGGTGTTTTGAGCACAAGAGCAGAGAAAGAAGTTAGAGGTGCAAGAATGGATCCAAAGAAGCTTAAGGAGAAGCTCTGCTCAAGATATAGCCGAGAGGAAGAACAAGGCGGTGTCCACGGTTCCAACAAGCTAGGACACTCGACATGATGGGAGTAGGTTGTCGAGAGACTTTTGAGCAAAAAGGATCGCAAACATTTAATGTTGGCAAGACATAGCCGCTTGTCAGCCCTAGAGTTGATAAGGCACTGCTCTCTACTGCCATGCACAAAATTTGATAATGACCAGGCCCCACAGTCAGTGAGAGAACCAGGGAGGACCGGTCAAAGAGCTCAATGGTTAAAATCAGCACAGAGCTCCACTAGGGAGGTCGTGAGCTGTTGGATTAAAATTTAAGGGCTCAGATTTAGAACTATGTGTTAGAGGTCCTAACACTTAGGGGAGGTCCGAGCCACAGATCTCAAGATGGACGGCCCACGATCACCCAAGTGCTAGGGGTGGTCGTGGAGGGCTAAGGAGGTCGCCCCAGGGTGGTCTTTGTAAAAGGTGCAAAGGAGGTCCTAGGGGAGGTCCTCGAGGGTTGTCTTTGCAAAAAGAACAGGAGGAGGTCGTGCGGGTGGGGGGGGGTCTTTTACAAAGACCAGAGGAGGTCTTTGTGGTTGGATTGAGATCCAAGGGCTGCGGGCTGGTGCTTGTAATTCGTTGATCGAGCCAGTTGGCACGAGCCAGACTCTGGTGCGCACCCGAGGAACATTGAATCCCAGTTTTAGTTTGAAATTAAAAGCTGAGACTTGGGGATTTATTTGAGGTAGCAAACTAACTCCAAATTTTATGAAATTTTGCCAGTAGCTTGCTAACCTTGAGATAGACCTTGTATAAAATTTCCAGAGGTTTTTATCTGAGTATTTTCTCCGTAAATTATACAATGCTTTGAGCTAGGGTTTGACTACAGTCAAACAAGTTTGATGACCTTAAAAATATTCGAACAATTTCTAAAAATTGTGAAATTTTTCAGAGGGGTCACATATCAACCCTAGGACTTAGGAAAAATATTTCCCCGAGAAGGATCACAAGATTGGATCAAAAGACTTGTGACTTTGTATTTCCATACTCTTGTACAATAATTGTTTAGTACACACAGGAAATACATGATGTAAGAAAAAGTTTTAAATTCTACTCATTTTCTTACATTTGAAACACAAGTACAGAATTTGGGATGTTACAAAACCTCCACCCCCTTACAAAAATCTCGTCCCGAGATTTGTCTCACTCGGAAAAGAAAGAGGGGTAGTCTGCGCGGAGACGATCTTCTCGCTCCCATGTAGCTTCATCATCAGAATGATTCGACCACGGAACCTTGAGGAACTTGATGGTCTTATTCCTCGTTCTTCGTTCAGCTTCTTCAAGGATGCGAACAGGATGCTCGCGGTAGGTCAAATCCGCCTGGACATCAAGAGTTTCCAACGGAGCTTCCTCGGTTGGAACACGGAGGCACTTCTTTAGCTGGGACACATGGAACACATCATGTACCCCCGCCAGTGCAGCAGGCAACTCCAGCTTGTAGGCGACAGCTCCCTTCTTTTCGATGACACGGTATGGACCGACATATCGAGGAGCTAACTTGCCTCTGACGCGAAACGTTGATGGCCCTTCAAAGGGGAGACCTTGAGATAAACAAAGCCATTGGGCTCAAAACTTAACTCGCGACGACGGCGATCTGCATAGCTCTTTTGCCTGGATTGAGCCGTGCGCAAACGATCACGAACAAGCTGGACTTGACTCTTGGCTTCATTGATCGAGTCCGGGCCAAAGAAAGGTCTTTCGCCGGTCTCAGACCAATACAACGGGGTTCTACACTTTCTCCTGTATAAGGCCTCGAATGGTGCCATCGCCGAGACGGCTTGAAGCTGTTGTTGTAAGAAAACTCGGCGAATGGCAAGCACTTCTCCCAATGCTTCCCATAGGACAGACACAAGCTCAAGCATGTCCTCTAACACTTGGTTGACCTTTCTGGGTCGACCATCGTTTGGGGTGATACGTTGTTTGAAAGAAAGACGAGTTCCCATAGCTTCTTGCAAGCTATGCCGAATCGAAGTGAAGATGGAACCATGATCGAAATGATCGTCTTCGCACCCCATGCAAGCTCACGATCTGGCGATATAGAGCTCCGCAAGGTGACCTGACGTAATCTTGGTCTTGACGGGAAGAAGTTTGCCACTTTAGTCAATCGATCAACAACAACCCAAATGGCATCATTGCCCTCGGTGACTGGGTAGGCCGGTGATAAAATCCATCCCGACCAATCCCACTTCCACACGGGAACAGCAAGGGTCGGGCCCTGCCGACGACGATGTTCGCCTTGACACGACGGCACACGCCGCACTCGCAACGAACTTGGCGACTTCCTCTTCATTCGAGTCCACCAAAATCTCTGGCGGAGATCATGATACATCTTAGTGGCCCCGGGATGAATGGATAACGGGGAATCGTGGGCTTCGCGGAGGATTAACTCCCGCAACTCCATGTCCTTTGGAACCACAAGGCGTTTCCGAACCGCACAACACCAAGCTCATCTTCCGAGAAACACTTGGCGTTTCGTTCTTGACATTTTCCTTGATGCGTTCACTCCAACATCCGATCGTTGAGCGGACTTGATCCGATCCACCAAGGTTGGTCTGTACAACCAAGGCGCGAGGAACCATGCTCAACCAAACCCAAGTTGAGACGCTGAAATTCCTCCGTAAGGGTGGGTGAGGCTCTTGGAGCAACAATGCATTGCAATGCGCTGCGACTAAGCGCATCCGCAACGACATTGGCCTTGCCCGGATGGTAGTGAATACCCATGTCATAGTCCTTGATCAACTCCAACCATCTCCTTTGCCTGAGGTTCAGATCTGGTTGGGTAAACAAATACTTCAAGCTTTTGTGGTCCGAATACACTTCAAACGATTACCGATTAGGTAATGTCGCCAGATCTTAAGTGCATGGATCACCGCGGCTAGCTCCAAGTCATGGGTAGGGTAGTTGAGTTCATGAGGTCTCAATTGCCTTGATGCGTAGGCCACTACCTTGCCTTCTTGCATAAGGACACAACCGAGGCCCCGACGTGAAGCGTCGCAAAAGATATCGAAGCTTCGATGGACATCGGGAAGAACAAGAACGGGAGCGGTGGTCAACCGCTTCTTGAGTACTTGGAAACTTTCCTCACAATCGACAGACCACGAGAACTTCTTGTCCTTCTTGAGCAACTCCGTCATTGGCTTTGCTATCTTGGAGAAGTTCTCGATAAAGCGACGATAATATCCCGCTAAACCAAGAAAACTCCGGACTTCGGTGACCGAAGAGGGCTGACTCCAGGAAAGCACATCGCTGATCTTGCTAGGATCCACAGCTACGCCTCCTGCTGAAAGAACATGGCCTAAGAAGGCCACTTCCTTCAACGAGCACGCGCACTTGCTGAACTCGCATACGGTGGTGCTCACGGTTTGCCCAACACAAGCCTCAGATGCCCAGCGTGTTCCTCATCGGTCTTGGAGTAGATAAGAATATCATCGATGAAGACCACCACAAACTTATCCAAATACTCGATAAACACTGAATTCATGAGATTCATGAACAAGGCAGGAGCATTGGTTAAGCCGAACGACATGACGGTATACTCGTACAAGCCATAACGAGTAGAGAAAGCCGTCTTGGGAATATCCTCCGGTCGAATCCGAACTTGATGATATCCCACTCTTAAATCAATCTTAGAGAAGACTCGAGCTCTAGTTAATTGATCGAAGAGATCGTCGATGCGGGGCAGAGGATACTTGTTCTTTACCGTCACTTCATTAAGTGGCCGGTAATCCACGCACATGCGTAGAGTGTTGTCCTTCTTCTTTACAAAGATTGCAGGACAACCCCACGGGGATGAGCTGGGATGGATGAAGCCCTTCTCCTGAAGCTCCTCTAGTTGCTTCTTCAACTCCACCAACTCGTTTGGAGCCATCCGGTAATGCCTCTTTGAAATCGGCGCAGTACTAGGAACCAACTCAATGGCGAACTCGAGGTCACGGACTGGCGGCATCCCTGGGAGATCTTCAGGGAAGACATCAGCGAAGTCACATACCGTAGGGACTTCACTAATATCTAGAGCTGGCTTCGCTTCGAGCACGAAGAGATGCGGACCTTGCGACCTTCTGCCGGCGAATCCGCCGCGAAGGATCGTGAGGTAGATGAGCCTCCGGGCGCAATCGATTTGTCACATGTGCTGAGACAACCAATCCATGCCCAGAATTACATCTAAGCTTGCTGAATGGAGGAGGATAAGGTTCGCTAAAAATCTTACTCCTCTATCTCAACAGAGGACATCCCGACACTCAAGCTCGACTCTCAACTCCGAACCTGGAGAGCGAATGAGCAAGGGGACCAACAAAGGAGCAAACCGAAGCTCACCAATAGCAGAAATGATTGAAACAAATGAATGAGATGCTCTGAATCAAACAAAATGGTAGCAGGATGAGAGTTAACCGAAGTGTACCCAACACGACGTCAGCGCCTCTGTGCCTTCTCGCGGAGATGAGGTTGACGCGCCACTACCCACGCCTTGGGTAGCGGGACAACCTTCCGATCACAGGAAGGACCACCTCCTTGCCGCGTCCTCCATTAGGGCGGGTCGCTCCTAGTCTTCTTAGGGCATTGGTTCGCATAATGCCCCTTCTGGCTGCAGGAAAAGCAAGTGACCCCGGCAGCCGGATTGCGGGGGCCACTTGGCTGACTCGCAGGTGCACGTGACTGGGGCACGGCCTGCGGAGGGCGAGGGGCTGGTGCCGACGGCCTCGGCGGTGGTAAGGCTGGGAACGGGCCCAGTGCAGCCCAACACGAGGGCGGGAAGGCGGCCCGCATGCAGACATTGGGCCTCCCACTTGCGCTTGTGGGACTCGTCTAGCGCCTTCGCCTTGTGCTCAGCAACAATGGCCTTGTCCACCAAGGCTTGAAAGTCGGCAAAGTCCACAATGGATAGCTTGTCTTGCATCTCCTCCGACAAGCCCTCCATGAACTTCTCCTGCTTAGCCTCATCAGTGGCCACCTCGGATGGAGCATAACGAGCCAAGTGGTTGAACTCGTAAAGGTACTCCATCACCGACTTACACCCTTGCTTAAGCGAGAAATTCCTTTTCTTTAGCTTCATCAAGTCGGCGGGATGTGAGCTCGATTTTAACGCAATCAAACTCATCCCAAGAGACGGTGTGGCGGCAGTGCATGGACAAGAAGTTCTCCCACCAAGAGAGTGCTGCCCTGCACTGACGGAGGCAAAGAGTGCCTTGTCGACATCCCGGCACTTGGCAACGCCGAGCTTCGCTCAACTCGACGCGGCCGGTCATCTGCGCCCGAGGGTCCTCGATCCGGAAAACGTGGGGGTGGAGTGCGGAGAAACTCGGCAAGGCCCCACGAGGCTGAGGTCCACCCCCTTTCCCGGATCCTGAGGCACCGGCAAGGGCGGAGGTGTTGCGCGCAATAACATCCAGCATGACCCTTCTGTCCTCTGAACGGTTGCGCTCGATCTGTAGAAGAACCTCAGCCATGGTCGGAGGAGGCGGGAGCTCCTCATCCAAACCAGGCTGCTGACCACGGCCGCTACGAGTACCACCAGCCATCCTGGGACAAGGAAATTTGGGTTAGCAACCAAAACCTTAAATCTAGAAGTTGATGAAAGCGAAAAGCTAACGATTAGGGGAATGAGGTATCACCCTAACCGAAAGCCAAAATAACAAGCATAAAAACTTTAAATGCTTCCAAAGAGGCTCCAAAACAACAAGGGGAACACCAAACAAAATCCCAACTTCTCGATGCCATTAACCCGTATTGAATGAACGAGCAATGGGTGGAGAAGATAAAATTTCAGCACACTACCTCAATTCTAACACTACTCAAGAGCAAGGTTAAGGCGGAAAAAATAGGGTTAGATACTTAGCTAACTAGTATCACATCCTACCCTTTTATTCCCACAAGTTTTAGTTGATTAACCTCTCATTTTCTACCCTATTTAGGACCTTTGAGCTTGCTGTCCGGAAATTGACGCTCGCTGTCCAGATTTTGCATCCAAGCTTCTAACCCGAAATCTTCAACTTCCGAAGCTTCAAAACCTTGTAGAGGGCAGCTAACACTTCAATTTGCCAAACTCAATGGTTCCCAAAACCCAATTTAACCGATACAACTATCTTTTGAGAGAAGGAAAGGAGAATCATTTTTAAAACTCAAATTAGAGCAAGATGAGATAGAAAGCTAAGATAGGTAAGGAATAAAATCTGAGAACTTACTTAAGCTTTCATAAATCATTTGATACTTTGAAATTAAGTTTTCCAAAATATCCTAAAGACGATCAAGCTTGGGTTACTACGGTCGGAATGGCTTCGATACCAACTTTGTGAGGACCCCGGTTTATTTGGCTTGTAATGCTTAACCATCCATTGGTCCTAGCATCACAAATCATATAAACCAAGCCTCGAGATATGTATACTTCCCAGAATTGCAGTATACACACCCCGTTACAAAATCATGCATCAATTCCATTCATTCACATAGAACCAAACAAGCAACGAGTTGAAAGACATACTTAATACAAAGAGTTATTACAAAAGAGAGACCGACCGGCCAAAAGACATACAACTAGATAAGTACACAGCGGAAGCAAAAGTGCCATAAGATGGCGATAAACAAAAGCCAATCAGTGCGCCTTTACCCATAAGGCAACCAACCGGACCGCCAAGCTAGTCGTCCCAGAACCCGCACATCTCGCAAAAGAAAGGCCCTTGGGGCTCACCTTCTTCCTCTGCAACAAAACAATTAAGCATAGCATCTGAGTACAAAAATTGTTTTTGTACTCGCAAGACTGACGTGTGAGATAACAGAACTATAATTAGCTACATGCAAGCTTTATTTAAGTGGATGAGGCTCTAGACTTATTTTCAGCATAAAGCAAGTTTTATTTGCAATAATGTAGTACATTTAAAAGCAAGTTTGCAATTAATTCTTATTGTTCAAATAAAAGAGAAACCACTATAACAATAGGTAGATGACAACATCCTGGAAGTGACTAACCCAATAGCCACCACAACAATAGCATGAAGTACCCCTTCATACCACCCATGTCAAGTTTAAGTTTTTAAAAGGTTGTAGTCTAGTTCTTGTGGGAAATAACCAAGCGTGTCCATAACCTAGGACGAGGCTATTCGAATAGTTTTAACCTGCGCAGGTGTACCAATGTACCCACACGATAGACCACCTTTCCACCACCACGGTTAGCATACTTACTTTGGTATGCGAGGCACGTCTAAGTCTAACAAGACACTTTCCAATGGGCGATGCTAATTAAGAGCCACGACCACGGAGAAGGACACATTAGACAGCCCTAACCGGTCCGCTAATGCTCCCTCCAACACCACACACACACACACAGTTTCAACACACCCACCGACCAACTCATAACACCTCCCAAAGTACTTAGTCAAGAGAGGTTCCATATCCCCTCGTATGGTTAGCATGCAACAATTGCTTGGATCAATGGCACAAGTAACTCGGTCCTTAGGGACTTAGGCACCATTCCATTCACACCCAATAGATCACACCAACATACCATTGTGCCCAAGTCAAGATATAGTTTTGTTTTAGCTTTTTGATTTGTAAATCAATAAAACACAAAGATTGGGCGTAATGGAATAATATAAGTATTTGTGTGATCAAGATCATCGACTAAGTCGATGATCGCCAATACTACCGATAACTAGGCATGGCTAACCAATATTTATTCGAAATCTACTAAGTGACAAGAGCTCATCCAACGAACTCTAATCACAAACAAATAACCTAGGCTCGGTAGTAAAGGATAATCATTTACCTACAGATCATGCAACTAGAGGATTAACTAATCAATTTAACAATAAAATAGCAATGCATACATAGAAGTTAAACAAAATATTAGACTTTAAAAGTAATGGGATCAAATGGGAATGATCAAACCGCTTGTTCGGATCTTTGTTGCTCACTATGCTCGCAGAGGATCACTCTCAAGGATGGCACAATTGTGGAACCTACGAAAGAGCGAAAGAGAACCGATAAGAACAAAGAAAACGAAAAAGACTCTAAAACCAAAATACTCCAAATGCTCTGAAAATTTTACAGCAGCAAGATCAAGATTTATAACAAATTTAGAAACAAGAACCAACTGATTTGGACTCTCACAACAAAAGTTATGATCAAAACAATTTTGCTCAGCTGGAAAAATTGCAATCTGTTACTGTTCCACATAATTAAATTGTTTGGCAAAAATTTCTAGAAAGGTGGTGCAGCTAAACTTTTTATGATAGGTGGCTACTGACATTTTAAGGTTAACACAAGTGGTCTCACCTCATATGGAGTTAAAATGATTTAGTTATGATTTTTCAAGTTATGAAAATGAACAAAACTAATTTGCATGAAATCTTGTTGGAAATAGTAACATGCCTAAAGTTAGTTTTATTAACAAGTTTATTACTAGAGGAAGCTAACAGAATTGGATTCACTCAAAAGGAGTTAAAATGAAAAGTTATGAACAATTGAAAATCGAACACTTAAACACTTTGAAAACTTGGAGCTCGGGAGGTGCAGGGAGCTAGCGAAAAGGAGAAGGTGCGGACCGTCGACGGGATCCAACGGTCACAGAGCACCGATGCACAGCGCACCAGTGGCGCGCGCCTGACAGGAGGTCCGGCCGTGGATATCGAATCCAACGGTCCCGACCACTCGAGGAGGCACGGACACGCGCGAAGGATCTCCTCGCGCACTAGGGAGGTCGTGGCCGCCGGATCGAGGATCTCGGCGGTCCCGAGCTCACGAGGAGGTCCTACGGCTATCTCACTAAGGGGAGTGCGGATGGTTAAGATCTCCCGAGGGGAGGTCTTAACGGTCTAGATCTGAGTGGAGAGAGGACCCAAACGGTGAGCTTAACAGCGAGAGGTCTTGACGGCTAGGATCTCACCGAGGAGGTCCTAAACGGTCACGATCTCAATAGGGAGGTCCTAAGCGGGTTTTTAACAGAGAGAGGTCTAGACGGCTTAGATCTCCCAGGGGAGGTCATAATCGGTCCAGATCTGAGGCGGGGGAGGTCCTAAAGCCACGGATCTAATGGAGGAGGTCCTAGACGGTCAAGATCTCCAGGGGGAGGTCGTGACGGCTAAGATCTCACGGGGGAGGTCATGGATGGCCATGATCTACGCGGGGAGGTCCTATGAGACAGGTGTTTAATAGATAGAGGTCTTGCGGCCTTCTTCACAAAGGACCAGAGGTGGTCTTTTTGTAAAGAGGACCCCAAATGTAGTTTCGAAGGTTCTTTTTACAAAAGACCAGGGGTGGTCTTTTGCAAAGAGGACCTCGATGCGGTGGCTCAGGGGTGGTTTTTATTAAACGACTAAGGGAGGTCTTTTTGCACAGAGGACCTCAAGGAGGTCTTTTGCAAAGAGGACCCCAAGGAGGAGGGTGATCCTAATGGCTGGGATTTTAACCTACGGAGGTCTTTAACGGCCACGATTGAAACTAAGAGGTCGGGGACATTAACTATACCCACGGCTTGCCGACAAGAACAACATTTAACCCTAATGATTAGGCTCTCGGACAACTTAAATGCTAATTATTGGGCTACAACACTTGTCCGAGTAAGGCACGACAAAAACATGAACTCGGTTTTTAGCTCACCGCCGGCGATGGGGACCTCGCCAGCGAGAACCAAAGGCTCGGCTGGGTTCCAAATAGTGAGAAGAACCTAAAGGTGCCAACGACTAGGGCTAAGCGCACCCACGGCGGCTAGCCAGGAGATAACCATGGGAGACCAAATGCGCCGAAAACAAAAACCGAAGAGGTCTAAGAGGATCGGGTTTTGAACTTAAGTACTCACCAGGTTGAAGGAGAAGCGGGAGTGGTCGCAGAGCTCCGTGTGATGGTGCTCAAAGGAGATGAGGAAGGCGACCAACTCGGCCACAAAACAGGCTCCCAAATTGTCAACCTCTCGTGAAGGTTTAAACAAAACAAGTTAGGAGACTTGAGGTGACCAAGATGAGAAAGAGACACCTATATTGCAATATTGAACCACTGGAGCTAGGAGGTCGCACAGGAGCTCAAAGTCCAAAGAATGGTGTTTTGAGCACAAGAGCGAGAGAAAGAAGTTAGAGGTGCAAGAATGGATCCAAAGAAGCTTAAGGGAGAAGCTCGGGCTCAAGATATAGCAGAGAGGAAGAACAAGGCGGTGTCCACAGTTCCAACAAGCTAGGACACTCGACATGATGGGAGTAGGTTGTCAGAGAGACTTTTGAGCAAAAAGGATCGCGGACATTTAATGTTGGCGCACATAGCCATTTGTCACCCTAGAGTTGACAAGGCACTGCTCTCTCTTGCCATGCACAAAATTTGATAATGACCAGGCCCACATCGGTGAGAGAACCGGGAGGACCGGTCAAAGAGCTCAACGGTTAAAATCAGCCTGAGCTCCACTAGGGAGGTCGTGAGTGTTGGATTAAAATCTAAGGGCTCAGATTTAGAACTATGTGTTAGAGGTCCTAACACTTAGGGGAGGTTCGAGCCACAGATCTCAAGATGGACGGCTGTGAGGACCCCAATTTATTTGGTTTGTAATGCTTAACCAACCACCTGGCCCTAGCATCACAAATCAAATAAACTGACCCTCGAGATATGTATACTTCCCAGAAAGCAGTATACACACCTCGGTACAAAATTAGACATCAACTCCATTCCACACATAGAGTCCAAACACCACACTACCAAACGGGAGATAAACAAATAGAAGAGGTTATTACAGACACAGGCCGACCGGCCCAAAAGATACACAAATAACAAGAACGACAGCGGAAGCAAAAGTGCCATAAGATGGCTATAAACAAAGCTAATCAGTGTGCCTTCAACCCACAAGGCATCGTAGGACCGCCAAGACTAGTCGTCACCCACGGCGACAAAGACTGACTCACGTAAGTGAGGACCCCGAGGCTCACCTTCTTCCTCCGCAACAAAAACATTAAGCAAAGCACCGAGTACAAAGATTGTCTTTGTACCGCAAGACAGACGTGTGAACTAGCGGACTGTTCATATGCTACATGCAGGCTTGTCAGTGGAGGCCATATGTTTCATTTGCATAAAGCCAATTTTCATTTGCAATAAGGTATCTGCTTTTAAAGGCAAGTTTGCAATTCATTTTAAGATTGAAATAACAAGAAGGATAATAATAACAAAAGCGAAAGATAAACAACCTAGAAGTGACTATCCCAATAGTCACCACAACAATAGCACGAATCCCGCATTCGTACCACCCATCAAGTTTTAATTTAAATGTTGTAGTCTAACTCTCGATAAGCTTACCCAAGCGTGTCCATCACCTAGGGCGAGGCTATTCGAATAGTTTTTAACCCTGCGGGTGTACCACTGTACCCACACTTGCATCGCCTTTAAGCCAAAGCACACTTCCAAGGTATCTTTGCACAGCTAAGTCCTACGAGACTTTTTCCAATATTGTGTATTAACTACGAGCCGCTCGTATGGATAGAAACCCATACGCTTACATGGTAAAGCCGAAAGACAACTACCCACTCGGGATAAAGCTTTTGGACAACTACCATGCTCCCACCTCCATCCCTCCTGCGACCTCCTGCGACCGGAGCCAATACACGCCAAAGTACTAGGTCAAGAGAGGTCCCATACCCTCTAGTGTGGTTAGCACGCGAAATGCTGGATAACAAAAACTCACAAGATGTTCGGTCCTTAATTGACCGGGCACCTTTCGATCACACCCAATAGATCACACCAATCTTACCATTGTGCAGCGTCTAAATCATTTTTGTTTTCATTTTTAGTTTTGCAATTAAACATAGCAAAATGTGAAACATAAAGTTGTAGTAAATTTTGTGTGATCAAGGTTACCGACTAAAATCGATAACCGCTTGATTCTACCGATAGCTAAGCATGTCTAAGCAAGTTGACCCGGATCTACTAAGTGACAAGAGATCATCCAATGATCTCTAATCACGACAAATAACCTAGGCTCGGTAGTAGAGATCAATATTTTGTCTCAGGATATGCGACTACTGATTTAACTAATCAATTTAACACAAATTAAGCGATGCATACATACAAATTGAAACAAAATATTAGGCTTTAAAATACTGGGATGAGTATGATCAAACCGCTGCACTGTTCTTTGTTGCTCAATATGTTGCGGAGGATCGTTCTCGGGGTTGCCGCAAATATCGAATCCTAACGATTGAACAAAAGCAAATAATAAGAGCGAATAACACCGACCAAACTCAAACAATACAACAAAAACAAAACACACCAAACTTTTCCCAGCAGCCTAAGCATGATATAACAAAATTTAAGAAACAGAGAGCAATTCATTTTAAGTTATTAAGAATTTTCTATGAATTTCTAAGCTAAAAACACATCAAAACACTAGTTAATTACTTAACAAATTTTCATGAACAGAAACAGTGTATATAACCTATCCTAATAATTAGTACATTAAAATGACAAATTACAAAATTGGTTTCTTTGGATTTGGACAAATATTGAAAGAGATATGCATTTTCTAATCTAGAAGATACATAAAACATCATTTTATTAATTAACAGATTTTTGCTACAGAGACATGGATGAAACTAATTTTAGTAAATAATACATTTGAAATGAAAATAAACAGCACTGGATTCATGCAATTTGGATAAAAATTGAATTAGTTATGCATTTTCTAAGTTTAAATGAATTAATAGTGCAAATGAAAACATATTACGAAATACTAAAGCATTAAATCCTTTTTCTACCCACAACTATCTAGCCCTGACAGCGACAATGGGCGCGCGAAAATCTTGGCGAGACAGCGGCCACCGCGAAAGTGGCGTCGGCGTATTCTAAGAATACGTCTTGACTTACAAAGTGCAAACCTAACATACCCACACAGAGAAATACGCTTCCCATCGAGAAAACGCATTAAGGAAACTACACAAACCCTAAGCGACATTCGGGCCCACATGACGGAGACTCAAAGTGAAATGCAGCGGTTGGATTAAGCGATTTCTAAGCGCGATTAACGCAAGGGCCCACAAGACAGAGACTCAAGGTAGACATGATTAGAGTCAAACAAATCATCACCGGCGGTTCCACCGGCGAGCACGGCACAGTGGGGCGGCGCGCAGCCGATCTAGCAAACGGGAGGTTTACGGGCGAAAGAGTGGTACCTTAAGGTTCGCAAGGACCTAGCGAACTTCGATGGCGGTGACGCGGAGCCCGATGGTCGACGGAGATGAGCTCACGACGGCCGGAGGCGAGAAGAAAGCACGGCTCGCGGAGAAGGCGACACGGGCTTCTAGAAGACTCCGGAAGGTGTGCTTAAGCTTCGCCTCAACACCAGGAGCAAGGAGCACACGATAACGCCGACGAAGAAAGCCGAGGTGCCGGAATTTCCGCGGCGGAAAACCGAGCTTGGAGAAGAATTGGTCGCGACGCCGCAACGATGCACAAAAGGCAAAAACAAGCCACCGTTAGACTCGGTGCATCAATGCGATCCTAAGGGACTAGGTGGCGGGTGGAAACTCACCAGTCGCATAAGCGAGCTCACGGGATCGAGATCGCCGGAGGCGGAGAAGACGATACCGCCCTTGGCGATCCACTGGACGCCAAGGACCCGGAATAGGCAAAATGGAGGCGGCGAGGCAAGAGGAACACGATGGTGTGGTCGCGGAATCAGGGCGGCGCTGAAGCGGCGGCGTTACGCTCGAGTTTTCTCGGCGAAGCTAAGAAATGGGCGGAGAGGCGCAAGAATGGTGCGAAGGAATGGGCGACCCTATGAGGTAGATGGACTTGGGCGATCCACGGAGGCGGACACGCGACCGGCGTGGCGGCGACGAGCTGCGTGGCACGCATCGCGCGATCGCCGGCGAGCCCGGTGAGGCGCGGAGTCGGCGAGGAAGAACGGCAGGTGGGACCCATATGTCGCCGCAGAGACAAGCGGTGCGAACCGGTGGTTTGATTTGATCGACAACGCCACCGGCCGTTGGATCTAAGATGGACGGTCGAGATCGATGTATGCATTCGGACAGTCGGTTGCGCGACGCGGCGTGGATCGTTCGATTTGCATCGGACGGTCACGATCGATTGGACTCGGCGATGCGTTTAGTTGACGCGACCGAGCCAAGTGGTGCGAGTCGACTCGAGCTTTGAGTTGGGTTCGGGCGAGAAAGCGATGTTTTTAGAATTTGATTTAAAAGACAGAGAAGGTTTGGGAATTTTAGAGGTAGCTCCTGAGCTCCAAAAATTCCGAAATTTTATGGCAGCTACTAGAGACAGAGAACAACATTGCATAAATTTTCCAGAACTTTCTATGCACTGAAAAGTTCTGCAGAAAATTCACAAGCATGCTGACCTAGGGTTTGACCAGGTTTTCAACTAGTTTGACTTGGTCATTTGAAATAGCAAACAAAATCTAAAAATTGTGAAATAATTCAGAGAGGTAGCTAGGATGATCAAGATGCTAGGAAAAATATTTGCAGAGGATGATCACAAGTTTGAAGGCTAATAATTTGATGACAACAATTTCCAATCACAAGAATTAACTTCTAGAAAATTGGAAATTGCTAGGAAAAAATTGGAAAACTTTCAAATGACTTGAAGAGACAACAAAAGTTTTATTTTTCCTCAAAATTTTACATTTGAATTACAAACCCTAAGTTAGGGCTGTTACAAATCTCTAATAAAATTATTTCCAAGTAGTAGTATAATTTTGAAAGCTTAAGCATGACATCTTTTATTTCTTATCTTCCTTAATGTCACTTCTTATCCAACTTTACATCTGGTTTATTTAAAAGTGAATTGTTTCTTATCTTGTCTTCTTGTCTATAGATGAGCGGTTGGTACTTGGTCAGGAGACCTAGCCGAAGATGTTGATGGGTTCAGCGTACTTGGGACATGATGTGGCGCTCAATTTCACTTATCGGTAGAGTGCGCTGTAACATCCCAATTTTAGGCTTGTGTTTCAAATGTAAGAAAATGAGGGGAAATTAAAACTTTTTCTTACATCTTGCATTTCTGTGTGCTACGGACAATTGTTGTAAAGAGATTATGGAATACAAAGATCACAAGTCATTTCGACCACATCTTATTCTTCTTAGTCATCCTTGTTCCATCTTGTGATAATCTCCGGAAATATTTTCCTAAATTCTTGGGTTGGTATGTGACTCCTCTGGAAAATTCCACAATTTTTAGAAATTGTTTGGATGCTGTTGGAGGGAAGTCAACCCAATTCAAAATCTAGTCAAACCTTGGACCAGCACCTTGTTAAATTTTTGGAGGAAAAAGTATAGCACAAAAGCCTCTGAAAATTTTATACAAGGTCATTAACTCAACTAGCAAGCTCCTCGTAAAATTCCATAATTTTTGGGTGAGTTTGCCATCTCAAACAAATCCTCAAACTCCAAATCTGTTTGAAACTCAATTTAGGTGCGAGTCAAACTCGGGCTCGAGTCGGACCGAGTCGACCAGACGATCGACTCGGTCGAGCCATGTGCGCAGCGCCGCTTTTGAGCTCGATCTCGTGCGCAAGGCGAGTCGTTGGATCTCCATCCAGCCGCTCACGACCTCCCAGGACCTCCTCGTCCGCGCTCACGACCTCCCCACCTCGGCGATTCTCGGACGTCCAGGACCTCCCCGAGCACATCTGGGACGTCCAGGACCTCTCCTTCGGCTCTGTTCTTCTTCCTCTAGACCTCCTCGAGCCCTGGTCATCATGGTTTTTCCCGCACCCGTGCGTGTGTCAGGGTCAGAGCAGTTGGGGCAGTGAGATGTCACCTTTTGCCTCTTGTCAACGGCTCTTTCTACTGACATGCATTTATTGCCCGGTCGGCTTTAACCTCAAAGTCTTCTGCTCTGCCACTTGTCCTGTGCGTGCGTGCCGTTGGCGAGGGCATGGTTCTTGCTCACGATGAGGTGGCCTAGCCCTGCCAAGCTCCCGAGCTATACATAGCACAAAACCTCTCCTTTTCCTTTTCGTTCTTGGGCGTGCTTGAGCTCCCTCGGTTGCGTGATCCTCAAACCCAAACCCCAAGAACACCACCCCACTGCCTCCATTGTCACTTTTGAGCTCTCCTTGAAGACCTCCAGGGCTCCGGTGGTTCCTCATTACCTTTTGGCTATCACTTTGCTCTCTTGGTCAGCTCAAGTCCACCTAGCGGTGTTGTTTAACCTCTGAGAGGTGGGCGATTCGGGAACTTGCTTTCGGAGTTGTCTGGTCGTCTTCCCCAACTCAAGCAAGCACCACCGTCACCGAGCACCTTCTTGACATCGACCTCTCCTCAGAGTTCCTCTGGACCTTCCCTACACTCGGGTGAGTTCATTTTAGTCCCTTAGAGCTTAAGGTCTAGCTAGGATAGCTCGTAGCGCTCCCTTTTCGTGTTTTCGGTTTTTGCCGAAAACCAGTCCTCCGCCTCGCTCCGGCTCGCCGGCGTTCAAGGCCATCGCCGCCGTCAAAAGCACCTCCGTTGGGTTCGCAATACTATTAGCTTCATTTTGGTGGCTTTGGTTCCATGCCCGTGGCCACAGTCGCGTCGACGTCTTGGCGAGCTCACCGTCGAGCTCTTGTACCTTGCCGCGTTTTTGTCAAGTCTTTGGACCTCCTCGAGTCCATCGTGGCGTCTAAGACCTCCCTAGGGCTAGATCTGGACCTTTGATCCCTTAGTGAAAACCCCTTAAGTGTAAGGCCTCCCCTAGTTAGATCTTAACAGTTTAAGACCACCCCATGTCGGATCTGGACCGTGAAAGTTTTTAGTGTAAATTTCTAAGTCCCAAGACCTCTAGAGTAATCTCCATAGTTAAAGACCTCCCGGGATTAGCTCTTAGCCGTTAGATCTGCTCTGTGTTAATCTTGCGCTAAGACCTCCCCTTGGGTCGATCCTAACCGTCTAGGACCACCCAGTTAAATCCTAGCCGTTTAGATCTTTTCAGATGCGTAAAAGACCTCCTCGGTCATTTTTGGAGACCACCCTCGGGTCATCTTTGCAAAAGACCTTCCTTGGCTATTTTGCAAAGACCACCTCGAGACCACCCTTGGGGTCCTCTTTGTAAAAGTCATCCCAGGTCTTTTATAAAGACAACCCCGCTCAGACCTCTTAGGCTCAATCCTAGCCGTTCACGACCTCCGGTTTAGATCGAGCGTTAGATCTCGTTTGTAAAATCATGGCGCTCGGACCTCCCTCGCGTCGTCTGAACCGCTCGGGACCTCCTTGAGCGATGACCGAGCCGTCGGACCTTCCAGTTAGATCACTACCGCTTAGGACCTCCCGAGTAGATCTTGGCCATCAAGACCTCCTCGGTTAAATCTAACCGTCCGGGACCTCCCTGCGCTTGATCGCGTCCGTTAAAGACCTCCCTGCGGAGATCTAGGCCGTTGAGGACCTCCTCCGTTTAGATCGTAGCTTTGGACCTCCCCGGCTACGGACCGTTAGATCTAGATCTAACGGGCTGAACCTCCTCTGTAAACTTAGTCTTAGGAACTTCCCTAGTGCTGGGACCGCGGATCTCGATCGGCGGTCCACGACCTGATAAGCGCATAGACCTCCTTGCGTCGCGCTGTACGCGCCTTGAGTCGTGATCGTTGGATCAGATCTCAACGATCCGACCTCCCAGTCTTGGGAGGAGGTCTTAGTGCTTGTATTTGTCGTCGAGGCTCGTGGCCGTCGGACCTTGATCTAACGACCCACGACCTCTCCTTTGTCTTCGATTCGGTTGGACCTCAGAGCTCAAAGTTTCCTAAGTCTTTGTTTGTTTCAAATTTCAAAAGTGCATAACTTTGTCATTTAACTCCTTTTGAATGATTCGATTCTTTGTAGCTTTGTTATGGTATGAACTTTAATCGAGAATGAAATTAGGCCCTGTGTTGTAGCAGAAAATGATTTTAATAGCATGATCTTGTTTAATGAAAAATGAGGTCTAGGAATTCATGAAAAATTTGTAAACCACATAACTTCCTCTCTGTAGTTGCAAAGTGAGCAAACTCAACACAGTAAATTTGGCCTATAGACATGCTTTAAATTGATCTAGGCTTTGTCTTTATTCATGTTCTGAGAAATGATATATGCTAGTTGTAGAACTTAGAAAAATCATAACTAAATCATCTTAACTCCAAATGACCTGAAATTTTATATGGGTTACCACTATACCAGTAGGTAGCTACCATAAAAATTTCAGCTTCAAAATCTTTCTAGAAAATATTTTTGCTACAGATTGCTAATTATAGCCAGAAAATGAGTTTTTAAGTAATATCTTTTGCACCACAAATCCAAATTAGGTTTTCCAGTTTCTATGTCTTGGTATATTTGTATTCTACCTTGTGTATAAATTTCGTTGTATTTGGATAATTTTTGCTTGCTCTTTTGTTTAAGTGTTGCTAGTCTTATTGGTTGTTCTTGGTTCTTTTGCCTTTTAGCTTAGGATTAGAGCATTTGCGGTAACCCGAGAACGATCCTCCACAACATATTGAGCAACGACAAGAAGGCAAGCAGTTTGATCATGTTAATCGAGTATTTTAAGTATTTATGTTGATTACAAATTCTATGTATGCATTGCTACTTTGTTTTAATAGTTGGCCTAGTAGATGCATTTCCTTAGCAAATGATTATCCTCTACTACCTTGAGCCTAGGTTACTTGCTGTGATTTAGGGTTCGTGGAGGGCTCTTGTCACTTAGTAGTTGCGAATTAATTGCTTAGCCATGCTTAGCTTCGGTAGAAATGGGCGGTTATCGACTTGTCGATAACCTTGATCACACAAGCTTATTATGTATTATGATTTCCATCTTGTGCCATGTCTACTTATGAAAACTAAAACTGAAAAAAATGATTTAGACTTGGGCACAATGGTATGATGGTGTGATTTTAGGTGTGGTGGAATGGTGCACGAGTCAACAAGGACCGAACATCTTGTTACACTAAACCAAGCATTTTAGCGTGCTAACCACACTAGAGGTATGGGACCTCTCTTGACTTAGTACTTTGGCGTGTATTGGCTCAGGGTGTGGGGAGGTCGCGGGAGGGATGGTGTTGGGAGCATTGTAGTGTCAGAAAGACTTCACCGGGATGGGATTTGTTGTCTTCGGCTTGCAATGTAAGCGTATGGTGTTTCTACCCATACGAGCGGCTCGTAGTTAATACACAATATTGAAAGCGTCTCGAGGGACTTAGCGTGCCGGCATACCTTGGAAGTGTGTTTTGGCAAAGGCGGTCCAAGTGTGGGTACATTGGTACACCTGCGAGGGTTAAAACTATTCGAATAACCTCGTCCTGGGTTATGGACACGGCAGGAGGTCTTTCAGAGTTAGACTACAACCTTTTAAATTAAAACTTGATGGGTGGTACGAATCGGGGATTAGTGCTATGTTGTGGTGGCTATTGGGATAGTCACTTCCAGTGGTTACTTGTATGTATCTTTACTTACTTTGTTACTTTGATAGCAAAGCAGATTTGCAAACTTGCTTTTGAAATATATTACATTATTGCAAATAAAGTTGGCTTCATGCAAATGAGACATACAACCTCCACCTAAATAAGCTTGCATGTAGTTTATGAATAGGTGCGCTATTCCACACGTCGAGTCTTCAGGGTACAAAGACAATCTTTGTACTCGAGATGCTATGTAATTGTTTTGTTGAGAGGAAGGAGGTGAGCTTTGAGGGCCTCACTTTTTGTAGGTGTGTTGTGGTAGTTTGCGGGCGACTAGCTTGGCGGCGATCGGTTGCCTTGTGGGTGTGTGGCTAACCGGTCGACTTTTGTTCTAGCCATCTTATGGCGCTTTTGCTTCATTGTCATTCTTGTATATTGATCTATTTGGCGGTCGGCTCTCTTTTGTAATAACTTTCTTTGTATGCCGTTGTTGACTTAGCGTTGTATGTTGTATGGAAGTGATGTGTAATTTTGTGATGATGTGCATATGTTGCAATTCAGGAAACATATGCCCATCGAACTTAGAATGTTTAAATAGTAATGCTAGAACCATTTGGAGGTTAAGTGTTACTAGTTAAATATTCGGTCCTCTAAAGTTGGTATCGAGCCATCTTGACCGTAGAAACCCCTAGCTTGGTCGCCTCTAGGATACTTTGAAAACTTACTTTCAAATAGTTTACTGAAAACTTAAGTAAGTTCTCGAATTTACTCCTTACCTATCTTAGCTTGCTCATCTCACCTTACTCTCACTTAAGTTTTGAAAAGTTGTTCCTCTCCTCCTTTCAAAAATTAGCCTTTATCGATTAACTTGGTTTTGGGAGAAACATGAGAGCTTGGAGGAAGGAATTTGGACAGCTAGCTAGTGGTGAGTAAATAAGGTAGGAAATGAGAGGATAATTCGACTAAAACTTGTGGGAATAAAAGGGTAAGAAGTGATATGAGATTAGCTAATGCCTATACTATATTAGGTGGTTATACCTTGATTTTGGGCTGCTTTGAGCCAGGTTTTAGTTCTGAAATTTTGGGTCTTCTCAAGCGATTACTCGTTCTTCCATACAGTTAGTCGTTTGAAGTCGATTTGGTGATTTTGGTCTTGTACTCTTGGTGGTTATTCCCGAGCCCTTTTATTGAGTTTGCATTTCTTTGCTTCTTTTTATCTCGGGCTTGTAGCTAACTTATCTTAGTGAATCGGGATGGTGGTGGGACACGTGGCGTAGGAATCAGGGTAGTCCCGATGAGAGCTTCCCCTTCCTCCGACCATGGCGGAAGTCCTCATGCAGATCGAGCATGTCGTTCGGAGGACATGGTCTTGGAGGTCATCGCCAGAACACCTCTACTCCTCTGGTGCCTCGGATGCAGAGGTGGTCACGAGCTCGTGGGGACTTGCGGAGTTCCTCCGTGCGCAGCCTCCACCTTCTCCCGGTCAGAGATCCCTTGGCGCGAGCGGCCGGCTGCTGCGTGCGGTTGAGCGGAGCTCAACGTTGCTCGATGTCGAGCGAGGGCGGGCACTTCGCATCTCATCGGTGGAGGGTGCGGCACTCTCATGGTGGGAGAATTTCCTCGCCATACTGACTGCGGGACACGTGGTCTCGTGGGAGGAGTTCGGTTAGCTTTCCGTCGGCCCATGTCCCCGCTTTGATGAAGTGAAGAAGAAGGAGTTCCTTGCGCTCAAGCAGGGGACGCCGTCTGTGGATTGAGTACCTCCACGAGTTCAACCATGCGGCGAGTGCGCTCGAGGTGGCCAGCTTGATGAGGCCAGCGGGAGAAGTTCATGGAGGTTTGTGCGAGGAGCTTGAGGACAAGCTCTCTATCGTGGCTTCCCCGACTTCCGGACCTTGG
Source organism: Ampelocalamus luodianensis (assembly GCA_036346255.1). Taxonomy (NCBI): domain Eukaryota; kingdom Viridiplantae; phylum Streptophyta; class Magnoliopsida; order Poales; family Poaceae; genus Ampelocalamus; species Ampelocalamus luodianensis. Next base: position 56,347,609 of record CM070621.1, read on the forward strand.
TGGACAAGGCCATCATCGCCGAGCACAAGGCGAGGCGCTGGCGAGTCATAGCGCAAGTGGGAGGCCCAGTGGTGCGCAGGCGGCCTCGTTAGTCCGTGTTGGACTGCCGGTGGCCGTCCTCGAGCTTCCCTACGCGCGAGGCCTTCGGCACGACTCCACGTCCTCGCGGCGTGGCTCGATCCACGTCGCGCTGCGACCAGCCAACAGTGTTCCCGTAACCCGCGGCCGGCGTCACCGCTTCTCGCCACGACAAGGGCCACTACGCGAGTAGTTGTCCTAAGAAAGGCTGGGCGGCCTCGTCCTAATGGAGGACGCGGGCAAGGAGTGGTCACCACGACGAAGACCCGGGCTTGGGGAGCGGCGAGTCAATCATATCTCGGTGAGAGAGCCACAGGAGGCACCGACGTGGTGTTGGGTGCGCTCCTTGTTGATTTGCGTCTGCTACGGTTTATTTGACTCACGGGGCCTCGCATTCTTTTATTTGAGGTCTTTTGCTGTTGATTGTGGGCTTATTTGTGTTCCTCGGGGATTCCCTCTGATTAAGCTCTCGGGTTCGGAAATGAGCTGACACGGTATCTGGGATGTTCCTATCCACATCGAAGCGTAGGGTTCTTGGCGAATCTTATTCTACTCGACTCGTAGCGCTTGGATGTGATTCTTGGCATGGATTGGTTATCCCAACACTTGGGGCAAATCGATTGTGCGGGAAGATTGTCTATCTCACCACCCTTCGGTGAGCGGGTTGGGTTTCGCGCGATTGCGAGCCCCATCTCTATGTCCTTGAAGCAAAGCCGGCATTGGAGATTCGCGACGTCCCCACCGTGTGTGGCCGCGGATGTCTTTCCAAGATTTACGAGGATGCCTCTGTTCGCGATCTGAGTTTGTGATAGAGTTGTTGCCGCATCGCCCCTATTTCTAAGAGGCCGTGTCGCATGCCTCCTAATGAGTTGGAGGAGTCAAGAAGCAACCGGGTGAGCTGCAAGAGAAGGGTTTTATCCGTCCTAGCTCATCTCCTTGGGGTTGTCGATTATCTTTGTGAAGAAGAAGGACAAGACCTTGCATGTGTGTTGATTACCGTCCGCTTAATGAGGTGACGGTAAAGAACAAGTATCCTTTGCCCCGTATTGATGATCTTTTCGATCAGTTGACCGGAGCACGAGTCTTCTCCAAGATTGACTTGAGATTGGGCTATCATCAAGTCAGGATCAGGACCGAGGATATTCCTAAGACGGCTTTTGCTACTCGTTATGGCCTTTACGAGTACACCGTCATGTCCTTTGGTTTGACTAATGCTCCTGCTTTATTCATGAATCTAATGAACTCGGTATTCATGGAGTATTTGGATAGGTTCGTGGTGGTATTCATCGATGATATCCTTATCTACTCCAAGAGTGAAGAAGAGCATCGTTGAGCATCTTAAGCTTGTATTGGGCAAGCTGCGTGAACACCAGTTGTATGCCAAATTCAGCAAGTGCGAGTTCTGGTTGAAGGAAGTGGCATTCTTAGGCCATGTTCTTTCAGCGAGGAGGTGTGGTGTGGATCTAGCAAGGTCGGTGATGTGCTATCTTGGGGTCGGCCAAGTCGAGTCCACCGATGTGCGGAGTTTTCTTGGTTTGGTGGCTACTATCGCGCTTTATTGAGAATTTCTCCAAGATTGCAAAGCCTATGACCGAGTTGCTCAAGAAAGACAAGAAGTTTGAGTGGTCCGCTGCTTGTGATGTGAGTTTTCGAGAACTCAAGAGCGGTTGACCTCACCAGTGCTTGTTCTCCCGATATTCACAAGAGTTTTGATATCTATTGTGATGCTTCTCGTCGAGTGCAGGTTGTGTTCTTATGCAGGAAGGCAAGGTTGTGGCCTATGCATCGCGGCGATTGAGGCCTCATGAACTCAACTATCCTACTCATGACTTGGAGTTAGTGCGTGGTCCATGCACTCAAGGTTTGGCGGCATTATCGATTGGTAACCGTTGTGAGGTGTATTCCGACCACAAGAGCTTGAAGTACTTGTTCACCCACCAGATCTGAACCTCGAGCAAAGAAGATGGTTGGAATTGATCAAGGACTATGACATGGGTATTCGGTACCATCCGGCAAGGCCAATGTCGTTCTTGATGCACTCGATCGGAAGGTGTATTGCAACATGTTGATGCTCCAAGAGCGACCTACCCTCACTTACGAATTTCAGCGCCTCAATTTGAGTTTGATCGAGCACGGTTCTCTTGCTACATTGGTTGTGCAACCAACCTTGGTGGACCAAATCAAGCGACGCGCATGACGATCTTGGTGTGAGCGGATCAGCGAGAACATCAGGATGGGATAGCCAAGTGCTTTTAGGAGGACGAGCATGGCGTTGTGTGGTTTTGAGCGGCGTCTTGTGGTTCCTAAGGTCATGGAATTGCGAATATGATTCTCGCGGAAGCCATGACTCTCCTTTGTCTATTCACCCGGGGCTACCAAGATGTATCGGGATCTTCGTCCGAGATTCAGGTGGACCCGAATGAAGCGAGATTGCCAAGTTCGTTCTCGAAGTGCGGCGTGTCTTTGTCGTGTGAAGGCGAACATCGGCGTCAGCGAGTCTTCTTCGCCTTTGCGGATGCGAGTGGAAGTGGGATTCCGTTGGCATGGACTTCATCACCGGATTGCCCGCTCGTCCAAAGGAATGATGCCATTTGGGTCGTGATCGGCAGGTTGACTAAAGTGGCACATTTCCTTCCCGTCAAGACTCGGCCGTGTGGGGCCTTTGGCGAACTTTATGTCTCGAGGATTGTGAGTCTTCACGGTGTACCAAAGACGATTATTTACGATCGTGGTGCACTTTTCACCTCGCGGTTTTGGCATAGTGCGCAGAGACTATGAGGACCGCCTTCATTTGATCTGACCTTTCATCCTCGGGACCGATGGCTGGCGGAGCGAGTCAACCAAGTGTTGGAAGATATGCTCGCGCTTGCGTTCTTTCCTATGGGAAGAAGTGGGAGAAATGCCTACCATTTCTTTGAGTTCTCCTACAACAACGGCTTTTGGGCGATCTTGGCATGGCGCCATTTGAGGCTTTGTATGGGAGGAGGTGCAGAACCCGTTGAACTGGTCGAGAGGCGGTGGCGGCGATTTTCGGTCGATTCGATCAATGTGGCGAAAGTCAAGTTCGATTGATCATGAGCATCTGCGCGCGGCCCGATCGGACAAAGAGCTATGCGAGATCGTCGTCGCCGTGAGTTGAGCTTTGAGCCCAATGACTTTGTGTATCTCAAGTCTCACCCTTGAAGAGCCATCGGCGTTTTGGCATCAAGGGCAAGTTGGCTCCTCGATATGTTGGGCCTTACCGTATCACCGAGAGAGTTGGAGCGATTGCATACGAGTTGGAGCTACCGGCTGCACTTGAGGGTGTGCATGATGTGTTCCATGTGTCCCACTGAAGAAGTGCCTCGTGTCCGTCGAGAAGCTCAGTTGGAGGTTCTCGATGTGCGGGAGAATTTGACCTACCGCGAGCATCCTGTTCGCATTCTTGAGAATCGAGCGGAGAACAAGGAACCGTGTCATCAAGTTCCTTAAGGTTGATGGTCAAACCATTACGAAGATGAGGCAACCTTTGGGAGCGGGAAGATCGCCGTGCGATTTTCCTTCTTTCTTCTCGAGTAAGCGGAATCTCGGTCGAGATTCTTGTAAGGGGGAGAGTTGTAACATCCCAATTTTAGGCTTGTGTTTCAAATGTAAGAAAATGAGGGAAATTAAAACTTTTTCTTACATCTTGCATTTCTGTGTGCTCTGGACAATTGTTGTAAAGAGATTATGGAATACAAAGATCACAAGTCATTTCGACCACATCTTATTCTTCTTAGTCATCCTTGTTCCATCTTGTGATAATCTCACGAAATATTTTTCCTAAATTCTTGGGTTGGTATGTGACTCCTGCAGGAAAATTCCACAATTTTTAGAAATTGTTTGGATCTTTGTTGGAGGAAGTCAACCCAATTCAAAATCTAGTCAAACCTTGGACCAGCACCTTGTTAAATTTTTGGAGGAAAAGTATAGCACAAAGCCTCGAAAATTTTATACAAGGTCATTAACTCAACTAGCAAGCTCTGTAAAAATTCCATAATTTTTGGGTGAGTTTGCCATCTCAAACAAATCCTCAAACTCCAAATCTGTTTGAAACTCAATTTGAGTGCGAGTCAAACTCGGGCTCGAGTCGGACCGAGTCGACCAGACGATCGACTCGGTCGAGCCATGTGCGCGGCTTGCCGCACCGAGCTCGATCTGCGTGCGCGCATAGCTCGAGTCGTTGGATCTCCATCCGGCCGCTCCACGACCTCCGAGGACCTCCTCGTCGCGCTCACGACCTCCCCCTCGGCGATTCTCGGGCGTCGGGGACCTCCCGAGCACATCGGGGCGTCCGGACCTCTCCTTCGGCTCTGTTCTTCTTCCTCTAGACCTCCTCGAGCCACGGTCATCATGGTTTTCCCGCACCGATGCGTGTGTCGAAGTCGAGCGGTTGAGGCGGTGAGATGTCACCTTTGCCTCTTAACGGCTCTTTCTCTTGACATGCATTTATTGCGATCGGCTTTAACCTCCAAAGTCTTCACCTCTCGCCACTTGTCTGTCGCGTGCGTGCTGTTGGCGAGGCATGGTTCTTGCTCACGATGGTGGCTAGCCCTTGCCAAGCTCCCGAGGCTATACATAGCCTTTAGCTTCCTCTCCTTTTCCTTTCGTTCTTGGTTGTGCTTGAGCTCCTCGGTTGCGTGATCCTCAAACCCAAACCCCAAGAACACCACCTCCTGCCTCCATTGTCACTTTGAGCTCTCCTTGAAGACCTCAGGGCTCGGTGGTTCCTCATTACCTTTTTGGCTATCACTTTGCTCTCTTGGTCAGCTCAAGTCCACCTAGCGTGTTGTTTAACCTCTGAGGTGGGCGATTCGGGAACTTGCTTTCGGAGTTGTGTTTGTCGTCTTCCCCAACTCAAACAAGCACCACCGTCACGAGCACCTTCTTGGCATCGACCTCTCCTCGAGTTCCTCGGACCTTCCTACACTCGGGTGAGTTCATTTTAGTCCCTTAGAGCTTAAGGTCTAGCTAGGATAGCTCGTGAGCGCTCCCTTTACCGTGTTTCGGTTTTGCGAAAACGGTCCTCTCCTCGCTCCGGCTCGCCGCGTTCAAAACCATCGCGCCGTCAAAAGCACCTCCGTTGGGTTCGCAATACTATTAGCTTCATTTTGGTGGCTTTGGTTCCCGCCGCGGTGGCCACGTGCGTCGACGCGTCGGGCGAGCTCACCGTCGAGCTCTTGTGCCCTTGCGCGTTTTTGTCAAGTCTTTGGACCTCCTCGAGTCCATCGTGGCCGTCTAAGACCTCCCTAGGGCTAGATCGGACCTTTTGATCCCTTCCGTGAAAACCCTTAAGTGTAAGGCCTCCCCTAGTTAGATCTTAACCGTTTAAGACCACCCCATGTCGATCTGGACCGTAGAAAGTTTTTAGTGTAAATTTCTAAGTCCCAAGACCTCCTAGAGTAATCTCGCCGTTAAAGACCTCACGGGATTAGCTCTTAGCCGTTAGATCGGCTCTGTGTTAATCTTGCGCGCTAAGACCTCCCCTTGGGTCGATCCTAACCGTCTAGGACCACCACTGGTTAAATCCTAGCCGTTTAGATCTTTTCCGTGCGTAAAAGACCTCCCTCGGTCATTTTTGGAGACCACCCTGGTCGTCTTTGCAAAAGACCTTCCTTGGCTATTTTGCAAAGACCACCTCGAGACCACCCTTGGGGTCCTCTTTGTAAAAAGTCGTCCGGGTCTTTTATAAAGACAACCCGCTCGAGACCTCTTAGGCTCAATCCTGGCCGTTCACGACCTCCCGGTTTAGATCGGCGTTAGATCTCGTTTGTAAAATCTTAGCGCTCGGACCTCCCTCCGCGTCGTCCGAACCGCTCAGGGACCTCCTTAGGCTTTGATCACGAGCCGTCGGACCTTCCCAGTTAGATCACTACCGCTTAGGACCTCCCGAGTAGATCTTGGCCATCAAGACCTCCTCGGTTAAATCTAACCGTCCGGGACCTCCCTCGCTTGATCGCGTCCGTTAAAGACCTCCCTCACGGAGATCTAGACCGTTGAGGACCTCCTCCGTTTAGATCCGTAGCTTTAGGACCTCCCCTTCGGCTCACGGACCGTTAGATCTAGATCTAGCGGGCTAGACCTCCTCTGTGAGGCTTAGTCTTAGGAACTTCCTAGTGCTCGGGACCGCGGATCTCGTCGGCGGTCACGACCTCTGATAAGCGCATAGACCTCCTTGCGTCTGCTGTGCGCACGACCGGGTCGTGATCGTTGGATCAGATCTCAACGATCCGGACCTCCCGATCGCGGGAGGAGGTCTTGTGCGCTGCTTGTGCGTCGAGGCTCGTGGCCGTCGGACCTTGATCTAACGGCCCCGACCTCTCCTTTGTCTTCGATTCGGTTGGACCTCCGAGAGCTCAAAGTTTCTAAGTCTTTTGTTGTTTCAAATTTCAAAAGTGCATAACTTTGTCATTTTAACTCCTTTTGAATGATTCGATTCTTGTAGCTTTGTTATGGTATGAACTTTGTCGAGAATGAAATTAGGCCTGTGTTGTAGCAGAAAATGATTTTAATAGCATGATCTTGTTTAATGAAAAATGAGGTCTAGGAATTCATGAAAAATTTGTAAACCACATAACTTCCTCTCTGTAGTTGCAAAGTGAGCAAACTCAACACAGTAAATTTGGCCTATAGACATGCTTTAAATTGATCTAGGCTTTGTCTTTATTCATGTTCTGAGAAATGATATATGCTAGTTGTAGAACTTAGAAAAATCATAACTAAATCATCTTAACTCCAAATGACCTGAAATTTTATATGGGTTACCACTATACCAGTAGGTAGCTACAATAAAAATTTCAGCTTCAAATCTTTCTAGAAAATATTTTTGCTACAGTGCTAATTATAGCCAGAAAATGAGTTTTTAAGTAATATCTTTTGCACCACAAATCCAAATTAGGTTTTTCCAGTTTCTATGTCTTGGTATATTTGTATTCTACCTTGTGTATAAATTTCGTTGTATTTGGATAATTTTTGCTTGCTCTTTTGTTTAAGTGTTGCTAGTCTTATTGGTTGTTCTTGGTTCTTTTGCCTTTTCGCTAGGATTCGACATTTGGTAACTCGAGAACGATCCTCCACAACATATTGAGCAATGACAAGAAGGCAAGCGGTTTGATCATGTTAATCCCGTATTTTAAGTATTTATGTTGATTACAAATTCTATGTATGCATTGCTACTTTGTTTTAATAGTTGGCCTAGTAGATGCATTTCCTTAGCAAATGATTATCCTCTACTACCTTGAGCCTAGGTTACTTGCTGTGATTTAGGGTTCGTGGAGGGCTCTTGTCACTTAGTAGTTGCGAATTAATTGCTTAGCCATGCTTAGCCGGTAGAAATGGGCGGTTATCGACTTGTCGATAACCTTGATCACACAAGCTTATTATGTATTATGATTTCCATCTTGTGCCATGTCTACTTATGAAAACTAAAACTGAAAACAAAATGATTTAGACTTGGGCACAATGGTATGATGGTGTGATTTTGGTGTGGCTGGAATGGTGCACGAGTCAACAAGGACCGAACATCTTGTTACACTAAACCAAGCATTTTAGCGTGCTAACCACACTAGAGGTATGGGACCTCTCTTGACTTAGTACTTTTAGCGTGTATTGGCTCCGGTCGCAGGAGGTCGCGGAGGGATGGTGTTGGGAGCATTGTAGTGTCGAAAGACTTCACCGGGATGGGATTTGTTGTCTTTCGCTTGCAATGTAGCGTATGGTGTTTCTACCCATCTGGCGCTCGTAGTTAATACACAATATTGGAAAGCGTCTCGTAGGACTTAGCCGTGCCGGCATACCTTGGAAGTGTGTTTTGGCTTAAAGCGATGCAGTGTGGGTACATTGGTACACCCTGCGAGGGTTAAAACTATTCGAATAGCCTCGTCTAGGTTATGGACACGCTTGGGGAGGTCTTTCAAGAGTTGAGACTACAACCTTTTAAATTAAAACTTGATGGGTGAGTGCGAATCGGGATTAGTGCTGTATGTTGTGGTGGCTATTGGGATAGTCACTTCCGGTGGTTACTTGTATGTATCTTTACTTCATCATTACTTTGATAGCAAAACAGATTTGCAAACTTGCTTTTGAAATATATTACATTATTGCAAATAAAGTTGGCTTCATGCAAATGAGACATACAACCTCCACCTAAATAAGCTTGCATGTAGTTTATGAATAGGTCACGCTATTCCACACGTCGAGTCTTGCGGGTACAAAGACAATCTTTGTACTCGGATGCTATGCTTAATTGTTTTGTTGCGAGAGGAAGGAGGTGAGCACGAGGGGCCTCACTTTTGCAATGTTGTGTTGTGGTAGTTTATGGGCGACTAGCTTGGCGGCCCGATCGGTTGCCTTGTGGGTGTGTGGCTAACGATTGCGACTTTTGTTCTAGCCATCTTATGGCGCTTTTGCTTCATTGTCATTCTTGTATATTGATCTATTTGGCGGTCGGCTCTCTTTTGTAATAACTTTCTTGTATGCCGTTGTTGACTTAGCGTTGTATGTTGTATGGAAGTGATGTGTAATTTTGTGATGATGTGCATATGTTGCAGTGGGAAACATATGCCCATCGAGGCTTAGAATGTTTAAATAGTAATGCTAGAACCATTTGGAGGTTAAGTGTTACTAGTTAAATATTCCGGTCCTCTAACGCCATTTATCGGCGAGATCGAGGACCAGGGATGGAGGAGTATCGCGCCTTCATCAACGTCATCGCTAGGCATGTACCGGCGGTGTCCTTGCGTGTCAGCGCTTGCCACCTCGGCGATGGCGGTTCGAGAGCGGCAAGTAGGATGATGAGCCTTCTTCGTCATGATTTGTGAATTGTCTCAACCACCCTCGACCATTTCCGAATCGAGGCCCTACCTGCGAAGTGAGCTTTGTTCACGAGATATCTGTTTGGCGAAGATCCTCGGTGCGGCGGTTGTCGAGGATGGTCGTATCATGGACCAAATCCATCGCTGTATTGTGAGGAGTTATGGGAAACTAGGCATCGCCTTAATGAGGCCGAGTACCGCCGCTTGGAGTCAACATGAACGCGTTCTCGCTAGCGTGCTTTATGGTGACAACGAGACCTCTCCATTCTTTGCACCACCTCTTTATCGACTTCCGGTGGCGGGTGCGTATCTGTTTATGGACAAGTGCGCCAAGCCGAATGATGCGAGCTTTCCTCGCACTCTGCGGATCGCACCTCGGAGGTCATCGACCACCGCTAGGGTCCCGGCGTCTCATTAGTCCGTTGGATCACGATCTTTGGTTCCCCTGGAGCTCATCTTTTGAATGAGTTCCCGTGAACTTGCTTAGGATCTTTACGCTAGCACCTCGACGATGAACCCTCGCGGTGAGTGTCTTCGGTTTAGTAGTTGCCCTCAAATAAATTGTATGTAATAGGCGGTAGTATTTGGTACAAAGTATGTAGCTTAACTTTGGTTTATGTCGACATTATGCAGACTATAATGTAAGACTGAACCGAAATTTTGTTGTATTTATATGAAGTTTTTGGTTTGGTGTTAACTTGAATGCATAACATAATATGATGCATTATATATGCGATATTTGTTTCTTTTCTAATTGCAACCTTGTTTGTGTTTGTCAGTATATCCTTGTTATGTTGTTAACCATGGTGTGGTAACAGGATGACAGAGACCTACTACTCGCGCGCAAGCGCAACAAGGGAGGGCATGTCGACTCCGTGCCTCATTCTCAAGGAGAGCCAGCGAACCCTCCGGCTCTCGGTCCGCAAGGTGGTCCCCGAGAAGAGGAGCTTCCTCCACCACCTCGATGGCGATGTGCTCATGCAAATTGGCGCAACCGGATGGACGAGCACGCGCATCTGGAGGCGGTGCGCGCAACACTTCTTCTCTGTTGCGCGATTAGAGCGAGAGGCCACCATGTGCGAGCGGTCTGGCGACTTTCGTGGACTAACCCGCCGGTGTTCTCGATTCTCGGGATCCCATGGAAGGCGAGATTGGCCGGACCATTGAGAAGAAGCTCTTGATTGCTAAATGTTCGAGAGGAAAAGGTCCTTTTGCGATTATCGACGATGGACCAGCTAGCATATGGTGGGATAATCTTCTTGCCATTCAACTGCTTTGGACATGTCCCTACTTGGGATGAGTTCGTGGAAGCTTTCGCGAAGCTCACATTCTGAAGGGTCATGATGATCAAGCAACAAAATTTCTCGCTCTCAAGCAAGAGGCGAAATCTGTGACGAATATCGCATGAATTCAACTTTCTTGCGGATATGCCTCGATGATGTTTCGGCCGACCTACGTCGTCAGAAACCGGTTCTTGAATGGACTATCGAAGAGCTGCAGATGGTGTAGCTTTGCATGACTTAGGAACTTCTCTCATTTGGTCAACAAAGCCATTGTGGCGAAAGCAAGAGCAAGGCATTGGATGAGTCGCATGGCGGCGGCGGTCTTCTCGATTTGTTCTGGTGGCAGCTCACCAAGGCCTCGTATGTGGTTGTCTAGACCACCACGAGCACCGACTCCATTTTCACCAAGGCCGGTGGTGTTTGCCTCGTCCATCTCCTCCCACGGTCGGTCGGGACCAAGTGGAAATCAGCCCGTCTGTCAACAATGTTAACCTGTGGAGTGTAACATCCCAATTTTGGACTTGTGTTTCAAATGTAAGAAAATGAGTAGAAATTAAAACTTTTTCTTACATCTTGTATTTCCTATTTGTCTTGAACAAGTATTGTACAAGAAGTTATGGAAATACAAAGTCACAAGCCACGATCCGAATCATGAGCTTTCAAAAACAATCTTGTCAAACCTCTTGATCATCTCTGAAAATATTTTCCTGGGTTCTTGGGTTGGTTTGTGACCCCTCTGAAAAATTTCACAATTTTTAGAAATTGTTTGAATATCTTTGGAGGCAGTCAAACCTATTCGAAATTTGGTCAAACTGTGGACCCGCACCTTGTGGAATTTTGGAGGAAAATGTACAGCACAAAACCTCTGCAAAATTTACACGAGGTCTTAAACTCAGTTAGCAAGATTCTGTAAAAATTCATAATTTTGGAGATAGTTTGCTGCCCCAAATAATTCTCCTAAGGTCAGCTCTTGTTGGGACTCAAATTTTGAACCCTAGGTGCAGTCGACTCGGACTCGAGTCGAGACCCGGCCAATTGACTCGCTCGAGTCGAGTCACTAGCCACACCGAGCTCGACCACGGTCCCGTGTGTGAGCCGTTGGATTTGAAATCAACGCTCACGGACCACCGACCTCCCTCTTACGTTCTTCTTCTTCCTCTTTCCGCAGAGAAGCGGCGTGCGCGCGCTTGCGAGTGAGCGAGGCGATGTCGATCGCCGTGGGGCCTGCAGCGGCTGGAGCCTCGATTGACAAGCGTGTCGGCTTTGCTCGACCTTACCGCCTCCTCGCCTGCGTTTTCTCGCGCGGCGAACCCTTTGTCCCATCGCCATTAAACCTTCGTCCTCGAGCTCGATCGACTTACGGCTGCTTGGGCACCTCGAGGTCCTCCTCAAGCTCCTTCACATCCCGGCACTCCGGCTTCCTCGTGGTTAGTTTGGTGCAAAACCACCAAGTGCCTCTCGCCCGCCATTTTGAGCTTGGGCTCTCCTCGGTGGCGATGTTCGGTGGACCTCTTGCACTATTCTTACCCCTTTGTACACCTTTGGTGGTGCGTCAAGCGGAGCCTAACCTTTCTTTTGGTTGCCTCCCGGGGCATTTGGATTTGGGTTTTCGGGTTTGCGGCGTAGGTGGAGCCGTCTTCTCCGGCTCCGTAGCATCCCCGCCCCATCGTGTGGTTACGGACCACCTTGTGGTTCGTGCGAACCTATCGACCTCTCCTTTCATTGTTGGTTGATCGAGAGATCCGTGCCGTCGTCATCTCCTCCGCCTCCGGTGAAGCTGCTCACTTGCCGGCACTCCTCCGACCTCCTCTGGACCACCCCGTGCCTGGTGAGTTCATTTTAGTCCTTTAGAGCTTAGGGTCTAGCTAGGATAGCTCGTGGCGCTCCCTTTTTCGTGTTTTCGGTTTTTGCGAAGCCGTCCTCGCCTCGCTCGGCTCGCCGGCGTTCAAAACGTCGCCGCCGTCGAGAGCACCTCCGTTGGGTTCGCAATGCTATTAGCCGTTTTGGTGGCTTTGGTTCCCACCGCGTGAGTCTGATCGTCGGCGACATGCGCGTGACTCACCGTCGAGCTCGTACTGGTTGCGTTTTTGTCGAGTCCTTGGACCTCCTCGGGTTCATCGGGACCGCCACGATCACCCAGTTTAGATCCGAGCCCTTGGCTCCTTTCCAAAAGCTTAAGCCTCGGGACCTCCCCTCGTTGAATCGAGCCATTAAAGACCACCTCGGGACCACCCTGGGTCGTCCTTGTAAAAGCCACCACGGCCTTTACAAAAAACCCCGCTCAGACCTCTTAGGCTCAATCCGACCGTTCACGACCTCCCGGATTAGATCGAGCGTTAGATCTCTTTTGTCAAATCCTTAGTGCTCGGACCTCCCTCGCGTCGATCTGGACCGTTCAAGACCTCCCTAGGTCTAATCTGAACCAATCCGGATCTCTCCGATAAAACCCTATCGCTTAGGACCTCCGAGAAGATCTTGGCCATCAAGACCTCCTCGTGTCAATCGACCGATCAAGACCTCCTACGGAGATCTTGACCGTCTGAGACCTCCTCCTTTGGATCCGTAGCGTTAGGACCTCCTCCTCTGGTCTAAACCGTTAGACCTAGATCTAACAGGCTAGACCTCCTTCCTCAGATTTAAAGCCTTAGGACCTCCTCGTTCAATCTTGATCGCCCGGGACCTCCCTCACTTGATCGTGTCAGTTAAAGACCTCCTCCGAGATCTAGGCCGTTGAAGACCTCCTCAGTGAGATCTTAGCCGTCCGGACCTCCTCCGTAGGTTTACCCTTAGGACCTCCCTAGTGCTCGGGACCGCGGATCTCGTCGGCGGTCCACGACCTCTGATAAGCGCGTGAGACCTCCTTGCGTGCGCTGTACGCACGCGGTCGTGATCGTTGGATCCGATCTCGGCGGTCCGAGACCTCCCGATGCGGGAGGAGGTCTTGTGTGCGCTGCTTGAAGCTCGTAAGCCGTCGGATCTTGATCTAACGACCCGACCTCTCCTTTTCATTCAATTCGTTTGGACCTCGAGAGCTCAATTGTTCTAAGTCTTTTATGTTTCAAAGTTCAAAAGTGCTTAACTTTGTCATTTTAACTCCTTTTGAATGATTCGATTCTTTGTAGCTTTGTTATAGTATGAACTTTAATCGATAATGAAATTAGGCCTGTCATATAACAGAAAATGATTTAACTACGATCTTGTTTAGTGAAAAATGATGTCTAGAAATTCATGGAAAATTTGTAAAATGTATAACTTATTCTCTGTAATTCCAAGTGAGCAAACTCAACTTGGTAAAATGGGTCTGCAGACATGCTTTAATATGAACTAGGCTTTGTCCTTATTTATGTTCTGAGAAATGATATATGCTAGCTTTAGAGCTTAGAAAAATCATAACTAATTCATTATAACTCCAAATTGTGCAAACTTAGTTTTGCTGTTGTTAGGATGACATTATCTACCCACCATAAAAATTTCAGATTCGGATCATTCTAGAAATTTTCGCCATGAGCGATAACGAAATTAATTTAATTAGCATTTTTCAGTGAGAGAACTTAGTTTAGCTATAACTTTTGCATGCTAAGTCTAAATGAAGTGATTCTTGTTTCTAAAATTGTCTAAAATCATAATCTAGCTTCGTATAAATTTTATTGTATTTGGAGAAATTTTCTTTGTTGAGTTTTGTTTGGAGTTCTTGTTCTTATTTGAGTATCGCCTTTTCGCGTTAGGTTTGAAGGAATTATTGTTCACGTGAGTGAATCCTCTGCAACAAGAAAGTGATCTACCGCCGAACAAGCGGTTTGATCATGTTAATCCCAATATTTTAAGTATTTATGTTGTTTACAACTTCTATGTATGCATTGCTATCTTGCTTTAACTATTGTCGATAGTTGGCCTGGTAGATGCATTTCCATAGACAAATGATTATCCTCTACTACCATGAGCCTAGGTTTTTGCTGTGATTTAGAGCTCGTTGGATGAGCTCTTGTCCCTTAGTAGTTTGCGAATTAATTGCTTAGCCATGCTTAGTTTCCGGTAGAAATGGGCGGTTATCGACTTGTCGATAACCTTGATCACCTAAAACTTATTATCACTTATGATTTCAGCCTCGTGCCTTGTCTACTTATGAAAACTAAAACTGAAAACAAAATGATTTAGACTTGGGCACAATGGTAAGATGGTGTGATTGTGGGGTGTGGTGGAATGGTGCAGGGTCAACAAGGACCGAACATCTTGTTACACTAAACCAAGCATTTTGTGCGTGCTAACCACACTAGAGGGTATGGGACCTCTCTTGAATTAGTACTTTGGGAGGCATTAATTAATGAGTCGCTGGCGGTAGCTTATAGAGAAAAAGGATCACTAAGGCGTGACCGGGGTGGTTCCTTTCTAGGTCCTCCACCCCGACCGGGGGCTTGTAATGTCCGGCTAGTAACTATTGACTCCGGCTTTGCTTGACCCCACCACAGCGTGTGGTCCTAGTGGCCTCTTTCGCGGTTGGTCACTAAGGGTTAACCCCATCGTGCGACTCTTAATTAACGCATTCCATTGGAAGCGTCTCGTAGGACTTAGCCGTCTCGGCATACCAAAGGAAGTGTGCTTAATAGCTTGGCAAAAAGGCGATGCGAAGTGTGGGTACATTGGTACACCTGCGGGGGTTTAAAACTATTCGAATAGCCTCGTCCTAGGTTATGGACACGCAGCAAGGTCTTTCAAGAGTTAGACTACAACATTTTTAATTAAAACTTGGTGGGTGGCACGAATCTGGGATTCGTGCTATGTGTGGTGGCTATTGGGTTAGTCACCAATAGGTGGTTACTCTTGTACTTATTGTATCTCGTGTTATTTCAATCAATAAAAACTGATTACAAACTTGCTTTTGAAATGTATTACATTACTGCAAATAAAGTTGGCTTTGTGCTAAATGAGACATACAACCACCACTTAAATAAGCTTGCATGTAGTATAATGATAGGTCTGCTATTCCACACGTCGGTCTTGCGAGTACAAAAACAATTTTTGTACTCGGATGCTATCTTAATGTTTTGTTGCGAGAGGAAGAAGTGGATCCCCAGGGATCGACTTTTGTGAGAATCGTAGTTTGGGCGACTAGCTTGGCGCCCGGTCGGTTGCCTTGTGGGTTATGGCTAGCTGGTTGGATTTTATTTATAGCCATCTTATGGCACTTTTGCTTCATTGTTAATGTTACTTTGTTGTTGTTGGCGGTCGGCCCTCTTGTGTAATAACTCTTTATTGTCGTCTTTTGCTAGACTTGTTATATGGTGATGTATGGAATTGGTGCATAATTTTGTAGCAGGTGTGTATCTTTGCATTTAGGAAGCATACATATCTCGAGGCTTAGTTTATTTGATTTGTCTTGTTAGGACCAAGTGGGTGGTTAAGCAGTACAAGATGAATGAATCGGGGTCCTCACAAAGTTGGTATCGAGCCATCTTGACCGTAGAAACCTAAGCTTAGTCGTCTTTAGGATATTTTGGAAAACTTAATTTCAAGTATCAAATGATTTATGAAAGCTTAAGTAAATTCTCAGATTTTATTCCTTACCTATCTTAGCTTTCTTCTCTCACCTTGCTCTAATTTGAGTTTTAAAAGTTGTTTTCCTCTCCTTCTTTCAAAAGATAGTGGTTTCGTTAAGTTGGGTTTGGGAACCAATGAGTTTGGCAAATTGAAGTGTTGGCTGCCCTTCTACAAGGTTTTGAAGCACGGAATGGTTAATTTCGACCGGGGCTTGGATGCAAAATCTGGACAGCAAGCGTCAATTTCCGGACAGCAAGCTCAAGGTTCTAAGAAGGTAGATAATGAGAGGATAATTCAACTAAAACTTGTGGGAGTAAAGGGTAAGAAGTGATATTAGTTGGCTAAGTATCTAACACTATTATTAGTAGTTCTACCACGCCATTTGGTCCTATTGGAATTTGAGTTGCATGCTGAAATTTATCTTCCTAAACCGATCGCTCGTTCCTCCATACGAGTTGGTCGTGCAGGAAGTTGACTTTGTGATTGAAGCCTTATGTTGATTTAGTGGTTGTTTTTGAGCTTTTGAGTTCATTTCTTAGTGGTTTATTGTTCTTTGTCTTAAGCTTTGGGTTTGATCCTTGTCCATCTTAGTATCTATTCCCACCTAACGTTGTGAGCCCCCTAATCTTTGATATTTCTTCCGCATCCTGCAGATTTCTAGTCTTGGGTTCGCGCTAACCCATCTCTTTAATGCAGGATGTGCAGACGGACCAGAGCGAGACTAGGTCGGCAAAGTGGGGATGAAAGTCTCCAGCTAGCTTGTCCGGACAAGGGTTGCAAGCGCCTCCCCTCTGGCGATTGTGATGGATTTTGGTCCCCTTTCTTTGTGACCATGGTAAAAGAGCCATGTCGCGAAGGTTGCAACCACAGGAAGGTCAAGGTCTGCCGGTGTTGTGGTGAGGAAGGACACTCTGGCGTGAGTGTACCACGGCTTGCCCAAATTGTGATGAAGACCACCTACCGGAAGCTGTCCATTGCCAAAGTCACTTGTTTTCTCTGCGAGGAAGCACTCACTCTTCCAAAGAGTGTAGCATGAGTCAGTGATCGCGGTCATTAAAGCTTCAATGATCGCTTCTTCGGTCATCTGCGAGTATCGCAATCGCTAATGCTTCGGACGGAGGAGTTCTTGGATGATTTGTGCGTGGAGCTGCGGGACAAATTACCGATCTATACCTTCCCCAACTTTCGATTACGGTCGAGAATCCCATGGTTGTTGGGGCGAAGAAGAAGCCAAAGCATCAGCGGATGGCGAATGCCACTTGTTTCTTCTGTAACAACAAGGGTCACTATGCGCATAGTTGTCCTAAGAAGAGTGCAACAACCCTCGTCCTCCGCGGTCGTGTTTGATCTCGCACTGCGATCCAGCAAGCAAGGTGGCCGCGATCGGCGTTGTCACGTGCTTCTTTGTCACAAGAAGGGCATTACGCCAATGATTGCCCGTGAAGCATCGAGAGCGGAAGGTCGTTCGTGATCAAGTCAACTCCATCTCCATTGAAGAAGTTCGGGGCGCGGCGTCATGTTGGGTGCGCTTCTTGTTTACTCTTACCGATGCGGTATTATTCGATTGAGGCATCTCGTTCCTTTATATCGCTATCTTTGGTGTGTTGGTGATCTTCATCTTGCTCCATCACGATGCCTAGCACCATCTCGGTTTCATCAAGCCTTGCTAGCCTACCTGTTTTCCCCAAGAAGAAGGCTACCATCAGGGTTGTCATCGGTCTTTTGACTTGAGTGACACCCTTCTACGTCTCTATACATCCTTGGGCATCACCTACTTGGTATTGCCTCGAAATGCATGACCTAAATGTCCATAGCCCTTCTAATCAGCGGCTACGGAGGATGACTCGCATAGCTAGTTAGCGGTGAATTCCGTTGTTGGCGAAATTAACGGACAAATCGCTCCACCGACCAACAACGATCTTGCGCCATCGCCCTCAAAAATCGAGGAAGATCTCGATCTGTCAATCCTTGCTATATCCGGACTTGATAAGTTCCCGTGTCAACTAAAGTGGCACATTTTCCACAGTCGAGCAGGAATTGTGCGATCCTTATGAGCTCCTTCTCTCGGGAATCGTGCCATTCATTTCCTTGAAGTTCGATGGTCGAATTGTTCCAAGGATGAAGCTACTTGGAAACATAAAGACCGCCATGACATCTGTGACTACCCCTCTTTCTTTCTGAGCAAGTCAAATCTCGGGGCGAGATTTTTGTAAGGGGAGAGTTGTAACATCCCAATTTTGGACTTGTGTTTCAAATGTAAGAAAATGAGTAGAAATTAAAACTTTTTCTTACATCTTGTATTTCCTATTTGTCTTGAACAAGTATTGTACAAGAAGTTATGGAAATACAAAGTCACAAGCCACGATCCGAATCATGAGCTTTCAAAAACAATCTTGTCAAACCTCTTGATCATCTCTGAAAATATTTTCCTGGGTTCTTGGGTTGGTTTGTGACCCTCTGAAAAATTTCACAATTTTTAGAAATTGTTTGAATATCTTTGGAGGCAGTCAAACCTATTGAAATTTGGTCAAGCTGTGGACCCGCACCTTGTGGAATTTTGGAGGAAAATGTATAGCACAAAACCTCTGCAAAATTTACACGAGGTCTTAAACTCAGTTAGCAAGATTCTGTAAAAATTCATAATTTTGGAGATAGTTTGCTGCCCCAAATAATTCTCTAAGGTCAGCTCTTGTTGGGACTCAAATTTTGAACCCTAGGTGCAGTCGACTCGGACTCGAGTCGACCCGACCAATTGACTCGCTCGAGTCGAGTCACTAGGCCACTGCGAGCTCGACCACGGTCCGTGTGTGAGCCGTTGGATTTGAAATCAACGCTCACGCACCACCCCGACCTCCTCTTACATTCTTCTTCTTCCTCTTTCCGCCGAGAGCGGCGTGCGCGTCTTGCGAGTGGCGAGGCGATGTCGATCGCCGTGGGGCCACGCAGCGGCTCGGGCCTCGATTGACAAGCGTGCCGACTTTGCTCGACCTTACGCCTCCTCGCCTCGTTTTCTCGTGGCGAGAACCCTTTTGTCCCATCGCCATTAAACCTTCGTCCTCGAGCTCGATCGGCTACGGCTGCTTGGGCACCTCAGAGGTCCTCCTCAAGCTCCTTCACATCCCCTGGCACTCCGGCTTCCTCTCGTGGTTAGTTTGGTGCAAAACCACCAAGTGCCTCGCCCGCCATTTTCGAGCCGGGGCTCTCCTCATTGCGATGTTCGGTGGACCTCTTGCACTATTCTTACCCCTTTGTACACCTTTGGTGGTGCGTCAGCGGAGCCCTAACCTTTCTTTTGGTTGCCTCCCGGGGCGGTGGATTTGGGTTTCGGGTTTTGCGGCGAGGTGGAGCCGTCTTCTCCGGCTCCGTAAGCATCCCAGCCCCATCGTGTGGTTACGGACCACCTTGTGGTTCGTGCGAACCTATCGACCTCTCCTTTCATTGTTGGTTGATCGGAGATCCGTGCGTCGTCATCTCCTCGCCTCCGGTGAAGCGCTTCCCTTGCGGCACTCTCGACCTCCTCGGACCACCACGTGCCCTGGTGAGTTCATTTTAGTCCTTTAGAGCTTAGGGTCTAGCTAGGATAGCTCGTGGCGCTCCTTTTCGTGTTTTCGGTTTTGCCGGCCGTCCTCCGCCTTCGCTCGGCTCGCGGCGTTCAAAACGTCGCGTGCGTCGAGCACCTCAGTTAGGTTCGCAATGCTATTAACCGTTTTGGTGGCTTTGGTTCCCCCGCCGTAGTCACGGTCGTCGGCGACATGCCGTGAGCTCACCGTCGAGCTCTGTGCACAGTTGCGTTTTTGTCGAGTCCTTGGACCTCCTCGGGTTCATCGGGACCGCCACGATCACCCAGTTTAGATCCGAGCCCTTGGCTCCTTTCCGAAAAGCTTAAGCCTCGGGACCTCCCCTCGTTGAATCCGAGCCATTAAAGACCACCTCGGGACCACCTCGGGGTGCGTCCTTGTAAAAGCCACCACGGCCTTTTACAAAGAAAACCCAGCTCGAGACCTCTTAGGCTCAATCACGACCGTTCACGACCTCCGGATTAGATCGGCGTTAGATCTCTTTTGTCAAATCCTTAGTGCTCGGACCTCCCTCGCGTCGATCGGACCGTTCAAGACCTCCTAGGTCTGTCCCGAACCGCCCGGATCTCCTCCGATAAAACCCTATCGCTTAGGACCTCCCAGAAGATCTTGGCCATCCAAGACCTCCTCGTGTCAATCCCGACCGATCAAGACCTCCCTCCGGAGATCTTGACCGTCTAGGACCTCCTCCTTTGGATCCGTAGCGTTAGGACCTCCTCCTCTGGTCTAAACCGTTAGACCTAGATCTAACAGGCTAGACCTCCTTCCTCGATTTAAAGCCTTAGGACCTCCCTCGTTCAATCTTGATCGCCCGGGACCTCCTCACTTGATCGTGTCAGTTAAAGACCTCCCTCCGGAGATCTAGGCCGTTGAAGACCTCCTCAGTGAGATCTTAGCCGTCCGGACCTCCCTCCGTAGGTTTACCCTTAGGACCTCCTAGTGCTCGGGACCGCGGATCTCGATCGGCGGTCCACGACCTCTGTTAGGCGCGTAGACCTCCTTGCGTGCTTTGTGCACGCATGCGAGTCGTGATCGTTGGATCCGATCTCGGCGGTCGGACCTCCCGGTCGCGGGAGGAGGTCTTGTGTCTTGCCAGAGCCGAAGCTCGTGGCCGTCGAGATCTTGATCTAACGCCCACGACCTCTCCTTTTCATTCAATTCGTTTGGACCTCCGAGAGCTCAATTGTTCTAAGTCTTTTTATGTTTCAAAGTTCAAAAGTGCTTAACTTTGTCATTTTAACTCCTTTTTGAATGATTCGATTCTTTGTAGCTTTGTTATAGTATGAACTTTAATCGATAATGAAATTGAGGCCTGTCATATAACAGAAAATGATTTAACTACGATCTTGTTTAGTGAAAAATGATGTCTAGAAATTCATGGAAAATTTGTAAAATGTATAACTTATTCTCTGTAATTCCAAACTGAGCAAACTCAACTTGGTAAAATGGGTGCAGACATGCTTTAATATGAACTAGGCTTTGTCCTTATTTATGTTCTGAGAAATGATATATGCTAGCTTTAGAGCTTAGAAAAATCATAACTAATTCATTATAACTCCAAATTGTGCAAACTTAGTTTTGCTGTTGTTAGATGACATTATCTACCCACCATAAAAATTTCAGATTCAGATCATTCTAGAAATTTTCGCCATGAACGATAACAAATTAATTTAATTAGCATTTTTCAGTGAGAGAACTTAGTTTAGCTATAACTTTTGCATGCTAAGTCTAAATGAAGTGATTCTTGTTTCTAAAATTGTCTAAAATCATAATCTAGCTTCTGTATAAATTTTATTGTATTTGGAGAACTTTTTTGTTGAGTTTTGTTTGGAGTTCTTGTTCTTATTTGAGTATCGCCTTTTAGCGTTAGGTTTGAAGGAATTATTGTTCACGTGAGTGAATCCTCTGCAACAAGAAAGTGATCTACCGCCAGCAAGCAGTTTGATCATGTTAATCCCAATATTTTAAGTATTTATGTTGTTTACAACTTCTATGTATGCATTGCTATCTTGCTTTAACTATTGTCGATAGTTGGCTGGTAGATGCATTTCCATAGACAAATGATTATCCTCTACTACCATGAGCCTAGGTTTTTGTTGTGATTTAGAGCTCGTTGGATGAGCTCTTGTCCCTTAGTAGTTTCGAATTAATTGCTTAGCCATGCTTAGTTTCAGGTAGAAATGGCGGTTATCGACTTGTCGATAACCTTGATCACCTAAAACTTATTATCACTTATGATTTCACCTCGTGCCTTGTCTACTTATGAAAACTAAAACTGAAAACAAAATGATTTAGACTTGGGCACAATGGTAAGATGGTGTGATTGTGGGATGTGACTGGAATGGTGCCCGGGTCAACAAGGACCGAACATCTTGTTACACTAAACCAAGCATTTTGTGCGTGCTAACCACACTAGAGGGTATGGGACCTCTCTTGAATTAGTACTTTGGGAGGCATTAATTAATGAGTCGCTGGCGGTAGCTTATAGAGAAAAAGGATCACTAAGGCGTGGCCGGGTGGTTCCTTTCTAGGTCCTCCACCCGGCCAGGGGCTTGTAATGTCGGCTAGTAACTATTGACTCGGCTTTGCTTGACCCCACCACAACGTGTGGTCCTAGTGGCCTCTTTCACGGCTGGTCACTAAGGGTTAACCCCATCACGTGCGACTCTTAATTAACGCATTCCATTGGAAGCGTCTCGTAGGACTTAGCCGTCTTAGGCATACCAAAGGAAGTGTGCTTAATAGCTTGGCAAAAGGCGGTGCAAGTGTGGGTACATTGGTACACCCTGCGGGGTTTAAAACTATTCGAATAGCCTCGTCTAGGTTATGGACACGCAGCAAGGTCTTTCAAGAGTTAGACTACAACATTTTTAATTAAAACTTGGTGGGTGGCACGAATGCGGGATTAGTGCTATGTGTGGTGGCTATTGGGTTAGTCACCAATAGGTGGTTACTCTTGTACTTATTGTATCTCGTGTTATTTCAATCAATAAAAACTGATTACAAACTTGCTTTTGAAATGTATTACATTCTTGCAAATAAAGTTGGCTTTGTGCTAAATGAGACATACAACCACCACTTAAATAAGCTTGCATGTAGTATAATGATAGGTGCGCTATTCCACACGTCGGTCTTGCAGTACAAAAACAATTTTTGTACTCGGATGCTATGCTTAATGTTTTTGTTGCGAGAGGAAGAAGTGGATCCCCAAGGATCGACTTTTGTGAGAATCGTGGTTTGGACGACTAGCTTGGCGGCCCGGTCGGTTGCCTTGTGGGTTATGGCTAGCGGTTGGATTTTATTTATAGCCATCTTATGGCACTTTTGCTTCATTGTTAATGTTACTTTGTTGTTGTTGGCGGTCGGCCCTCTTGTGTAATAACTCTTTATTATCGTCTTTTGCTAGACTTGTTATATGGTGATGTATGGAATTGGTGCATAATTTTGTAGCAGGTGTGTATCTGCATTTAGGAAGCATACATATCTCGAGGCTTGGTTTATTTGATTTGTCTTGTTAGGACCAAGTGGGTGGTTAAGCAAGTACAAGCCGAATGAATCGGGTCCTCACGAGGTCATCTGTTATCATTGTGGTCGTCAGGGCATTATGCCAACAAGTGTGTGGCAAGCGGCAAGGATTGCCTCTGTTCGACCATATCCAACCATTCGGCCAGCCCTTTGAGGCCTCCTATTAAAGCGATCGGCTCGGTTCAGTGGGCATGTGAACCGAGATCACTGCTTTGAAGAGGCGGTGATACACGAAGTTGTTATGGGTATGCTCCTAGTTAACCGGTCCAGCTCTTTGTTCTATTTGACTCTGGAGCATCTCATTCTTTTATTAGCAATCATTTTGTTGTTCAACACCAGTTAGACATGTATACCCTCCAACCACCTTTTATTATTCAATCACAGGTGGTCTTTAAAACCGATCGATTTGTTAATGAGGTCAACATAACAATCCTTGGGTAAAGTTTTTAGCAAATCTAATTGTGATTGACTCTAAAGGGTTGGGCGTCATTTGGGTATGGATTGGTGTCCAAGAACGAGGTCAAATCAATTGTTCCCAACGGTCTATTTCTATGACCAATGCGAGCGGCATCCAAGTTGTTTACCATTCCAAAACACTTGGCTCTCATCTTTGTGCTCACCAAGTTGATACCACTCCTTCTTTGGAGTCAGTACCAATTGTCTATGAGTATCTTTGATGTTTTTAGGAAGACCTTCCGGTTTACCACGATCGGAAGTGGAGTTTGTTATTGAACTCGTTCTGGGCGCTCAGATATCCAGGAGTCATATCGAATGCACATCAGCGAGTTGGTTGAATTGAACAAGCAACTCGGAGAATTGCTTGACAAAGGTTTCATTCGACCGAGTTCCTCACCTTGGGGATGCCCGGCAATCTTTGTTAAGAAGAAAGACAACACTTTACGGATGTGTGTGGATTACCGTCCGTTAAATGAGGCCACTATCAAGAACAAATATCCTCTGCCTCGAATTGATGATCTTTTTTACCAGTTGGTTGGTGCCCGCGTCTTTTCAAAGATTGATTTGAGGTCGGGCTATCATCAAATCAAGGTTAGAGCTGAGGACATTCCTAAAACAGCTTTCTCTACTCGTTATGGGTTGTGCAGTATCTTTGTTATGTCCTTTGAGTGCGACCAATGCTCCGACTTATTTCATGAATCTTATGAATTCGGTGTTCATGGAATTTTGGATAAGTTTGTTGTCGTGTTCATTGACGACATCCTTATTTATTCCAAGTCTGATAAGGATCTGAACAACATTTGCGACTTGTCGCTGGAAACACTTCGTCGGCATCGACTATATGCTAAGTTTAGCAAGTGTGCTTTCTGGCTCAGAGAAGTTGCCTTTCTGGGGCATGTGTTATCTGAAGGAGGTATCGCTGTCGATCCAAGCAAGGTACAAGATGTACTAAATTGGAAGCCTCCCAAGAGTGTCCCAGAAATTCGTAGTTTTCTTGGACTTGCGGGTTATTACCGTAGGTTCATTGAAAATTTCTCCAAGCTTGTTAGACCTTTGACTCAGCTCTTGCAGAAAGGGAAGAAATTTGAATGGTCAGCTAAATGTGAAGAGAGTTTTCGGCTTTTGAGAACTCTCTTGACTAAAGCTCCAGTTCTCACTCTTAGGATGTTCTTAAGAGCTTCGACATTTATTGTGATGCATCTCGCCATGGACTTGGTTGTGTGCTTATGCAAGAAGGCGAGTTGTGGCATATGCATCGGCGATTGCGCCTCATGAAGTTAATTATCCTACTCATGATTTGGAATTGGTGCGTGGTCCATGCATTGAAGATTTGGCGACATTACCTTCTAGGTAATCGTTGTGAGATCTACTGCGATCATAAAAGCTCAAGTACATATTCACTCAATCTGATTTGAATATGAGACAAAGAAGATGGCTTGAAGCGATCAAGGACTACGACATGGGTATTCATTATCATCCTAGTAAAGCCAATGTGGTGGCGGGCGCTTTAAGCGAAAGTCACAATGCAATCGCATATCTTCTCTTCTGCGAAAAAGACTTGTGTGCTGATTTTTGGCGCTTAAGTCTTGAATTGGTGGGAGCGAGTTTCCTCATTGCATTGCATGTGGAGCCGACATTAGAATCTCAGATTCGGAGGCCCGAAAACCGATGCCGAGGTGGCGAAATCAAGGAGAATATGAAAGGTAAAGCCAACGAATTTTCTGAAGATGATCGCGGTATGATTCGATATCGCAATCGTTTGGTAGTACCTGCGGATCCTCCATTGAAGAGTCTAATTCTCAGAGAAGCTCATAATTCCAAGTTTTCTTTGCATCACGGGAGTACCAAGATGTACCAGATTTGAAGAAAATATTTTGGTGGAGCAGGATGAAGAGGCAAATTGCTCAAGTATGTTCTTTGAATGTGATATTTGCCAAAGGGTTAAAGCTGAACATCTGAAGCCAGCTGGTACCCTTCAGCCTTTGCCTATTCCACAATGGAAGTGGGAAGAGATCGGTATGGATTTTGTGACTGGTCTTCCCAAGACTTCCAAAGGGTCTGATGCCATTTGGGTAATCATTGACCGTTTAACTAAAGTGGCTCATTTTATTCCGGTCAGAACCGATTTCAATGGCAAGCAATTGGCAGAGCTTTATATTGCTAGAATTGTTTGTCTTCATGGTGTTCCTAAGGTTATTGTTTCTGACCGTGGTCCTCAGTTCACTTCCCATTTTTGGAATAGCCTTCATCAGGCTATGGGGACCGAACTCTCTTTCAGTACTGCTTATCATCCTCAAACTAGTGGTCAAACTGAGAGAGTGAATCAAGTAATGGAAGATCTTCTTCGAGCCTATGTGCTATCCTATAGCAAAGACTGGGAGAAATCTTTGCCATATGTGGAATTTTCCTACAATAATAGCTACCAAGCAAGTATTCAAATGTCACCTTTTGAAGCCTTGTATGGGAGAGCTTGTAGGACTCCATTGAATTGGTCTGAGTCTGGTGAAAGATCATTCTATGGTCCAGACTTAGTAAAGGAAGCAGAAGAGCAAGTTCGACTGATTCGAGATTGTTTGAAAACTGCACAGTCTCGTCAGAAGAGCTATGCTGATCATCGCCGTCGTGAATTGAGCTTTGAGGTGGATGACCATGTCTATCTTAAAGTGTCACCCATGAAGGGCACTCATCGTTTTCAGGTAAAAGGGAAGCTCGCACCTCGTTATATCGGACCCTTCCGAATAATTGCCAAGCGAGGAGCTGTAGCTTATCAATTAGAACTACCTGAATCACTCTCAGCAGTGCATGATATTTTTCATGTGTCTCAATTGAAGAAATGTCTTCGTGTTCCTATTGAGGCAACTGCTTATGAACATCTTGATCTCCAACCTGATCTTTCATATCAAGAGCAACCAGTACGTATCCTCGACACAATGGAACGCAGGACAAGAAATCGTACTGTCAAGTTCTTGAAAATTCAGTGGGCTAATCATTCTGAAGATGAAGCCACTTGGGAGCGCGAAGATCTGATGCATTGAGCACCCCATCTTTTGTTGTTTAGTACTTTCCTTTGAATCAAGAAAGGAAAGTTTAAACAAAGCAATGTAAACAAAGATGTAATAATAACACTATGTTGTTATGTAAGATTCTTCTTTGTTATCTTTGAAGGAAATCAAAACAACAGATGTTGAATTTCTTCATAATTCATTTCCATTTCACTTCTCCCGATCTTAACTTTGTTCCAAATCTAGGGACGAGATTTTCTTAAGGGGGGTAGGTTTGTACAGCCCCAATTTTATCAACATAATAATCTGCATTATGAACAGTAATGGTCTACTGTTCATATCATTACTGTTCTTAATGTCAGTTGGGAGTTGCTGTTACCAAATAAAACCTTCCTTTTAGCCAAAGTCCAAAGGCTTATTTTGAATATTTAAAGGAGTACAGGATAAAACTTGTATTATGACTGGGAAGTATTTTTATTAAAGCCTAGACAAATTATCTTGGCCAAAAATATTTTTGTTGCATTTTTAGAAATTATTTGGACTTAAAGAAAATTTATGGTCTTTAAATAAATATTTTCGGCCTGAAATCAATATTTATGTATTTTATAAAGTGAAAATGTGGTTTATGAAATTTATTTGGGAAATATGTTATCGGTAGCTTACTGATAAAAATTTCATGATTTTATGAATTTATTTGCTATTTTTAAAGCCCAGTCAAACCTTTTAAATATTTGAATAAGGTTTGGTCAACCAAACCGGTCCAAATCCAAACTTAGTACTGTTGCGACCCAGTCTCATGTGGACTTGGTCCAACCGAACCATTTGGTCCGGCTCGGTCACGTCCCAACGCGAGCCCAAAGCTCACACGTGATATGAGCCGTTGATCTTCAATCGAGCAGGCGGTTATAACACCGCGAACTGCCCACGTGTACACTTTAATCTCCACCGTTGGATATTGATCTAACGCGCGAGATCGGTGTATGCAACCGGACGACTCCGGATCCTTAATCAATCTCCACCGTTCGTTTCTAATCCAACTGTGGCGCTCTTTTCGTTTTAAACTTAAAGGCGCGCTTTTATTTCACCGTTAGATTCAAATCCTCGGTTTTCCCTTTTCTCGCGTGTTATAAAGCCCGCACTCCTCTGGACCATTGGATCTTCATCGTGTGGCCCAGATTAGTGTATGCATTCGGACGACTCCGGATCCCCGCACAATCGTGGCCGTCCATCCTTGATCTAGCGGTGTCGCTCATTCCTATTTGAAATCGGAGGCGCGCATTTACGCGGGCCTTTGGATCTCAATCCTACGGCACTCCTTTTTGACCGTGGGCCTTTAAAGCCCAAAATCGGTGGGTCGTTGGATTTTAATCGTGCAGACCACATGGGTGTATGCAATCGGACCATCTGGTTCCATTTTTACATCCTGACCGTAGAAATCAAATCCAACGTTGTTGAGCCATCGCATCTAAAAGGGTGACGTGTATATCTTTTAATTGATCGTTGGATTTCAATCCAACGTCTATCTTTGAAAGCGGAGCCCCGCAGCACCATCGGGATTTCGTTTTAATCTCGTTCGATCGATCTTGATCGTGCGGTCCATATTAAATGATACCGATTCAAATCATTTAATCTCTCTATTTATCGTAGCCGCCCATTTCCAATCGGACGGCTGACATTTGTTTGAGCCTTTCTGAGGTGCGCGCGGCTGAGGATGACAATGGGGCCCACATGTCGGTTGGCTCTTATCTTCTTCCCTCTCTCCCTGTGCGCAGTCTTCTCTGGAAATCAAGGAGAGGATTATCCCCAAAGTTTTTGCAACTAAATTTTGGGATAATTAGCCCTAAATGGACACCTCATCAAGCTCTAGACTTTTCCCAATTATCCTGTAGCTCAACTCCCACATATATAAACCCTAGTTTTTGAGTGCGACCATTGTTGACCATCAAGCTCATTTTCTTCCTTCTTGTGGTGGAGTTCTTGCTCCTATCCTTTGCTTATCCATCCTTAAGCACTGGCTTTACTTACAATAAAGATTGATTATCTTTTGTAGGTTAAATCAGAGTTTAACCCTCTGTGATCAGCATCGGGTTTTCAAAACCCTTGGCATATCTCTTCTCCTGGTAAGCTAAAACCCTAGTTTCGACATCTTGAGCATCTTAAGGACCTTAGAAGCTGCTGTGAACCATTCTTTTAAGCATCAGTAGCTTGATCTTGCTTCAAACTGAAAAGTTGATATTATGCCTTTTCGGTTTTTCATGTCATTTTCAAGACCTAGGGTTCTTCCTGTCAACTTACCATCTTATTTAGGTTTTGACTAAACCCTAGCAGCTTGACAAGTTGATCTTTCAATTCTTGTCATCATCTATTTTGACTCCTAGCGAAAATATGTCTCTGTTCTCTTGTCGGCTCAACCGACAAAATAGGTTTTTGCTTTAGCTTTAGTAATCTAACTAGTTAGGGTTAGACTAAGGTTGGTTTGGGATATTAATTACCCTAAAAGATCATGCTAAGATTCATTTATGAACTTTTGCATGATCTATACTTTTTTAAAATTGCAATCATCTGTTTTGACTCTTTTCAAATCAAAAGCGGAACTTTGCAATAAACTCTAGTTTCGTCTTTTGAAAACAAAGAAGCTATATTATGTGTTATTATCACCATTATGGGTAGTTATGGCTTAAGCATCTGTAATCATGCATTTCAGCATTGATCATGCATATTTCTTCCATTTTGGACTTATTGTCAGTTTTGATATTTATTGGATCTTATTGCTTCTTTTAGAATCTGGTTCTACTGAAGCTTTTGAATATACTTCAACAACCGAGAGCACGCAATGAAGTCTATTACTATCAAGGCAAGCATCCTCTTTGCACCATATTGAACCCAAAATTTGTACAATAGCTTTTACAAATCCAGTGATATCTGTGCATGCTATTTTTCTGAAAATACAACATGTGACTTGTAATAGCTAGTTATAACCTGCCATGGTGGATTACCTTAATTATGACCATACACTCAACTCTAGTGTAGTCTTGTATAATATATGGTCTATTTTGATTTGGCTTAGACATGCAGTCTAGAGATTTTAGAGTTTGACAAGCATATCTTGTCAAACATGGGAATCAAGCGAACTCTTGTTATTTCAAACTCTTTGTCCAGTTTCTTTAAATCGATCGTGTATTTGAAATTCAAATTGATCCGGACAAGAGGAAGCTAGTGATGGTGCTTTTGTGCACGAGATTGGGTTTTGTGGTGGACTTGTCAGGGTTAATTAAGGACCGAACTCGACTATTCGGTTCAAGTCCCCACGTACTTCCACATGCAGTGTATGGTATTTGTTTGGTTAAGTAAAATGTTGAGACTATTGAGTTGGAAACAGAGAGTAAGGATATGTGTATTGACCTTGTATGGCATAGATGCTTAGGTCTGAGGACTGCGTTTTATGCCATGTGAGCTTTGTATGTCAGTATCAGATGTCCTTAGGAGGGTAAGGGCGTATATGTGCCTCGTCGCATATACGATACCTTAATGGTGCCGATAGCATTCTACTATGGGTAGGGAACCCAATTCGCTTTAAATTATTTGGATCGGCAGACATCGACACAACATGTGTGCCCTGTGGTTAGTAGGTGGTATAGCCTACACTAGTGGGATCAGTTCACACATGGGGGTCCAACTCAATAGTGTTGGCTTGTTGAAAAATACCAAATCTTAGTTTCCCCGGTCGGCATACCAAAGGAAGTATGTCATCATTCGGAGGCATCCGAAGGCAACGGGCTAGCTAAGTCATGTGGGTAAAGATGTACACCCCTGCAGGGTATAAACTGTTCGAATAGCCGTGTCCACGGTCATGGACGATAACTTGAACTGATATCACCTGTATAGAAATTTTGATTTCCAAAATGTGGTTTCGGTTTGTTTTCGGTTTGCATGAGGGAATCATGCAATGTACTGTTTACTTTTATGTCATTTACTTACTGTTTTAAGCAAAGTTTGATTTATTAAATTGCTTTATCAAAATTTAGCCTTTGTAGGTTAAGATGTATCGCTTTATGCAAATTTGAACCTTTATACCTTCCTGTTGCAACCTTATGCATGTAACAACTCTACTCCTTTGATTAGGCTCTAATAACCACTTTCTTTTATTAGTTTGTGTAAGACTTGCTGAGTACCTTCCGTACTCAAGGTGCTACCACCTATTGTTGCAGGTGAGGATGGTTTTCTCTATGAAGTACCCGTTAGCGCCGATCAGGGTGACGCTAACGAGTAACGCTACTTCTTTCCTCCACGCAATTGCCTGCGGGTGGATGAGGCCATTGGTGGACATTTTCCGTTTATTTTGCTTCCGCTGTATACTGTTAAAGTGACCAAGTCACTTAATATTGTAGTACTAATAGAAGGATGTAACCTTATGTTTAATTATATCAATGTATGACTTGTATGTGTTTGATGCAATGTTGATGAAGGATATATATGCAATGGTCGCTGATCCTGGGAACCATTGTGAATCATATATATCCGGGAATCTTGTTTACTGGATTTGTCACTTGTTAAATTTATATCTTTAGCATGGTTTTTAATAAAGGGGCAGTACTGTTCCTTCATTAACAATTGTGCTACAGTATGAATTTAATTAGTAACATTTCCAATAACCGGGGGTCCTCACAATAACCGTCTGTAATATACTAATATCACAGACGGTTCTATCTTGGAACCGTCTGTGATATTATTATCACAGACGGTTCCAAGATAGAACCATCTGTGATATTTATTTCCTACCTCTTCGTCTCCCGCGCAATGTGTCTCTTCATCTGACCATGGCACAACCGTCTTTTCGTCTCGCACGCCAACGATACATGCGTCTCTTCGTCTCACGTGCCAGTTACTCCTAGTTCTTTATAAGACAGAATAATTCACCGAAGATTAAACTCCCATCGCTCTCTTCGTCTCACGGTTTTGAGTACATACGCGCAGCAATCGCCAAGGTGAGCATGCAGAGCATGACGGCCAGCACCAAGGTGAGGAGGTCGGTGATCGCCGCTCTTTCTCACGATGTCGTCGTCGACATTGTCGGCCGTGTGGCCGCGAGCTCTCCTCAGCCCATGGAGGACCTATGCAGCCTACGATTAACGTACGTACATATTTATACCTACAAAATACGTACGTACGTACTACTATTTATTCTAACATCTTGAATTTTGTCTGTACGTATATTGAATTTTGTCTGTACGTATACCTACAAAATACATACGTACGTACGTACGCAGTGGGCAGGCGCGTGGCGCTGGAGCGAGAGGAGGCGTTGAAGTGGCAGGACAACGAGCGCTACGTCGCCTTCGTCAACCACCTGGCCGGCGCCGACAACCCAGGGGCTTGTTTCATCGTCGGCCTCGGGCTTGTCTTCGCGCCCCAAGACATGCAGCGCGGCCTCATGTTCCTTGAA
The DNA here is from genome assembly GCA_036346255.1 of Ampelocalamus luodianensis. Classification (NCBI taxonomy): domain Eukaryota; kingdom Viridiplantae; phylum Streptophyta; class Magnoliopsida; order Poales; family Poaceae; genus Ampelocalamus; species Ampelocalamus luodianensis. The sequence continues at coordinate 56,379,340 of CM070621.1, forward strand.
TGGGCGGCCGTGGCCAGCCACAAGGTCACGGCCTACGTGCTCGGCCTCCTCCTCTACACGGCCGGCGAGACGCGCGACGTTGGGAAGCACTACATCAGCCAGTCGAGGCGAGGCGACGGCGGCGGTGCGAGACGGCCAAGACCAACCGGGAGTGCGGCGGTGCGAGGCTCACCGCGGACATGGTCGAGCAGCGGCGTGGGAAGAAGCCATCGGGCGGGTGTGGGCGCTGTCGGAGGATGGCCACCGGCACGAGCAGCGGCTGCGGTGTGGAAGGGTGGGACGACTACGTCGTCTTCTGCAGTGACGACTACAGGATTAGGCATGAGTATGCCAGTTTTTTGCAAAGGTGTTGGACTATTTGTCATAAAATTTCAGTTTTTTAGGTTTCTAGAAAGGTGGTGCAGCTCGACTATTTTCCAAATTGAATGAATTTTTAATGCACCAAAATATACGGTCCACAAGGACAGGAGCGATTAAAATTCCACGTTGACATCAAAATATACGTACGACAGATTACAAGTCCATAACACATGTTGCTATGGAATAAATTAATTACAATGGAGTAATTTCTTAATTAAAATATAGCCCTTCATGATGATCGATGCGCATATAGCTAGCTTCCTCACTGAGTTCTTCCTCGAGCCTGATACCGTCTGTGATGAGGATATTATCACAGATGATTCTTCATTGAACCGTCTGTGATAGCGTACGGAGAATGTATATGCGCAAATAATTACTAAAATGAATTGCCCAGTAATAAATAGACCATATCATCACAGACGATAAAAAAGACCATATTGTTTTTACATCACAGACAATAGACTGGCCATATCGTTTTTACATCACAGATGATAAAAAAAGGATGAGCGATCCTATCTTAGTCTTCAAATCTTTGTACACTTTCTCGTCGGCTTCAGTGGGGGCGGGATCAGCGATTGTCTCACCAAACGCCTCCACCTGTGACCTTGCACGCTCAATTTCCTCTTGTAGATGTTCGAACTCCGTAATCAAGTCCCATATAGCCAAGAGGCCATCAACCCTGGTCTCCACAGTCTCGGCTAGGCAGACCCGCTCTCCTGTAATGTCGAGGTCGTCCTCGACTCTCTGGGCTGCATCCTCGGTGCAGACCAAATAGTTCCATAGGACAATCTCCACGACGAGGTTTACTCGCCGGATGCTGGAGAGCCTCACACTGTTCTGTTGGAGGAGGAGCTCCAATCGACCGATGATCGCCGTTATGGTCTCCGGTAGATGGGAGGGTCTACAACGGATTGCATTGTGAACGGACGCCTTGTTCGCAGCTTGGGCCAGGTTGCGACCAGAGAGGTGCGAGTACACAACCAAAATGTAGGCGAGTACAGCCGGGATGAGAGAGGAAGCCATTTGGAATTTGTGGAGAGAGACGGGATGATCAAGGAGGTTCGTGAGAAATCCCTTTGATAAGGGTTGTCTATTTATATAAAAGAAGTAGTAAAGCTGGAGCAGGAGACGAAGAGATGAAGAGACACTTGTGCGGGAGTCGAAGGGATTGAAAGGCATATCACAGAAGGCTCTATTAAAGAACCGTCTGTGATAAGATATCACAGACGGCTCTATTAAAGAACCGTCTGTGATATGGGTAATATCACAGACGGTTCTTTAATAGAGCCGTCTATGATATCCTTTTTATAAAGAACCGCACCACTAGGGTTTTGCTCTTTACTCGTCACTTCCTCTCCTCTAGGGTTCGCCCATTCACCTCCCCGGCCGTAAGACCCGACGCCGCCTCCCCCGACATCGACGACGCTTCCTCCGCCTCGTCGCGCAGCCTCCTCCCCGTGTCGGCCTCCTCCCTCTGCACAGGCCTCCTCCCCTGCATCGGCCTCCTCCCCGCGCCGTCCTCCTCCCCGTGTCGGCCTTCTCCCCTGCACCGGCCTCCTCCCCGCGCCTCCCTCCTCCCCGAGTCGGCCTCCTCCCCTGCACCGGCCTCCTCCTTGCACCGTGAGTTGTTGTGCGGCATCCTCTCTGTGAGTATTCCTATATTGCGATTTGTCCCGGTGGATATATTGACTTTGATAGTCTTTGATAATATGTGAACTGAATTTAGTACTAAAGATATTGATAATTGATCAGTGGGCTTTGTTGACATGCTCTGTGATGAACTTTGTCTTATACTGAGATTGAATGTGATAGTTAGTTCATTCTTGAGCTCTATTGTATTACTTGCTACTGTCAATTTGATATACTGTTAATTTGTTACTTTCGGTTGAATGCTAGTTATTCTGATTCTTCTGGTTCGCTCTGTGATAAACTTTGTCTTATACTGAGATTGAATGTGATAGTTAGTTCATTCTTGAGCTCTATTGTATTACTTGCTACTGTTAATTTGATATACTGTTAATTTGTTACTTTCGGTTGAATGCTAGTTATTCTGATTCTTCTGGTTCGCTCTGTGATGAACTTTGTCTTATACTGAGATTGAATGTGATAGTTAGTTCATTCTTGAGCTCTATTGTATTACTTGCTACTGTTAATTTGATATACTGTTAATTTGATATACTGTTAATTTGTTACTTTCGGTTGAATGCTAGTTATTCTGATTCTTCTGGTTTGCTCTGTGATGAACTTTGTCTTATACTGAGATTGAATGTGATAGTTAGTTCATTCTTGATCTCTATTGTATTACTTGCTACTGTCAATTTGATACACTGTTAATTTGTTACTTTCGGTTGAATGCTAGTTATTCTGATTCTTCTGGTTCGCTCTGTGATGATCTTTGTCTTTGTAACATCCTCATTTTCAACTTGTGTTTCAATGTAAGAAAATGAGTAGAAATTAAAACTTTTCTTTCACCCTTCTGTTGATGAACTTTTCTGAAATTCTTGCAAAGGAATTTTGGGAAATTCAAAATGAAAAATCCTCATTTCTCTCAAGTCAAAACCTCCTTGGTGAAATCTTGTGGCAAACCCTTGGAAATAATTTTCCTTGGTTCTAGGTTGCTTGGTGACACCTCTGAATTACCTCATGATTCTCAAAAATTATTTGGTAATTTTGGAGGCAGGTCAAACCAGTCAAAAGCTTGGTCAAATCCTAGAACCGACCTTCTGGAATTTCTTGAGAAAAATGCAGTGCATGAAAATCTCTGGAAAAATTTATGCCAGGTTTATACTTGGATCAGCAACCTCCAGCTAAAATTTCCTAATATGTGGAGTTGAATTGCTACCTCAATTAAAACCTCAAAGTCTCAGCTGCAATTCAAACTCAAACCAGGTGCACTGTTCCTCGGGCTCAAGTCAGACTCGAGCCTGTTCTACTTCGTGGTCCGACTCAGCCAACTCGGCGCCGCCCTAAACCGATCAATCGCGCGTGCATCGTGGACCGTTGGATCTCCATCAAACGGTCCTTGTTCGTGGAGACCTTCAGACCCGATTGCCCCTCTGGTTCTCAGCCGTTGGATCCTGATCCAACCGCCGTGGAGCCGTGCCGTTTCACGTCGGTCGTTTTCGAATAACGATCGCATCGCGGCCGTTCAAGTCTAATCCGACGACCAACATCTTTTGAGGTTGGGCTCAACCCACTCAACTGTTGGGCTCGTACCTCTTTGCTCTTTCGCTGACGGGTGGGCCCGACATCGCTACTGGTCGTCTTCCTCCTCTCGCCCACGTGCGTGCGTGCCAGGGTGAGGTCAGCGGAGAGAGCGAGGTCTTGTCGCCTCACAACAACTCACCGCATTAATTGGGTGCCAGAGCTTGCCCTCTAAGTCGCTCCTCCAACTGCTCCCATCCTCTCGGTGCCTTTTGACCTCACCCTGACCCGAGCTCCAACCGAGGGAGGTTGCCGTTGCTCCTCTTCGCCCCTCGACTTTTAGTAGCCCCAGAGCTCCCCCTTGGCCTCATTTCCGCACCTTTTGCAAGTCCTAAGCTCTCACTCTGGGAACCAAATCGTATAGCGCTGGAGTCACCTTCCGCCATTGTTGGCCGCAGAGCTCCTCATCGCCGGCGGTGCTCCAGGGTCCCCTGGCCCCTCTTCTAGCATCGCAACGTTCCTTTCGACCTCCTGGTCTGGTCCCCTAACTTGGTTTGGCTTATGCTCGCAGGGAGCAGCTGAATCAAGGTACGGGCCCTGTTTCACCGAAAATCGCCGCCTTCGTCCTCCTCTCCGGTAAGGTTGCCCCCTCCTCCACCCGGCGCTCTTGGACCTTGGTGAATCCCTCAGAGCTAACCGCACCACTCTCGCCCTCTTTGCGCAGGAGCTTTTCCTCTGCATCGTCTTCCTCGGCTCCGGCATAGGCCTTCGTCACCAGAACGCCTGCGACCTCCCTTGGACCTCCTCTGGCCCAGGTGAGCTCGCGATGACCTCCCAAAGCTTAAGCTCCAGGTAGTTTAGGTCGCGGCGAAGCTTTTCGATATTTTCAGTTTTCCCGTACCTTCGCCTCCGCCTTGTTCCAACTCGCCGGCGATTTAGGTCATCACCGGCGACAAAACTACCCTCCAAATGTTCGCAATAGTATTGCAAACGTTTTGCCCCCGTTCACCCGCGCCGCCGTGGCCGTGGCCACCGGCGACGAGCCGGTGACCAAAGCCGGTGTCCTGGACTGTTGTCGCGTTTTTGTCAAGTCTTTGGACCTCCTCGGGTTCATCGTGACCGTTAAGGACCTCCGTAAGTTAAATCCTAGCCGTTAGGATCACCCTCCGCCTTGGGGTCCTCTTTGCAAAAAGACCTCCTTGGGGTCCTCTTTGCAAAAAGACCTCCCTTGGTCGTTTTCTAAAAACCACCCCGGAGCCACCCCCGAGGTCCTCTTTGCAAAAGACCACCTCTGGTCCTTGTAAAGTAGCCACAGGACCTCCCCATGGAGATCTGAACTGTCCAGACCTCTCTCTGTTAACACCTGTCGCGTAGGACCTCCCCGCGAAGATCATGGCCATCCATGACCTCCTCGGTGAGATCCCAGCCATCCACATGTCTCTCTGCTAACTAGCCGTCCCGACCTCCCTCGCTTTCATCTTAGCCGTTCACGACCTCCCCCTGGAAATCGTGACCGTCTAGGACCTCCTTTAGCTCTGTAGCTTTAGGACCTCCTCCTCTGGTCTAAACCGTTAGATCTAGATCTAACGGCTAAGACCTCCCTCCGTAGATTTAACCCTAGGACCTCCTAAGGAGGTCAGGACCGTCAGATCTTGATCTAACGATCCCGACCACCTTTAGGCGCGAGGACCTCCTCCGTGTGCGCTGTGCGTGCACTGGTCGTAGCCGTTGGGTTCAAGATCTACGGCTTAGACCTCCTCGCTAGATCTTGCCGTCTAGGACCTCCTCGTTAGATCCAGACCGTCGAGTCTAGATCTAACGGCTCAGACCTCCCCTAGGTGCGTTGTGGTCTGTTCGCGCGGGTGCTCGTGGGGGTTTTGCGCGCCCATGCTCGTGCGTCGCGCGATCTTTGATCAACGGCCACGACCTCCCTGGTTTGAGTGGTTTTCCAGTTTAAGTCCCGAAGGTTTTTATTTGCAGTTTAATTAATTGTTTTGAACTTCAAAAATGCATATCTTTTTCTCTGTAGTTCCAAATTTAACAAACTAAAGTTCTATAATTGCATCTGTTAAAGTACTTTAGCTTAGTATAGGTTTCTGATGAGTCTTTAATACTGAAATTAATCATGTCTTAGATTTATAACTTAGAAAAATCATAACTAAATCATTTTAACTCCAATTAACATGAAACCACTTGTGTTAGCCTTAGAATGTCAGTAGCTACCTACCATAAAAATTTCAACTTCACCACCTTTCTAGAAATTTTCACAAAATAATTTAATTATGTGAACAGTAACAAATTGCAATTTTTTTAGCCGAACCAAATTGTTTTGAGCATATCTTTTGCATTAAAACTCCAAATCGTTTGGTTCTTGTTTCTAAATTCTTTGTAAATCATGCTCTTGCTGCTGTAGAATTTTCAGAGCATTTGGAGTATTTTGGTTTTAGAGTCTTTTTCGTTTTCTTTGTTCTTATCGGTTCTTTTCGCTCTTTCGGTAGGATCCGACGATTGTGCCATCCTTGAGAGTGTTCCTCTGCAGCATAGTGAGCAACAGCAGCCAGGCAAGTAGTTTGATCATTTCCCACTTGATCCCATTACTTTCAAAGTCTAATATTTTGTTTAACTTGTATGTATGCATGCTTTTGTGTCAATGATTAATTTTGCCGAATAGAGGTAGCTAATCCTATTGCATTGTTTCCCTTAAATTGTTCACCCCTGCCACTGCCTTAGGAATATTATCCTCACCGGTGAATTAGAGCCCGGTGAATGATTTAGGGCCTTTTATTTGTTTTTACGATATGATGCTTAGCAATGCTTAGTTGTCGGTAGTATTGGGCGATCATCGACTTAGTCGGTGATCTTGATCACACAAATGTTATTATTATTCCATTATGTCCAACCTTGTGTTTTACCAATTTACAAATCAAAAACTCAAAACAAAAATTATATCTTGATTTGGGCACAATGGTATGTTGGTGTGATCTTCAGGTGTGATTGAATGGTGCCTAAGTCCTTAAGGACCGAGTTACTTGTGCCATTGATCCAAGCAATTATTGCGTGCTAACCACACGAGGGAGATATGGAACCTCTCTTGACTAAGTACTTTGGGAGGTGTTAATTATGAGCTGGTCGGTGGGTGTGTGCGTGTGTGTGTTTGTGGTGTGCGAGGGAGCATTAGCATCCGGTTAGGGTGTCTAATGTATCCTTCTCCGTGGGTTGCGGCTCTTAATTAGCATCGTCCATTGGAAAGCGTCTTGTTAGACTTAGCCATGCTCGCATACCAAAGGAAGTGTGCTAACCGTGGCTGGTGGAAAGGCGGTCTATCGTGTGGGTACATTGGTACACCCCTGCAGGGTTTAAACTATTCGAATAGCCTCATCCTAGGTTATGGACACGCTTGGTTATTTCCCACAAGAACTAGACTACAACCTTTTAAAAACTTAAACTTGACATGGGTGGTATGAAGGGTACTTCATGCTATTGTTGTGGTGACTATGGGTTAGTCACTTCTAGGTTGGTGTTGTCTCTATCTATGTTATTATTGTCTCTCTTTTATTTGAACAATAAAAGTTAATTGCAAACTTGCTTTGAATCTATTACCTTATTGTAAATGAAAACGGCTTTATGCTGAAAATAAGTCCAAAGCCTCATCCACTTAAATAAAGCTTGCATGTAGTTAATTATAGTTCTGTTATCTCACACGTCAGTCTTGCAGTACAAAAACAAGTTTTGTACTCATCCGCTTGCTTAATATTAATTGTTGCAGAGGAAGAAGGTGAGCCCCAAGGGCCTCACTTTTGTGAGTGTGTTATGCGCGCTGTTTGGGACGATTAGCTTGGCGGTCCGGTTGGTTGCCTTGTGGGTAAAGGCACACCGATTGGCTTTTGTTTATCGCCATCTTATGGCCATTTTGCTTCATTGTGTATTTACTTATCTTTATGAATTTTGGCAGTCGGCCTCTCTTTTGTAATAACTCTCTTTATATTATCTATGTCTTTCGCTTGTTGCTTTTGCTTCGGCTCTATGTGTATGAATGGAATTGATGCATGATTTTGTAGCGGGTGTGTATCTGCATTTGGAAGTATACATATCTCGAGGCTTGGTTTATTTGATTTGTACTGTTAGGACCTAGTGGATGGTTAGCACAAACATGCCGAATAAACCGGGTCCTCACATCTTATCTCGAGATTGAATGTGATAGTTAAGATCATTTTCGATGAATGATTGAGATCATTTGTGATTAAGCAAAGTATTGTTTAGGGCTCATAGTTTGAATTTATACTATCATATTCACTTAATGAAGAGTATAGACAATAGGATTGAGATGGCAAAGACTTATTCTTTTGCAACTCTCCTTCTGAGAGCACAAACTACCATCAATCCTTATTTATATATTACATTTGTGCATCATTTTCGGTTAAGTTGAGTAAAACTACTTGAATCTGGTCAGTTAGAGTTTATGCATATTGCTTCGTGCATATATAGATAGCAAGTAAGCGACATGGCATCTGCACCGTCTTCGCCGCCGTCATCGACGTCGCCGAATGCGTCTGGATCTCCGAGGAAAGTGGTACGTAAGCGAGATGGCAGAGGAACATCGAAAATTCCTCTAGGCCTAATGACCGTCACGAAGGTCACTGCCAATGGGATCCCTGTGAGTCCCCCCAAAGCAGCGGCGAGATTCCGGACCATGTGCGGGATACTTGGAAGGGAACGGGTCCCCATCACCACACTGAGCTGGGACACTGTGTCGGATGTTCGAAGACGCGAGCTGTGGGACGAATTTTTAAAATCGTTCACTTTCCCAGCCGCAGACCAGGTGCGCGTGGAATGGCAGACGTTGCTCTCGATTGGTAAGGCGTGGAGGACCTTCAAGAGCGTGCTTGTCACAAAGTACGTGAGCACGGGTCGAACGCCCTTTACGGCGTATAAATTCTTGTCACGGGATATATGGGACGCCTTTGTGCAAATGAAGACGACGCCCAAATTTCTTGAGGAAAGTGCGACGCACAAGGCTCTCCAGACACTGAACACTCACCCCCACAAACTCGGCACCGCTGGGTACGCGGGTAAAACCACGCAATGGGCGGCGGAGGACGAGAACGAAACAAGGCCATTTGCACGACACGACTATGCCTCTCCAACAGGACCCAAGAAGGACATCGCCCTGGACCCTGCAGTGCCGCCTCAACCTCTGATGACTCCACCCCAACCATCTCGGCACGACCATGCCTCTCCAATAGGACCCTCCATGACTACACCTCAACCTTCGCTTCAGAAGCCCGCCTCATCGGTTCCCGTGGAGAAGACACCGAACGAACAAAAAAAGCGTGTCGTCGTATCGGTTCCCGAGTCGTCTCATAGGAAGACGCGTAGTGGGCAAGTCATTCAGGACAAATCGAAATCGAAGAATATTAAGGCGCTTCCGCCTCCTAACCCTAAGAAATACTCTTTCGGAAGTCCGTTGGTGACCACCGCAGTATTAGCCTACGCTGGATTAGCTTGTCAGAGTTTGCATACCTGGTACTTGCACAAGACCAAAGAGAAAGGGTGCGCTGATGGAATCACCGTCAGATACACGGAGGACTATTTCCTCCACGAGCCGACCCCCTTCGTCGTGGGCTTCGACGACTTATTCGACCTATTCAACCTCAAAGCCCTCGATGCCTCACTTCTACGATGTTGGACACTGTAAGTGTGTACAATCAAGTTCTACATTCATGTAATACCGAATATAACAACTTATTGCTTATGTATAGATACATGATTAAAAATGCCCAGCGATTGAAAGAACCGGTGGGTTTCCTCGACCCACACGTGGTCTCTCGAGCAAACCATCTTGGCGCACGCATCTCACGTTGAGAAATACATAACGCGTGGATTGCTTGCTCAAAACGACAAGGACTGCATAATGGCGCCCTACAACCAGAAGTAAGTGCTTCACTACTTGCTATACAAATTTCATTTGTACTTTATACGCAGCACGAACTTAGGTTTAATGACTCAAGCGACATACATGAGTAAGCACCACTGGATCCTTTTAGTCATTATACCAAAGAGGAACCAGGTGCTATACCTTGATTCCCTAGTCAAAAAAAGCCACGACTTCACCCTTGTGCAAGGAGTACTGACAGGTGTGCTCATTTCCTCCATACATAACTCTATTGTAGTCTTCCTTCGTTTGAAATGGTCGAGGTTAACTTTTTGGAAACATGTAGGTCGTTCATCTCCTATATTGCCAAGGGAGGGCTATACAAGGGAACGAACGCCACATTTAATCACAGGACGCGATTTCCGGTACGTGCTACAACACAATAATCCTATATCATACTTCGTAATAATGCAGTGCCGCCAGCAAAAAACAGAAGAATGTGCATTCTACGTTTTCCATCATATGCATATTCTCATGAGTGCTAAGTTGAAGGATCCCGAGGTTGGTCAATCTCGCAATAATTATTTCCTAATTATAAATTTAAATATATATGCTTACTACTTTACTCTTGCTAACTACAGGGCTTGAATATAGATTTAGATTCACTCGTTCAGAGAGAGATCTCGGATGTTCGAGGGAGGCTCTGCACCTTCATCATGACGGATATCATCCGCACCGACGGAGAGTTTCACTACTCCAACACCGCTGAACGACCTTGAATGATTCATTAATTGTAATTCACTTTGAATAGTTGTAATTCAATTGTAACTCTAGCGAAAATATTTGATACATATTCGTTTCTAATTGATTTTGAGTTATAAATGATCACTTTGAGTGTCAACGATTGATTCATCTGTAATGTATCTATTTTATACATGCTTGTTTTCAGAGGGCATGGCTAGCAATTCCTGATGCTAGCTGAAAATCAAAAATAAGTTAGTTAGGCTGAAAGACTATCACAGACGGTTCATAATTATCACCGTCTGTGATATATGGATATCACAGACGGTTCATAATAATCACCATCTGTGATATATGGATATCACAGACGGTTCATAATAATCACCATCTGTGATATATGGATATCACAGACGGTTGGTAAATAGAACCGTCTGTGATATATGAATATCACAGACGGTTGGTAACTAGAATCGTCTGTGTTGTGACGTATCACAGATGGTTGGTAACTAGAACCATCTGTGATATGTGGATATCACAGACAGTTGGTAACTAGAACCGTCTGTGTTGTGACTTATCACAGACGGCTTTTTAACCGTCTGTGATAACCGCCAGTTATCATAGACGTACAAAAACACAGACGGTTCCGAACCGTCTGTGATGACGTTTTCTGTAGTAGTGTACCTGGCTATTTTCGCTATTATTTCACTCAACACTGAACTCGAAGCATTTTTTTGCTACCTGCATGTGCAAGATCCTGTAAGTGCATTTGTATATTTATCTAATGTTCATTATACATATGTACTGCTGCTTTATACACGGTGTAGGTTCAGAATGTTTACACATGTTTTCCTTTTATGGAACTAGATAAGCTTTCTGTGGATAAATACAAATAGTTTGTTCTCATATAGAATGCAGAAATGATCAATTCAACCTTCTCTATTATTATTTCTATGAATCCTTTTCGGCCAATGCGGTCTGATGACAAGAGTCGTTGGCCTCATGTGCCCCACCGTCTCGATATGATTTGGTTATTCGTGACTCTTTCCTGATTTTTTTTTTCTGGGTTTGATGTATGATGCATGTTGGATTCGCTGTTTGTGAACGGAAGTGAGCCTTTGGAGGGTTACCATATCCTAGAAGTTCAATGTGAGTATCTCTAATCCTCCTCCTCCTTGCATTGTAAAATGGATGTTACCTGTCTATCTTTTTCCTTATTGTATGATGGACCTTTTTTGTTTTGATATGTTGGGATCTGCATGTGCACACAAATACATGATTACCATGATTATTTATCTATCGGCTTAGGTGCCCACGTTTTCGAATTTCTTTAACGTTCATTTTGTTTCCAGTTCCTATTCGTTATACCTATCTACTACTAATTTGTGCATGTTGCATCTTAATCTTTATATACTTAGACACTGCTAGGTTATCTATTGTTTGTATAAAACACATGTGGGAAGGGATAGGTATCTAAATGTTAACTTATATACGACATTGCGCTCGACGATGCTCCATGTCGGTGCAAGGAAAGAAACACAAACAAATCTATATAGATACAACCCCTCCCACCCCTCATCCACACGCACATAAACAACACCGCGCCATTTGGCACGGGTTATCTTCTAGTAAACCTTAAACCTTCAATACCTGACATGGGCCACGCAGCAAGCAGGGTGCAGTGATCCAGTGCAATCTATGTATATCAAAGATGTTTGGGTGCAGCCAATGCAATCTATGTATATGAAAGATTTTGGGCCGTTTGGCGACGGGCTGGGCCAAGGCAATTGCGGGCTTTGATTGTATTATACGCTTCCCACAAATTCAGTATGGTCCGGTGAGACCTAGTAGCCTAACCACCCTTTATTCTGCTGTATTTCTAGGCGGTGCATACTGCATGGTACTAGCCTGTTGTTTCTCCTTTATTTGATATCTATTCTTTTACAGATCCTCCGTACATTCTTCGTCTCTTATGAATAAAATGAATATCGCCTGCTTTCCCTGAAAAATATTAGCTTGGCTCCTAGATTACTGCTATGGCACACCACTAATTTAAAAATTAACGTAGCTTTCTGAAGAGAAACTCCCAAATATCATGGCAAAGCTAGGTTTAGAAAGATGCGAAACAACGCATATGAAATCATTGAGGGGAAAAGGCTAGAGCAAAATAAAATGCAATAAGCCTTTGAGCCAAGTGGAATTGAAGGTACCTTCTTAGTGGTAACTATCAAGCTCCTCCTCCAATGTGCTGAGATGGCCAACAACGATCTTCAACATTTCCTCTTCAGCAGGCATTTGAGAAAGCCTTGAATATGATGAGATTGACAATCATGTATTCAAGATCAACAGTGTGCTTCATGGCGTGCAATTATGTGAGAATTCTATCATTCTTCTTAATACAGAAAAAAGAAGAAGAAGAAGCAGAAGAAGAAAGTGTTGTGCCTGTTTTCAGTTTTGTACCTTTAATATCTCAGATTTGCCTTCCAATTGTTGGCTGTATTTAGGTGATAAGCCAAATTGGTGACCAGAAATTAATGATACCCACATACCAAAAAAGTAAAACCCATCCAAAGAACATTAACTGTTTCTCCGTCATCGTTACCGCATTACAGACACTAAACTATCAGAAATTCAGAACAAAACAAAAAATGCGTAGAGCACCGGAAGACAGATGTTAAAGGATCGCTATTCTTGACATCCATTGTTAAGAAATGGGAAGATGGGAAGCCAGACCATCATAATGGAACGGATAAACATAATATCATTACGATTCTCCGGCGTCCTCTGATAAACCATCTCCACAACCCTGCTGCCCAGATGCATACAACAGATGACACCACTGGCGCCCATCTACTATACTATCCATCCAAAGTGCTCTGAGATCAAATACATTAAACTTATTAGAAGATAGGATGTTGCTTTGGATTTTAAAATTTTGCATCAATCTCGAGACACATTTGATGGTGACATTTGTATATGGACGTTGTTGTGGTAATGTTGGGATACGGGTCCGAAGACCAAGGTAGGGCTCGCCTCATCTAACCGCCGGTAGGGTTCTTTCCTATCGAGGTAGCGAGACTCTAAGGCCTGATTAGCCAGGGAGGCGAGGGATCGCCCTCCAAACTCGGCCGAGACTCTTCCCGACGAACAAGGAGGCTCTGATCTTTAGCCAACCGATTATAGACTAAATTTGTTTATTTCTTTGCTTGATTGATAATAGATACATGTTATCCCTTTTATAGGGACGACCCGACTTGATTCCTAAGAAATAATTTATAAGAAAACTTATCTCTAACAATCCAATCTAATAATAACTTGTCTAACTAATAGATACTACCAAACACCTAACAAATAGATTCATAAATAGCAAACCTGCCTAATACCCGTGCTGCTACAGTACACGCAACACTACAGTGCACCCGCACTACAAGATTTCGCAGTATTGTACCATAACATTACACCCTCGCGCGCAGGTAGCTCGTCCTCGAGCTGCGGTGGTGGCTACGGTTGAAGTCCTTGGTGGCCCGTGTTGATGAGAAGGTACGATGATGATGTCGCGTCACGTGGACGAGGATCAACGAAGCTCCAATGGACAACAGTCATGTTGTCGAGTAAGACCTTTGCTCTTCGCTGGTAGTCTTCAACTTCTCCAAGAGAGATGGTGCAACACCGGAAGCCATGGTGAGTGGCTACGATACCAAATGTTGTGGTAATCTGTTGGGGTACGGGTCCAAGACCGAAAGTAGGGCGCCGCCTCATTTAACCGCCGGTAGGGCTCTTCCTATCGAGGTAGCGAGGCTCGAGGCACGATTAGCTAGGGAGGCGAGAGATCGCCCTCCAAGCTCGGCCGAGACTCTTCCCGACGAACAAGGAGGCTCTGATCTTTAGCCAACCGGTTATAGACTAACTTTGTTTATTTCTTTGTTTGATTGATAATGGATACATACTATCCCTTTTATAGGGACGACCTGACTTAATCTCTAAGAAATAATCTATAAAGAAACTTATCTCTAACAATCCAATCTAATAATAACTTGCCTAACTAATAGATACTACCAAACACGTAACAAATAGATTCCTAAATAGCAAACCTGCCTAATACCCGTTGCTACAGCAGACGTGATGCTACAGACACCCATGCTACAGTACTTTCACGGGTATTGTACCATAACAGACGTCCATAAACCGTTCTCGCAAGTAGTCAACTTAGTGTTTTTTTTTTTGTGAGGGAATAATGCCAGTGTTTTGTCATTACTCGTATCAATTAGTGCATATTCTCAAGAGTTCGAAATTCATAAATTTATGTTCTTAACACTCAACAGTCCATCCACAATTGACAACAACAATAAGAGGATTGGCAGCTCATCCACATGGTCAAGGCAAAATGTACATTGAGCCCGAGAAGCTCGGATCAATCAATTGTAGCAAGTAGCAACACAGGAAAAGAATAAACAAACATTATATGTCACACTTAGAATCACGTTTTGCTGATAGATGAAAACACCAGCTCACTCTCGATCAAACTCAAGACTCTTATGGGGACACAGCACTTTTCTCTTTGTTCTTTGTGTTTACCAACGAAACAAGCGCTGCAAGCACACAATTTCAAATGACAGTATTAATTTTAAGGAATGAAAGAATGGAACAGGTAATGGAGAACCTATTTTTTAGCACATGGAATCAATATTGATTTATAGTTGTAAAAGTATTTGGTAGATTAATTGATTAATACTAATTGTTTTAGTGAGAGTGACATATATTTTTAGTAGAAAGATTGATCACACTTGTAAAGTACTCCTTCAGCTAGTAAGGATCGGAACTCAAAACTACAATAAAAAGATGTATATTTTTTTTTTCTTGGTTACCTTGCTTTTCTTCTTCTTTTTCTTTTCAATGTATGCAATGATCTCCCCTTGCCGCTCAAGAGTCTCCTGCAAGGTCTGCAAAAACTCAAATCAAAGCAAGTTTTAGGACTGCTTGGTTTAAAACTATGCAGAGCAGCATATACTTCGAAAGTGATTCAACTTTCAAGTCATTTAGTAATACAGAAAGGTCCTGAATTAACATGACAACACAGGAACCTTGGTATTGTGTAGTAAATAATAGCTTTCCAGCAAAGTGCAAAATAAGTAACCTTCTTGGTCGCTGCAAGCTCCTCTTCCAATGCACTGACACGGCTGACAGCAGCCTTCAGCATCTCTTCCTTAACCACGGGCATTTCTGCAGGCCTTGCAAGGAGTGCAATGACCTTCTCCTCAAGATCAGCGAGGCGCTTTGCAGAGGCAGCATATTCAGCCGCCGACACAGCTTCCGGTGATATCTTGGATAGCTGCGCGAGTGGCTTTCGATGTACTTTGGGCGCCAGGGTAGGTGGTCTAGCACCGCCTATGGCAGCACCAAGTACCTTCCTGGGCATGTTACGGCTCACACGGAGCATCGTTGCAATGCTCATCACAAGAGCCATGATGCCACCAAAGAGTGGGGGATTGGATCCATTAGAGGCATTTACAACAGCTGATGAAGAACAATATTTTGGTCAGACAGTCAGTGGAAGGAAAGTGGGAGTAACAATGTTTCGTCAGAAGTTTGTCAAGATATAGGAGTGGTATTAACCTTTGGTGATTGCGAGCTTCTCATCTGGTATTCCCTTGCTCTGGCAGATGGCGTCTATGGCCTTCTCAACCATTGGAACATCACAAGAATAGGGTGACCCTGGGGTCTGAAATAAAATTGCAAACATATATAAGTGAGATATATGTATATGCAATTATGCATGATAAGAGTTAGGATTTATTTGAGGTTTAAGCTTAGGATTATTTTAGGCTTAAGCCTTTGCTAGAACTAAATTATTGTTTGTGAATATGATTAAATTGAGAAAAATGGAATAGTAGTCAAATCATTCTCTTGAATCCGTCCTTCTGAGAGATGGAACTACCCTTGCACTTGTGATGTATGCCTTCTTATTGTCAACTAGCAAACCCACCTAAGTTTGGATGTTGAGAATCAAAATTATTCTACCTCTAGTTTTGTTCACAAGAGAAGTGAAACTTAATTATCTGTATGGTTTGACACTAACTACAAACTTGTTTAGTCTCAATTAATATATATATATATGACTTACAGGAAACAACGTAGGAAGAAGTTCCTCGCGAACAGGTGACAATTGAGGATGTTCGATTCGCCACGGAGATCTTTCGTGACAGAGTGCGCTGTTCGTCTCCTACTAAATGCACTTCCCCGTTGAAAGAGTCTTGCTTCTTCATTTTAGAAAAGTGAAAGCCCAGATGGCTAAGTACTAGTTTCCAATGCATTGGCAAATATGTTAATATGAATATGTGATTTTGAAAAAGTGATCTTGTTTTCGATACCTTAGAGTATATGGTGTCATCTTCACAAATCATTTTCTCCTCAGCCTCAAAAGAGTTCAAATTGAGCTTTCCACACCTCCCGGAGCCACTTTGAACCATCTTCGCATCAAAGTAGCGTAGAAAACACTGAGTTAGTATCTTGTCCTTTGTAATTTGATGATCTATTAAAGAATAATAGGGTGAGATTGGAATATCAGATTGGAGTACACACCTTCATGACTTCAGGATCCTTCCAGGGGCCCTTGTCGGCCTTCATGCAACCACCTTCGCATTGGCAAGTTCCACCAAAGAACTCTGGCAACTCACTGAACAACACAGATGAATATAATTAAATTGTCAAATATTGTTTCAGGAGTAACTTAGGAGTTTAATCAAGTTGATAAATGATAGATACCAATTACAGAATCGGTTTCGTACCTGGCATCGATCACCTCAAGAAGCTTGCTCTGGTACTTGTTACCCAACACCTAACGAAAAATGCACAGTTCATGAAACAATCCTCTAACTGGACACTGGATGAGTATAATTATAGCTATAGGGGAAAAAATATAGGAAGAAGGAAACTTACATGAATCTTTGCCGTGGTCTTCGGGTCAAGGAAGCTCTTCACTGTGCTCCAGAGGATCCGGAATCCTTGGCCTGCATTAATGATGAACATCCGGCACAGTGTCTGGGACAATAATTATATAACCGACACAGTAAGAAATTTTTTTACAAAACTCAGCTCAAAGTTTCTGCAAAAGTATGATGAATTGTATATCAAAGGGATTACCTCTGGGTAGTTATCACCATCAATCTTCTGAAGCTGACCGATGAGGTCCCTTGCAGCTTTGCTAAATTGTTTCATCCCCTGAAAATATTATTTGCCTTAGGTCAGCCATGGTAAAACTGCAACCATTGAATGAATTGTCCACCTGTGTAGATACATACCACTCCCTGCACATCAAGAATGGTTGTGCTCTGATCAATGTGGCGCTTGGCAGCGACTGAGCAAGCTGGGAACTTAACAGCAAAGTTCTTCTCAAACTCCTTGACATGGTTCTTGACAAAGCGATCCATTGTGGTGACCTGCATTAGCCTATTGACATCGATCTGTCCGAGCCGTTCAATGTAGACAGGCCTGCCTTCCTTATCCACCCCATGGTAACCTTGAGGGTAGCATTCTGCCACCTTGTCAACTTCTTCAAATTCGAAATCCTATGATGAGATTAGAAGAAAAATGTGACAACAGTCCATGAACTAAATAGTGACTATCAATTAGAAAAAGGATTAATCAAAACAAAGTATAATATTACGAACCCTATTGAAGATGTAATTACCTCAAGGATGGTATCTGCACCAAACTCCTTTCTCCACTGCAGCATATCAGCCCACATTTGCTTTGCTTTCTCAACATCAAATTTTCTTGCCTTCAAAAACCTGTATCATCACAACTTTCAGTGATACTGCTCCACATAAAAATACAATCATACAGCATGATGTGCCATTATCAGATTATACACCTCAGCATCATGTGGTAGTCATCATGCTGCGACGGTAGCAGCTCTTCAAGTACAAGAAGCTGGCGGAAGGCATCTACGGCCTGCACCTCCTCGGGGTCACGCTTATCCTCAATTGAGATGGACATGACCTTGCTGCTCCTCCTCCCCTTTTTCATGGAATGCCTCAACTTTTGCGAGGCGCTCATCGCCTTCTTCTTCAGTGACACGATCCTGGCTTTCCTTTCATCCTCAGAGTATTCCGCATTGGATTTCCTCTTCTCTTCATAGTGACCATCTAACGCTGCTGACATCATTTGAACATTAGTTAATTCTGCATAGTTTCATAGACTAAATTCGATTTTGAACAATCATGTTAGCTTTTCCTTCATTGTGAAGATGGCTGTATGTATATGTTGAGATAGAAGAGAATATCAGAAGTTCTTCCTCTAAGAAAAGAGAAAGTATTGTGGCATAATATTCCACTTTAATGAACAAGAAAATGGTTATGACAATGATGTGCATTCTTACCAGAGCTTAGACGGACCTCGAGAGGTCCTGACAGGACTTCTGCCATGATTGGTATGCCCTATCTGGACCTGATCAAAGATAGGAGGATAACTTTGATAAAATATTTGTGCGCAACATTACTTGGTAAGGTCAAAGGCTAAGTTGCTATGCACAATAAGAAATAAAGAACAATTTTCGCAACATTTCAACAGCCTGAAGGCATACATTCCCTCTTTATAATTTGATTAGCCTGTGTTCCTATTGCTCTTATACATAAATGCCATGGTAAATCCATCACGAATGCCCAAAAGTCAGACTTCTTACTTGCAGATGGAGAAACTATTGGGTACCAGAGGCATTAAACAGGAGAATTTTTACGATACATTCTACCGGTAGTAAGGGATGATAATAGAAATCAGATTTGACCATCGATTTCTTAAAAGCATTATAGATTTTTTGCTCTAAATTTATTTGTTGATCTAACCCTTAATTCTCAAGGGGCCTTTGCAAAGCTAACCACCCTAAACCTAATTCAAGAAACCAAATTAATCGGCCGACGCCCGTGTGTGAGACTATCGGTCTGCCAAGACTTCGACACCATGCAGCCGCTCGGCAACCGCCGCCGCCATCACCGAACGGGGCCATACAAAGACTCGTTGATTGCTATGAATTAATGAGCACAATGCTGCACGAATCACATACTGCAAATAATTTACAGATTAAGCATTTGAAGGTAAATTTCACGTTAGAGATTTAACGAACCAATCAGCATGCAGGGCCATGAATAGAATAAAATACGATATGATTTATAGAGGTGACTAGTGTAGCTGTTAGGTTCACCAGCCAGAATGTGGAAAGTAGATCTTGAGTGTATGGTGCCACAAGCCATGGCGGCAGATGGTAGGGAGAGATGGGTCGTGCCGGTTCTGATCTTGGGAGAATCATGAGTAGTTAGTATTTTGCCCCTTAATCTGTCGTACTTTGTAATACTAGGTAGGGAGTATAAACAGATCTAATACATAGGGTCAAAAAGATTGGACGGTTGAGAAACGTTTGGGGTACTGTAAAAGAGCTCTTAAACGGGTGTTTCTGTGGCTACTATTCTATATTGTTACAAGAACATTGAAGACAACTAATAAGGATCAGACACCAGCTCAATCAGAACTAATCGCGCCTAAATTTTTTTACCAAGAATCCCAAAAATTAGAAAGCATGAAGAAAGTGTATTAATTCACCACCTGACCCGAAATTTGCAATAACTTGAAGGCAAATGATCATGAATAATCAGAACATAATTAGCCTCGCTTAGCCTGAATTATTTGAGGCAGTGTAAGACAAAGTGGTCAGAAACACAAAAGATAAACGCAGATGAAACCACAAGATAAACGCAGATGAAACCACAAGGAACTATGAACAAATCCTAGTTCCTAAAAGATCATCTCGTCCCTTCTTGCAACGCTCAAGCTCCCCTTCGCCACGGTTCTTAGTTAGAATTTATCATTATCGCCGCCCTTCAAGACCAAGCTAGCCAATGATCCTAAGAGACCACCAAGCGGCAGGCATGATCCAAATTAAGATCACACGAATGTAATGTGAGGACTCGAACAGTCGAACGGTACCCAAAAATAGAAAAAGAATTAGGGAACGACTAAGCGTTGGACGTCCGATGCCGCTGGAATGCTGCCATCGGACGCCCTGACTGCCTTCCAAAGTCCAATCGCCATTACACAAGCAGTTCGTAGCCGTCCGATCCACCTCCCACAGTGGCGCAACAACGACGAACTTGAACGGCGCAACAAAAATCTGGGAAGCGCATCAACAAATTACTGTGCTTGCAACAAATTTAATACTGGGCTTGCAACATTTGAATAATAGTACTGTCGCAACAAATTCGATTTACCTGTTGCAACATGGTACGGAGACTCTCTCCTAAATCAACGTGCTGCAACACACACTGGATGAGGATGGCGCATCGGCGCTGGCGAGGATGCGGCACCCGGTAATGGTAGAGGTCGGCTGGCGACGGCGGCGGCGCTCGTGGAGGCCGCCGCGCCTATGTGGTGGGTGGGGGGGGGGCGACACTCGCGGAGAGAAGCGATGGAGAGGGCGACACTCGCGGAGAGAAGCGAGGGAGTACCGAGTCCGGAATGAGGCCTGGCTCCAATGCATTCTATAGGCCCGAGCTCGGCCCGACACAAAAGGCTTAAGCCTGAAGCCCGATGGTATATACAGGATTACAGATTGAGTGCAATGAACATTGCAAATAGAATGCATGCTAGAATTTTTTTTCGAAATAATCTTTTTTTATTTGAAATTATAGAAATAATATCACTTTTTTTTATATAAATAACCTCACGTCATCGTACGGTTTAGCGACTTAGTATAGTCGCCCAACCAGAGTGCGACAGATGTGTGAATCGGTAAATGAAACGGTGATTTCACCCTCCGATACGGCTTGGCGATATGACCCTAGTCGCCATACGGTTTGGCGACTATGTTTAACCTAGGCCCAAGTTGCCTAACCGTATAGCGGCTTCGGGTGGCTTTAAAACCACGCACGCGATCGAACCGTCACCATTCGGTTGAGCGAGCCGACGTCAGAGCGCAAAGAAAAGAAAGAGAGCAGAAGGAGAGGAGAAAAGAGGACGGGAGGAAGAAGAAGGAGAGGAGAAAAGAGGAGGGGGAAGAAGAAGAGGAGAAAAGAGTTCGCTTTGCATCGACAACCACGACGGTGAGTTTGTAGTATTGTTTTGTCCAAGTATATTTTTAAACCATGGTAGGTTAGCAATCAACGTCATATGTCGTGATAGATTATTAGCAAATATTTAGAGATAGCATGATTAATTAGTAACCATTGTAGGTTTGCAAGCAATATCATGTGTAGTAACATATTGTTAGCACATGTTTAGGAATAGCATGATTAATACAATTAGTTTAGTAGTTTATATAGAGAAAAAAAATTAGACGGTGAAAATAAATTTAGTTGTGCTATTCCGCGTGCTGCGCTAATTTCATCCGGCATGATGAATGATAACGTGTTATTTTTGTATTATAACAACATGTCAATAACCCGTGCTTTATGGAATGTTAATTATATGTATTTATTTGTACAATAAAAAATGATAGAAATTACTTTATAATTTTGGTTCGATTAAGGAATTATGAAATAGTAAGACAAAAAGCACATATACATGGTACTGAACCCATAGGATTCTGAAATATGTGAAATTAAAAAAAAATCAAAAAACTTCACCCATTACAAATATGCATGGTAACAATGATGTTTTTAATATTTTGCAATGCATAACAGCCGGTGCAGGTGTTAACGTCGTCACCCATTATGAAATACTAAGACAAAAACGTGTTTCCCACTAAGGCTTCATGAAATTGTATATGTACTAGCACTGTGTTTCAGCATAGTATTTATGTTTTATTTGTTATTGCAATATTATTTAAACGCTCAATAATATTAATGGTTTTAATTTCTCAATTCGCACGTATAGCTCACAACCCTGATGGTTTGGACTGGCATTTCGTCCTGTTGGACCGATTGGTCAACGCGCAGCTGTAACATCCCAAGTTTAGACTTGTGTTTCAAATATAAGAAAATATGTAGAAATTAAAAACTTTTCGTACATCTTCTATTTCCTGTATGTTCTAAACAATTCTTGTAAAAGGATTATGGAAATACAAAGTCACAAGTCTTTTGATCCAAATCTTAACCCTTCAAAAACATTCTTGTCAAATCTTGTGATCATTCCTTGGGAATATTTTTCTAAATTCTAGGTTGATGTGTGATCCTCTGAAAAATTTCACAATTTTTAGAAATTGTTTGATAATTTTAAGAGGCCAGTCAAACCTATTTGACCATGGTCAAACCCCAGTTTAGGACCTTGTCGAAATTTTGGAGAAAAATGGAAGGCATGAAAACCTCTAATAATTTTATACAAGGTCACTCTTAGAGTTGGCAAGCTACTGTAAAACTTTCAGAATTTTTAGAGTTATTTTGCTGCCTCTAAAAATCCCCCAAAGTTTCAGTTTAAATTAAAAACCCTTAGTCAAACTTGTGTTGGACTCGAGTTAGACTTGAGCCCAACCTCACTTCTTGGTTGAACACAACCAACTAATCGCACCTGAGCCCGTTTCAGTTGGTGCACCTCTTTTCAGCCGTTAGATCGCGATCGCACGGTCCATGTTCGTGAGAACGTTCGGACCTCGCGGTAGCGCTAATTCATTTGGATCGTTGGATTAAGATCCAACCGTCCGGATTCTTTGAAACGTTCGGGTCACCCGGTTGTCACTTTCAATCGTGGTCGTCCATTTTAAACCCAACGGTCACGGCGTTCTTCTTTTGTTCTTCTTCTTCCTTGCGTGCCTGTATGCGCGTGCGAGCCATGGCAGAGAGCAGCTGTGCCTTGTCATTTCGAGCTCGTCCTCGTCAACTTTTCTCTGCTGGGCATTGAATGTGCGCCAGTGCTTTCGGCCGATGTCGTGCCCCTCACTTGCCCCAATCATTTCTTTGGTCCATGGTAGCTCCATGAACCGAGCTCACCATTGAGCTAGGTCCTGGCTCGAACCCTAATCCTGCCTCCATATAAAGCCCCCCAAAACCTCTCCTGGTGTTCCTTTACACGACCCTTAGCTCCTTCTCTATTTTTGGAGCTCCAAACCACTAAAAATCCCAAATTACCATTGTTGCCCGTGGAGTTC
This sequence comes from Ampelocalamus luodianensis, assembly GCA_036346255.1. Classification (NCBI taxonomy): domain Eukaryota; kingdom Viridiplantae; phylum Streptophyta; class Magnoliopsida; order Poales; family Poaceae; genus Ampelocalamus; species Ampelocalamus luodianensis. The sequence goes on from CM070621.1 coordinate 56,402,520, forward strand.
CATTGTGGACTTTGGTGCTCCAGTGGTTCATCTTCAACTATTATTGTACCCTTTCAATCTCCTTAGCATCTTGAGCATTTCCCCTAACTTAATTTGGTTTGACATTCACAGGAATTGTCAAATTTAGGGTTTGTTCAAATTCGGCCGAAATCGCCCCCTTTCTTCCTCAGCTCCGGTAAGTGGTTCTTTTGGCAATTATTTGCTCATGGACTTCCTGTGGGCCTTAATGCAGCTATTTTGACCACCAGTGGTGTTCATTTTTGCTCAGGCCCCTATTTCCACTTCATCTTCTTCAACTCCAGCGAGCTTCTCCGCTGTCAGAGCTTCCCCGGGCACCTTTGAAGCTCTTCTTGGCTAAGGTAGCTTCTTATTAGTCCTTAGATGCTGTGGCACCCGCTTCGGCCGATTTGGCTATTTTTATTTTCGGCCGATTTGGTCACCATCACTTATTTCCGGCTCGCCGGCGTTGTGGGCCGCCGCCGCCGTCGAGGTCATCACCATCGGGTCCGCAAGGTTATTGCGAACCCATTTTGGCCTTTGGGTTGCATCGCCGTGGCCGGAGTTGCCGGCGATAAGCCGATGTTCATGCTCAGGTTTTTGTCGGATGAAAACGGCTGTCACGGTTGTCATTAGGACAAAGATTCACCTATTAAATGCTAATCATCACTTAACATTTAATCGCTGTCTTAACCAGGCCTTGGTGTCACTTACATGTGGGCCACACCTTTTAAATCCCCCTCGTGCGCGTTAAACCCATGTGCGTGGCTTGCGGGCACTGACAGTGGGTCCCGCATGTCACTATGTGTCAATGACAGGTGGGCCCAGGTCTTTAAACCCCTCCGGGCGCTGTCGCACGGTCGATTTCGGACATCATTAAATGCTAATTATTGTTAATCATTAGGCTTAGCATTTAATGGCTATCCTAAAATGTCACTGTGTGTCACTGCCATGTGAGCCCACACCTTTAAACCCCCTCTGTGCACTTAAAGCTCACGTGCGAGAGTGCGCAACACTTAGTCGATCGTGGACCGTCGATCTTGTGATGAACGACCCAGATCTGGGGAACGTTCGGACCACCTGGGCTCCCAAACCACTGTAGACCGTCCATCTCGCGATCAGTGGCCGAGATCGTTGTGTTGTTCGGGTCGCCCGAACCGCACTTGATCTGGGCCCTCCATCTCTAGATCTGCGGACGAGGTCGATTGGGCCGTTCGGGTCACCCGAACGCCCTGTTCATTTTGACCGTTGGATCTAAATCCATCATTGAACCCTTTTTGGATCGCGCGCGTGCACTATCTCCAGCGCGCATGGGCCGTTTGATTTCCGATCTACGGCCCACGTTGTTCCACGTCATTTCTTTTTGAGTTGAATTTGTTTAATTCTGGTAAGCCTTTATTTGTCAACTGAAAATTGCTTTAAACTTTGAAAACTCATAACTAATGCATTTTAATTCCTTTTTAAATGATTCCAACTGTGTTAAATCCATGGTTAACTGAAGTTTAATCTAAAAATACATTTAGCCATTATTTTGTGCCAGAAAATTTGGTAAACCATACTAACTTGTTTCAGCCATTATTTAATATTCCAGTAATACCAGTAAAACTTGTAAAATGCATAATTTTTTCTGTATAACTTCAAACTGAGCAAACTCAAGCTTTTAAAATTCCTCTGGTAGCATACTTTAATATGAAATAGGTTTTGATCATGGTTATATTTTTGAAAAATAATATGTGCTAGTTTTACAATTTAGAAAAATCATAGGTAATTCATTTTAACTCCAAATTGAGTAAACTCAACTTTGTTGTTCTTAGAATACCATTTTCTACCTACCATAAAAATTTCAGGTTCCAGAACATTCTAGAAATTTTTGCCATGAACAGTACCAGTAATTAATTTAGTTTGAATTTCTAGGCTGAGAGAATTTGTTTTAGCTATAACTTTTGCATTCTTAGTCCAAATTGAATAATTCTTGTTCCTAAATTCGTTTAAAATCATAACATTGAGCTTTGGATGACTTTTGCTGTGGAGTTTTCTTTGGTGTTCTTCGCTCTTATTGGTTTATTTGCATTTTTGCGTTAGGTTCCGAAGATATTATTGATCTTGAATCCGATCCTCAGCAGCCAGACCCTGCCCTCCAGCAAGGCAAGCAGATGTAGCATCATTTAATCATATTGTTCCTACTATTTTCAAATTCTAATATGTTGCTTGCAAATTCTACGTATGCATTGCTATCTTGTTCTAAACTATTGTCGAGTAGTTGACCTATTAGATGCATAATCTGTAGGTAAATGTTCATCCTCTACTACTGAGCCTAGGGTTACTTGCTGTGATTTTGGGTTTGTTGGATGAGCCCTTGTCACTTAGTAGTTGTCGAGTATGTTGCTTAGCCATGCTTAGCTACCGGTAGAAATGGCGGTTATCGACTTGTCGATAACCTTGATCACACAAACTTATTATGATCTTTATGTTTCAGCTTTGTGCTATGTTTGATTGCAAAAACTAAAAATGAAAACAAAAATGATTTGGACTTGGGCACAATGGTATGATGGTGTGATTTTGGGTGTGAATGGTTGGTGCCCGAGTCAACAAGGACCGAATACTTGCGCCATTGATCCAAGCAATTTGTGCGTGCTGACCACACTAGAGGGTATGTGACCTCTCTTGACTTAGTACTTTGGCGTGTGTTGACTCCGAGTCGCAGGGGGTCGCAGGAGGGATGGTGTTTGGGAGCATGGTAGTTGTCCGGAAGCTTTACCCCGGGTGGGTAGTTGCCTTTCGGCATTACCATGTAAGCGTATGAGTTTCTATCCATACGAGCGGCTCGTAGTTAATGCACAATATTAGAAATGTCTCGTAGGACTTAGTCGTGCCGGCATACCTTCGGAAGTGTGCTTATTGTGGCTTAAAGGCGGTCTGGAGTGTGGGTACATTGGTACACCCCTACAGGGTTAAATCTATTCGAATAGCCTCGTCCTAGGTTATGGACACGTTTGGTTATTTCCCGCAAGCATTAGACTACAACATTTTAATTAAAACTTGATGGGTGGTACGAATCAGGGATTCGTGCTATGTTGTGGTGACTATTGGGTTAGTCACCTCTTGGTGGTTACTTGTTATTTATTACTACTCGCTGTTATCTCAATGATTAAAAACAGATTTTACCAATTGCCTTCAATCTATTACATTATTGCAAATGAAAATTGCTTTATGCGTCCAATTAACCATATAACCTTTCCTTTGAATTAAGCCCACATGTAGCTATGTATAGGCTTGTTATCGTAAGTCTTGCGAGTACATTGTTGTACTCACCTGCATTGCTTGTTATGTGCAGAGGAAGAGGGTGAGCCCCAAGGGCCTTACTTTTGTGAGATGTGTGGCTTTTGGGACGACTAGCTTGGCGGCCCGGTCGGTTGCCTTGTGGGTTAAGGTACACTGATTGGCTTTTGTTTATAGCCATCTTATGGCGCTTTTGCTTCCGCTGTTATTGCTACTTTATTGTCATTTGGTCGGTCGGCTCTTTTGTAATAACTCTATATTATGTATGTCTTTTGTTAGACTTATTATTATGTGATGTATGGAATTGATGCATGCTTTTGTAAAGATGTATGTGTGCTGCAATTCTAGGAAGCACATGTCCATCGAGACACGGTGTATTTGGTTTGTGATGCTAGAGCCAATGGAAGGCTACACATTACAAGCTAAATAAAACCGAGGTCTCACAAAGTTGGTATCAGAGCCATACTGACCGTAGAAACCCCTAGCTTGGTCATCCTTAGGATATTGTGAAAACTTAGTTTCTAAATATCAAATGAATTATGAAAATCTTAAGTAGAGTCTCAGATTTTACTCCTCATCTATCTTAGCTTGCTCACCTTACCTTGTCCTGTTAAATCTTCGAAAGCTGATTTTACCCTCTTATCTTCTTTCAAAAGATAGTGGTTATCGGTTAAATTGGTTTTGGGAGAACCATGAGAATTTAAATTGAAGTGATGGCTGTTTTGGGATAAAGATTAGGAGCTCCTGGAGTTGGAAAATTCAGCCAGGAACTTGGGGAGAAAAATCTGGACAACAAGCTAATAGATAATATATAGGGCTAAAAATGAGAGGTAAATCCAACTAAAACTTGTGGAGATAAAAGGGTAAGAAGTGATAGGAGTTAGTTAAGTATCTAACCCTTCTTCAGGTGGTTTTACCTTGCTTTTAAGCTGTGTTGAACCAAAGGTTCTGTTCTGTCTTTGCCTTCCTAAAATTGATTGCTCGTTCTTCCATACGGGTTAGTCATACTGGGAAATTGATTTTGTAAACTAAGGACTTATACTGATCTTGTGCTCATTTTCAAGCTTTTGGAGTTTGTTTCTTAAGTATGTTAATTGCTTTCCTTGCCTTTCCTTTTCGGGCCTATTACTAACTTATCTTAGTGAAACAGATGGCTGGAAGAACTCGTGGCAGTCAGCTGGCTGATCCAGATGAGGAGCTTCCACCTCCTCCGACCATGGCTGAGGTTCTCGCTCAGATCGAGCGGAACCGTATGGATCAGACACGGATCTTGGAGGTTATCGCAAGGAACACTTCCACTCCCTCTGGTGCCTCGGGATCTGGAGGTGGTGGACATCAGTCTCGTGGGGGACTTTCGGAGTTCCTCCGTACGCAGCCACCCACCTTCTCCTGATCCGAGGACCCCCTGGACGCGGATGATTGGCTGCGTCTGGTTGAGCGAAAGCTCAACGTCGCCCAGTGCCAGGAGCAGGAGAAGGCACTTTTCGCATCCCACTAGCTTGAGGGTGCAGCACTCTCATGGTGGGAGAACTTCCTCGCCATGCAGCCTGCTGGCCATGTGGTGACTTGGGAGGAGTTCCACACTGCTTTCCGTCGGGACCATGTCCTTGCCGGCCTTATGAAGCTGAAGAAGAAGGAGTTTCTTGCGCTCAAACAAGGGCGCAAATCTGTGACTGAGTACCTCCATGAGTTCAACCATTTGGCGAGGTATGCTCCTGCTGAGGTGGCTACTGATGAGGCAAAGCAGGAGAAGTTCATAGAGGGCTTGTTTGAGGAACTGCAGGACAAGCTCTCCATTATGGACTTTGCTGACTTCCAGACCTTGGTGGACAAGGCCATCGTCGCCGAGCACAAGGCGAGAGCGCTGGGCGAGTCCCGCAAGCGCAAGTGGGAAGTTCGGGTGATCCGCACAGCCGCCTCTCCGCCCCGTGTTGGGCTGCACAGGCCCATTCTCTCGGCTTTACCACCGCCGAGGCCGCTCGGCGCGATTCCGTGTGAGGACCGGAATATTTAACTAGTAATACTTAACCTCCATATGGTTCTAGCATTACTAATCAAATATCCAAAGCCTCGATGGACATGTGCTTCCTGAATTGCAGCACACGCTCATCATCACAAAATCATACATCATTTCCATACAACAATTAATACTAAGTTCAACAAAGACATACATAAAGTAAAGTTATTACGAAAGAGCCGACCGTCCAAATAACACAATATACAAGAATGACAGCGGAAGCAAAAGCGCCATAAGATGGCTAAGAACAAAAGTCGATCAGTTAGCCAACACAACCCACAAGGCAACCGACCGGGCCGCCAAGCTAGTCGCCCCGCAAGCTACCACAACACAGCTCACAAAAGTGAGGCCCATCGAGCTCACCTTCTTCCTCTGCAACAAATACATTTAAGCAAGATAACTGAGTACACAAAGGTACTCGCAAGACTGACGTGTGGAATAGCAGACCTATTCATAAACTACATGCAAGCTTATTTAGGTGGAGGTTGTATGTCTCATTTTGCACAAAGCCAACTTTATTTGCAATAATGTAATACATTTAAAAGCAAGTTTGCAAATCTGTTTTGTTGTCAAAATAACAGCGACATAAAGATACATACAAGTAACCACCTGGAAGTGACTATCCCAATAGCCACCACAACATAGCACGAATCCCCGATTCGTACCACCCAACAAGTTTTAATTAAAAGGTTGTAGCCTAACTCTTGAAAGACCTTGCCAAGCGTGTCCATAACCTAGGACGAGGCTATTCGAATAGTTTTAAACCCTGCAGGGGTGTACCAATGTACCCACACTTCAGACCGCCTTTAAGCCACAAAGCACATTTCCGAAGGTATGCCGACACGGCTAAGTCCTACGAGACGTTTTCCAATATTGTGTATTAACCACGAGCCACTCGTATGGATAGAAACCCATACGCTTACATTGCAAGCCGAAAGACAACAAATCCCATCACGGGTGAAGTCTTTCGGACACTACAATGCTCCCAACACCATCCCTCCTGCGACCTCCTACGACCCGAGGCCAATACACGCCAAAGTACTAAGTCAAGAGAGGTCCCATACCCTCTAGTGTGGTTAGCACGCTAGAGTGCTTGGTTTAGTGTAACAAGATGTTCGGTCCTTGTTGACCCGTGCACCATTCCAGTCACACCCAAAAATCACACCATCTTACCATTGTGCCCAAGTCTAAATTATTTTATTTTCAGTTTTAGTTTTCATAAGTAGACATGGCACAAGGTTGAAATCATAGATCATAATAATTTTGATGTGATCAAGGTTATCGACAAGTCGATAACCGCCCATTTCTACCGGAAGCTAAGCATGGCTAAGCAATTAATTCGCAAACTACTAAATGACAAGAACTCATCCACGAGCTCTAAATCACAGCAATAACCTAGGCTCACGGTAGTAGAGAATAATCATTTGCTAAGGAAATGCATCTACTAGGTCAACTAACGATAATAGTTTAACACAAACTAGCAATGCATACGTAGAATTTGTAAACAACATAAATACTTAAAATACTGGGATTAACATGATCAAACTGCTTGCCTTGCTGCAATTGTTCTTGCTGCAGAGGAGGATCCTCAGGTTCAATATAATCTTCGGAACCTAACGCGAAAAGGCGATAAAACCAATAAGAACGAAGAACACCAAACAAAACTCAGCAGCAAAAGACATCCAAATCAAATGAAACTTATACAGCAGCTAGGGGATGATTTTATACAATTTTAGGAACAAGAATCATGCAATTTGGATCTAGGATGCAAAAGTTACAGCCAAAATACTCTTTCTCAGCCTATTAAATCAACTAAATTAATTATTGGTACTGTTCATGGCGAAATTTTCTGGAATGATCTAAGCTCTGAAATTTTTATAGCCAGCAGATTAAGACATCCTAATGATAGCAAAGTTGAGTTTACTAAATTTGGAGTTATGATGATTTACTTATGATTTTTCTAAGTTGTAAACTTAGCACATTCTGATTTCGAAACATAAACTTGTTCAAAACCTATTTCATATTAAAGCACACTAACAGAGGAATTTAACAAAATTGATCCTGCACAATTAGGAGTTATACAGGAAAAGATATGCATTTTGCAAGTTTAATTCTATTTTTGGGATATTCAAAATTGGCAGAAATCAAGTTATTTGAGTTACACAATTTTCTGTGACAGAAACATGCCCCATTACATTTTTATATAAAACTACAGAGGCACATAAATTTATTACAGTTGGAATCAGCTAAAAAGGATTTAAAACGAAATAGATAAAAGTTTCTAGAGTTTTGATACAATTTTCAGTTGATAAATAAATACTTACATAAATGAAATCCAACTCATCCGGAAATAAATGACGTGGACACTCGAGAGCCCTCGATCTAACATCCTACGGCCCCCGCGCACCGAGAACAGCGCACGCGCGCGATCTCTAAAAGGAGCCCACCGTTAGATCAACATCCAACGGCTCACGAGGAAGGATGCATCCGGACGGTGCGGTTGCCTCGGCCAACCACGACTGCAGATCTAAAGATGAGCGACTCTGAGCACACCTCTAATCGGAGAGTCCGATTGCACACACGATCTCAGCCGCAGATCGTGGGATGGACGGTCCAGAATGAAGAGGGGAACCGATGGTCGAATGTTTTCAGATCCGGCCGTTGATCACGAGATCGACGCGGACTAAGATCGAAGTTCAAATTTATGTGCTGACATGTGGGGCCGCACGTCAGTGACTGTGAGTCACAAACACGAGCTCTAACACACGTGCACAGGACTCGGGGCCCACATGGCAGCGAGACACTAGAATATTTTAGGACAGCAAATTAACTACTAATGACCAATGATTAGTAATTAATGTGCCCTAAAGATTTTGTGCAGAGGTGATTTAAGGACTGAGGGCCTACATGGTAGTGGCACAGGGGTTATTTCCGACAGCCCTTTATACCGACACTTAACTAATCAATGATTAGGCCTTAATGATGTCCTAAACGCACTGATTAGCGCCAGCGGAGGGGATTACAGGGGGTTGGACCCACATGTCAGTGAGACATTAGGCCGGATTAGGACACAATTAATACTTCTAGTGATTGATTATGATTAGACCTTAAATGTGTCCTAATAATGATTTAAAACAGAGGTTACGCCGGCAAAATCCCGGCGAACACGGCTTGTCGCGGCGACTCGATGCGCGGCGCCAACCCAAGACCAAAATGGGTTCGCAATAGCGATGCAGACCTAATGGTGATGACCTCGCGGTGGTAGAGGTCAGAACGCCGGCGAGGAAAACACAGATGGAGCTTTTTGAGAACATGAAAATAGCGAAATGCTCCACGGTCCAAGAAAGTGAGTGCCAACACTTCTAGGGACTAATAAGAGGCTACCTTAACTGAGAGGATCTTCAAAGATGGCCGGGGAAGACTTGAACACGATGAAGCTCACCGGAGCCGAGGAAAACGAAGTAGAGAGAGAGGTTCTGAGCAAAATGAGTGGGACCAACTCATTACCATAACTTCATTATAGCTCAGAGAAACTCTAGCAGCAAGTAATTGCAAAATGAACCACTTACCGGAGTTGGAGAAGAAAGGGGGGTGAAACTAATGAAAATCTCCAAACATAAAATTGAGTGATTCCTGTGAATGCAACCCAAAATTAAGTTAGGGGAAATGTAAAGGAAGTTGAGGAACTAAAAAGGGTACAAGAAAGATTGAAGGTGAACCACTGGACACCAATATCACTATTGGAGCTCTCGGGTCAACAATGGTGGTTTGGGAATTTGAAGTGGTTTTGAGCTCAAACACAGAGAAGAGCTAGGGGTGGTGTAAAGGAACACCGGGAGGACCTAGAGGGTTTATATAGAGGAAGGATTAGGGTTTGAGCAAGAACAAGAGTTCACGGTGAGCTCGGTTCATGGCACGGTCATGGACCAAGAAATGATGGGGGCAAGTGAGGCTCGGGATGGAGGAGCCGCTTTGAGGCGCGATTTAATGCCCCGCAGAGAGGCGTTGACGAGCAAGCTCGAAAAGACAATGCGGTCGCCCTCTCTCTCTCCTCTTCTCGCCATTGGCCTTGCACGCGTACGGCGAGACAGAGGAGGAAGAAGAACAGCGAAAGGGAATCGTGGCGTCGGATCCGAGATGGATGGTTGCGATTGAAAGGGTCCGCGGAGGGTTTCTAATACTCCAATCAATCGAGCGGTCCGATCAAAACGAATGGCTCGGATGGATAGAATGTTCATGGCGGTCCGAATGTTTTACTGAACGCGGGCCATGCGATTTAAATCCAACGGTTGATATCAATCGCGCTATGAGTGAGCCGGTGCGCTTAGGTGGTTCGACCGAGTCAAGTGGCTCGAGCTTGAGCCCGACTCAACCCAAGGAATAGTGAACTGTGTTTTAGGTTTTAAATAGACAGAGGCTTTTGAGGATTTATTACAAGTAGCAAAATAACTCCCAAAATTCTGAAATTTTTACAAGGGCTTGCTTGACTTTGTGTAAAATTTTTAGAGGTTTTTAGTGCCATACATTTTCCCCAAAAATTCCACAAGGTCTTTGGTTCCCGTTTGACAGAATTTAAATAGGTTTGTGACCTCCAAAATTATTCAAACAATTTCTAAAATTGTGAAATTTTTCAGAGGGTCACATACCATCCCAAGAACTTAGGAAAAATATTTCCAGGAGATGATCGGAAGATTAGACAAGATTGTTTTTAAAGGATCAAGATTTGGATCAAAAGACTTGTGACTTTGTATTTCCATAACTCTTGTACAAGAATTGTTCAAGACACAGAAATACATGATGTAAGAAAAAGTTTTAATTTTGACTCATTTTCTTACATTTGAAACACAAGTCTGAAACTTGGGATATTACACCCCGTCCCCCGCAGGCCGTGATTCAGTCACGTGCACCTGCGGCCCAGCAGCAGGGTGGCCTCCGCAATCCGGCTACCGAGGTCACCTGCTTCTCCCGCAACCAGAAGGGCCACTATGCTAATACTTGCCCTAAGAGGACTGGAGCGGCCCCTCATCCTAATGGAGAGCGCGGTCAAGGGAGTGGTCACCCACCTGACCAGAAGGTACTCCAGAAGACCCAGGGCGTGGGTAGCGGCCGAGTCAACCACATCTCGGCTGAGGAGGCACAGGAGGCACCCGACGTTGTGTTGGGTACGCTTCTTGTCAATTCTCGCCCTGCTGCAGTATTATTTGATTCAGGAGCATCGCATTCTTTTATTTCGAGATCTTTTGCTGCTGCTAGTGATCTTCACTTTGCTCCTTTGGTAGTGCCTTTGCTTATTCGCTCTCTGGGTTCAGAAATGAGAGTTGATCAAGAATGTAGGGACGTTCCTATTGAAGTCGAAGGAGTGGGATTCTTGGCGAACCTTATCCTACTCAACTCAGCGAGTTTGGATGTGATTCTTGGCATGGATTGGTTGTCCCAACACTTGGGGCAAATCGATTGTGTCAGGAAGATTGTCTACCTCACCAGCCCTTCGGGCGAACGGGTTGGATTTTCACCGCAGCTGCAAGGGCCACATCTTTGTGCACTTGAAGCGAAGCCAGTTTTGGAGATTCAGGATGTTCCCACAGTATGTGATTTTGTGGATGTGTTTCGGATGATTTCCACAGGATGCCTCTAGTTCGATACCTAGAGTTTGTCATTGAGTTGCTGCCGTGCATCGCTCCAATTTCAAAGCGCCGTATCGGATGCCTCTAATGAGTTGAAGGAGTTGAAGAAGTAACTAGGTGAGCTTCAAGAAAAGGGTTTTATCCATCCTAGCTTATCTCCTTACGGTTGTCTTGTGATCTTTGTGAAGAAGAAGGATAAGACCTTGCGTATGTGTGTTGATTACCGTCCGCTTAATGAGGTGACGGTAAAGAACAAGTATCCTTTGCCTCGCATTGATGATCTTTTTGACCAGTTGACCGGAGCCCGTGTATTCTCCAAGATTGACTTGAGGTTGGGTATCATCAAATCGGGATCGTATGAGGATATTCGTGAGGACCCGATTTATTCGACTTGTAATGCTTAGCCTTCCATTGACCCTAGCATCACAAATCAAATAAACCAAGCCTCGAGATATGTATACTTCCCAGAAATGCAGTATACACACCCCGTTACAAAATCATGCATCAATTCCATACATCATGATAACAAGTCTAGTAAAAGACGTACATAATATAGAGTCATTACAACAAAGGGGCGATTGGCCAAACAACAACAAGAATCATTAACAGCGGAAGCGAAAGTGCCATAAGATGGCTAAGACAAAAACCAACCGGTTAGCCACATAACCACAGGGCAACCGACCGGGCCGCCAAGCTAGTCGTCCATACCGTAGCAAAACTCACCAAAGTTGATCCCTTGGGGATCAATCTTCTTCCTCTGCAACAATTAAGCAAAGCAAATGAGTACAAAATTGTACTCGCAAGACTTACGGGTAACAAAACCTAGTTACTACTACATGCAAGCTTTAATCAAAGGATAAGGCTCAAGGTTAGTTTTCAGCATGAAGCAAGTTTTATTTGCAATAGATAATAATTTGAAGGCAATTTTAACAATCTTAAATTTATTTGCATAAATAATCGCGATACAATAAGTAATAACATACCACAACCTGGAGATGACTAACCCAATAGCCATCACAACCATAGTACGAATTACCCATTCGTACCACCCATGTCAAGTTTTAATTTAAAAGGTTGTAGTCTAACTCTTGAAAGACCTTGCCAAGCGTGTCCATAACCTAGGACGAGGCTATTCGAATAGTTTTAACCCTGCAGGGGTGTACCAATGTACCCACACTTCAGACTGCCTTTTTGCCAAGCTATTAAGCACACTTCCTTTGGTATGCCGGCACGGCTAAGTCCTACGAGACATTTCCAATGGAAAGCGTTAATTAAGAGTCGCACGTATGGGGTTGACCCTCGGTAGCCAGCCGGCGAAATGGGCTACCAGGACCATACGTTGTGGTGGAGTCAAGCAAAGCCGAGAGTCATTAGCCATTTAGGGTAAAGCTAGTTGGACATTTGCAAGACCCGGTCGGGTAGAGGACCTAGAAAGGAACCACCGGCCACGCCTTTGTGATCCTTTTTCTATAAACTCTGACCCGACTCATTAATTAATGCCTCCTAAGGTACTAAGTCAAGAGAGGTCCCATTTCCCTCTAGTGTGGTTAGCACGCAAAAATACTTGGTTTAGTGTAACAAGATGTTCGGTCCTTGTTGACTCGGGCACCATTCCAGTCACACCCAATTCACACCATCTTACCATTGTGCCCAAGTCCAAATCATTTTGTTTTCATTTTTAGTTTTCACAAATAATCATAGCACAAGGCCGAAATCATAAGTCATAATAAGTATTTGTGTGATCAAGATCATCGACTAAGTCGACAACCGTCCAATTCTACCGGTAACTAAGCATTGCTAAGCATTATATCGCAAAGACAATAAAAGACTATAAATCACCCACCGGGCTCTAATTCACCAGTGAGGATAATATCCTAGGGTAGTGGCGGGGATGAATAATTTCAGGGCAACAATGCAATAGGACTAGCTACCTCTTAATCGACACAAAGAAATTAATTTTGACACAGAAGCATGCATACTTAGGTTTTGCAAACAAGATATTAGACTTTAAAAGTAATAGGAGCAATATGATCAAATAATGTTACACTGCTTGCCTTGCTGTAGATCACTTGTTTGCTGCAGAGGATCCACTCATGTAATCAATAATTCCTTCGGAACCTAACGCGAAAAGGCGATAACCAAATAAGAACAAGAACTCCAAATAAAACCCAACAGCAAAAGATATCCAAATACCAAGAAATTTATACAGCAGCAAGATTAAGATTTTAGACAAATTTAGGAACAAGAATTTCTTCATTTAGACTTAGTATGCAAAAGTTATGGCTAAAACAATTCTTCTCAGCCTGACTAATCCCACATTAATTTCTATCTATTATTGTTTATGGCATAAATTTCTAGAATGATCTAGAGTCTGAAATTTTTATGGTAGGCAGGTTAAGACATTCTAAGAACAGCAAAATTGAGTTTGCACAATTTGGAGTTAAAATGAATTAGTTATGATTTTTCTAAGTTGTAAAACTAGTATATACCACTTTTCAGGAACATAAACAAGGGCAAAGCCTATTTCACATTAAAGCATGTCTACAGAGAAATTTTACCAGTTTGAGTTTGCTCAGTTTGGAATTACAGAGAAAAAGTTATGCATTTTATAAGTTAATGAATTTTCTAGGCAAGATTTAATGTTGAGACAGTTAATACAACTTACATTAGTTTTCGCTCTGAGAAAAGTGCCTAAGTTCATTTTCAAATTGAAGTTACGCTTATTACAAAGCTAGTGCAATTGGAATCATTCAAAAGGGAGTTATAAAGAGAAAGTTATACACTTTTGAAATTTACATTAAATATAAAACACAACTAAAAGCCCTCGGCTTCAAAAATCGAAACCAACCCAACCGGGAGGTCGTGGGCGTCGATCCACAATCACACGGCTCACAATCTCAAAGCGCAGCGCACCGAAAGACCTCTTCCCGCATTGGGGAGGTCTGGGCCGTTGAGATTAGATCCAACGGCTACGACCAGTGCATGCACAGCGCACGCAGAGGAGGTCCTCGCGCCTACAGGTGGCGGGACCGCTGATCAAGATCGGGCGGTCCGAGCTCTAAGGAGGTCCTAAGGCTTTAATCCAAAGAAGGAGGTGCAGGACGGTTAGGATCTCTCGGAGAGGTCCCAACGGTCTAGATCTCCAGAGGGAGGTCCTACGGCTAAAGTTCACCCGAGGAGGTCCCGACGGCTAAGATCTCGCAAGGGAGGTCTCAATGGTCAAGATCAAACGAAGGAGGTCCTGGCGGTAAGTCAACTGAGGGACACCTGGATAGCTGGGATTTCACCGAGGAGGTCATGGATGGCCAAGATTTACGCGGGGAGGTCCTACGCGACAGGGTTTTAACGGGAGGAGATCTGGACGGCTAGGATTCCGACGGAGAGGTCCTAAACGGTCGGGATTTAACGAGGAGGTCCGCAAGGACAAGGTTTCAACAGGAAGAGATCTGGACGGCACAGATCACCCTAGGGATGTCCTGGACGGTTCAGATCAAAGCGGAGGGAGGTCTTTTGCAAAGAGGACCTCGGAGGAGGTCCAGGGTTTTCTTTATAAAAGACCAGGGGTGGTCTTTTACAAAGAGGACCCTAAGGGTGGTCTTTAGGGGTGGTCGTTACAAAAAGACTACCGGGAGGTCTTTTTGTGCAGAAGAGGTCCTAGCGGCCAGGATTTAACCAGGGTGGTCCTAGACGGCTGAGATCAAAACAAGAGGGGAGGTCCGGGCGCTAGGATTTTTACAGAGAAGGATCCTATGGCCAAAAAGCTAATCTGAGGAGGTCCGGGATGGATAGGATGTGCACGAGGAGATCTTGATGGCTGAGATTTATAGGAAAAGAGGTCCTAGCGCTAGGTTTTAATAGAGGAAGATCCTAGGGTTAAGACTTCACCCACGGAGGTCCTCAGTAGATGAGATCTACCCTAGGAGGTCCTGGGACTTAGGATTTGCACAGAAAACACTCTACGACACAGATCTAACTTGGGGTGATCTCTAACGGCTACGATCACACCTAGGAGGTCGGGACTTAGAAGGCACGCGTTTTTATGCAAGACAAAGATTAATGAGCAACCTCGGACAACATTAATGCCAATCATTAGACTATGATTCTGCCCGAGTACAACACGGCAAAACACGAGTTTGGTTTTTAGCTCACCGTGGCGACGGGACCTCCGCGAAAACTAAAAGCACGGCTAGGTTCGAATAGTAAGGAGAACCTACGGTGCAAAAGCTACACCTAAAACACCTCCTACCAGCGGCTAGCCGGAGATGACCGTCGGAGACAAAATACAGCCAAAACGAAAAACTAACTAGATCTAAAAGAACCGGGTTTCCCTCCGAACTTCCGTAGGGCTCCTTTAAATCTCAATCGTCCACTTGAGATCGCACGGTCCCTATTAAACGATCCCGATTAAATTCTTTTAACACCTATTTTCATCGCAGCCGCCCATCTTCAATTGGACGGTCGATGTTCTTTTGGGGTTTTAGGAGGTGCGCGCAACTGCGGCTGTCAGCAGGGTCCGCACGTCAGGGAGTTGTCTCTTTTCATCCTTGCCTCTGTGCGCCGTCGCCGGCTTTGTGACCGGAGTAGAGGCGTTATCCAAAGATCATGCAACTATTGTACGGATATTTAGCACTAATTGGACACCTCATCAGCTCTAGACACTTCCCCTTTGCCCTGTAGCTCAACATCTATATATATACCCTAGCTTTTTGCTACTGCCATTGTTGACCCAAGGAGCTCTTCATTTTCCATTGCTGTTCCAGTGGAGTTTCTTGCTCCTACATTTTGCTTATCCATCTTAAACCCTGGTTTCACCTTGTAATAAGGAATTAGCATCTTTTGTAGGTTGAACCAGAGTTTATTTCTCTGTTGATCAAAGCCGGTTTTGGGAATTTTCGGTGTTTCTCATACTCTGGTAAGCTAAGGCCTTAGTTCTTATCATCTTAAGTACACTAAGGACCTCCGTAGCTCACATGAATCTTTCACATGTACATAAGTAGCTCCAACCTTCTTTAAACTGAAAAGTTGTTTTCATAACTTTTCGGTCTTTCATATCGTTTTCCAATTCTAGGGTTTCCCTGGCTATCCTTTTAGCCTAGTTAGCTCTTAGTTGAACCCTAGTAGCATAATCAGTGTTCTTTTGATTCTTGTTGTCATCTATTTAGCTTTGTAGCAAAGATCTACCTTTGTCATCTATTGTCGGCTAAACCGACACCTTTTGAAATTCTGACAGTTTCAGTAACTTGACCGATTAGGATTAGATTAAGGTTAGCCTGGGGTATTATTTACCCTAAAGATCAGACTAAGCTTTAATTTAGGATCTTTTACTTAGTCTATTTTCAATCAACTCGAAATCTGCAGCCTGCCCTATTTTCCATTCTTTTCAAAATCTGAAAACTGTAATTTTGACCAAAACCCTAGTTTCTGCCATTTAAAGGCAGTAGATGATAAATGGGTTATTATCTTTATTAGGGTAGGTATAACTTAAGCATATTGTTAATTATACATTACCCTCTTGATCATACATCTTCTATTCATTTTTATTTGCTGCCAGTTTTCATATTCATTGGATTTTATTATTTCTTTTTAGAATCTGGTTCTTCTGAGGTATTTGATTCTATTTCTGAACAACCAGAGCCTGCACAAGAAGTATATTATTATCAAGGCAAGCATCCTCTTTGCACCATGTTGATCCCAAAGTTTTATACAATAGATTTTTCAAATACAGTGACACATTTGCATGCTAATTTTCAAAATACAATTATGGTGCATTAGTAAGTAGTTATGACTGTCGTGGTGGCTTACCTAAACTGAGTATACACTCAAAACTTAGAGTAGGGTTATATACTACGATATTTAATTTCAGAATTTTTGCTTAGCCATGTAGTCCATAGAACGTTAAAGTTTGGCAAGATTCTCTTGTCAAACCTGGGAGCAATAAATAAATTTCAGTCATTTTAACTCTTTGTCCAGTTTCTTTAAATCAGATTTGAATTTTAAATTTCAATTGATCTGGACAAGAGGAAGCTAGTGGTGGTGCCTTTGAGCACGAGATTGTAAAATGTGGTGGACTTGTCTGGACCGAATAAGGACTGAACTCTAACTATTCAATTCAAGTCCCAACGTGCTTCCACACGCGGTGTATGGGCGCTGTTTGGTTAAGTAAAGGGTTAATGCTATTGAGTTGGAGACAGGGGAGTAAGGATATGTGTATTGATCTTGTATGGCATAGATGCTTAGGTCTTGGTGTGTCTTATGCCATGTGAGTTTTATATCAATATCGGATGTTCTTAGAAGGGTGAGGCGTATTTGTGTTCCATCGCATGTACGTACCTTAAAGATGCCGATTGCAATCTAGTATGGGTAGCGAACCCAACTTTGTATTTCTTTTGTTTGGGTTGACATTCCTGACGCAACATGTGTGCCCCGGTTAAGCAGATGCTATCAGTCGTTGTTTAAGCGAGATCAGTTCACACATGGGTATCCAACTCAATAGTATCAGCTTGTTGAAAAATACCAAATCTTAGTTTCCCCGGACGGCATATCAAAGGGTGTGTGCTATTATTCTGGAGGCTTACGGGCTAACTAAGTCGTGTGGGTAAAGATGTACACCCCTGCAGGGTATCAAACTATTCGAATAGCCATGTCCACGGTCATGGACGATAACTTGAGTTGATGTCACCTGTATAGAATTTTGTTTTCAACTACTGTTTGGGTTTTGATTCAAACATGAGGGAATTCATGCAATGTATCATTTACTTTTACATTTCATTTACTTCTGCTTTACTCAAACCTTGATTTATTAAATTGCTTTATCAAAACCTAGCAATGGTAGGTTAAGGTGTATTGCTTTATGCAAAAGTAAACCATTGTGCCTTCCTGTTGTAACCATATGCATGTACAAATCTAAATCCTTTGAATAGGTTCTAACAAACACTTTCTTTTGTTAGTTTGTGTAAGTCTTCTTTGAGTACCTTCAGTACTCAAGGTGCTATAACCTATTATTGCGGTGAGGATGGTTATTTATATGAAGTGCACATTGGCGATCGGGTGACGCTAACGAGTAAAGCTATTTCTTTCCTCCACGCAATCACCTGCGGGTGGATGGGGCCATTGGTGGTTTTGTCGTTTAATCTTTTGTTTCCGCTGCCAAATTTTGTAGTGACCAAGTCACTTATATGATAGTCCTAAACTGAATTGTAAACTTATGTTTAATTATGTAAATGTATGACTTGTATATATGCGATGCAATGTTGTTTAAGGATATATGTGCAGTGGTCATTGATCACAGGAACCATTGTAAGACATATATCAAGGAAGCTTTGAATATTGGATTTGTTACTTATTAAATTTATGCTCCTAGCACGATCTTTAATAAAGGAGCAAGACTTCCTTAATTAAGAATTGTGTTCTGAGATAACTTTAATTAAGCACATTTCAATATTAGGGCCTCCGATGGGCGTGGTCGTCACGCAGGTCGTGGCCGTGGTCGTGGCGCGTCCGGTTGTGTCATCTTCCTACCGGTGAGGCGGTGAGTGGTTCCGCCGAGGAGGTTGCCTCGACTACTCATCCGACAAAGACCCTCGTGCCACATCGCCATTTTAATTGAGAATCTTCAAAGGAGATCCGGCAAATGCAGGCAGCTCCTCTGTTGCGTTGCACCTGTTGTGGTACCAGTTGCGGCAGCGACTTCTCCTGAGGCTAGGATCAGCCTCCGCGAGTGGATGTCGCTTCGCTTGGACACCTTTGATGGAGCAGTACTCTAGTTCAGCCGCTGATTGGTTATGTTATATGGAGCGACGATTTGGGGCTTTGGAAATGACCTCGAGAGCGAAGGCACGGTTTGTGGCTTTTCAACTCAAGGGCAAGCGATATCGATGGGAAGGGTTCTTTCACGGGACCCAGTTCGAGGACGATCACATGGGAAGTTTTGTGGAAGCGATTCCAGACCAAGTATTATTCAAATTCATTCCTTGAGAGGATGGAGCAATCGCACGACACTTGTCCAAGGAAGATGTCGGTGTCAGAGTATGATACTAAATTCAATAATTTGGTGCGCTTTGTACCCGCAGTGGCTAATGATGACCAGGAGAAGGCCAAGAGGTTCCGTCGAGGCCTCAATCAGCAGTATTGCCACGTCCTAGGAGCGACTGCCTTGCGTGACTTGTTCTATGGTGGAGCAGCGGAGGATGGAGCTAGAGAAGGATCTTTCGTCGCAGAGGCAGATTGCTGGTGGTTCTGTTCCCGGTGGTGGATCCGGCGGTGGTCAGAAGCAAAGTTTTGGCGGGAATGGTGGGTCTTCTCGACACCGCTTCCAAGTTTGAGGAGTCGTCCCACTCATTCAGTCGGCGATGGCGGTCCTCTTCTTGGCGCCACGTTCTTCATCGTCCACACCTCGAATCGTCTGTTCGGGACAGGTATGAAATGCTTCAAGTGTGGAGAGGGCAGGGCATCAGTGTTCTTTCAAAGGAACATGTCGTCATTGTGGTCGGGAGGGCCATAAGTTGTCGGGCTTGCAAGAAAAATCCAAAGCAAGCATTATCAAATGGGAGACAATTCCAGCAACGTCTTCTTCTAGTGCTCCTCGAGGTTGATTCGGACTCTAGCACTGTGTTCTGTCGTACGATCCTCTTTAGGATGGGTTCCTCTGCAGCGGTTACTCTGCACCTCCTACCTCGGGTCATGTTGTTCCTCCATCATTCACTTCACCACCGCAGGTTCTGTACACCCTTAGCAGAGTGTCGGTGCGTCTTCTACTCCGGCACCACCGGGAGTCTACACCATGCCTACTCCTGAGACTGTGGGCCGCCCTGACGTCGTGACTGGTACCTTGCTAGTTGATTCCCATGAAGCTTTCGTTCTTTTTTATTCAGGAGCTACCTATTCCTTTGTGTCCCTAGAGTTTGCTAGAAGGGCAAGTTTGAGTATGCGCGTATCTACTGAATCCGTCGAGTCGGTTCTGTGGGTCTTATTTCTAGCTCTATCGCCTGTCCAGGCTGTTCCATCATTATTGATGACGAAAATTTCACTGCTAACCTTTTGGTAATTCAGTTATGACCTTTCGATGTTATCCTGGGCATGAACTCGTTGTTCAGCTACCGTGCCAAGATTTGTTGCTTCTGGAAGACAGTGACTTTGCAAGCCCCGTCTCGCGAAGAACTGGTGTTTCAGGGCAATGTACCGTCTGACTCCTTGTTTGTGTTGGCTAGTATATTTCCTAGTCGTCGGTCCTCAACCATTGGGTTCTTTGTGGTCTCAAATGAGAAGGTGATTATTCGCTATGCATGGAGGATATTCCGTGGTGAATGAGTTTCTGATGTCTTTCTGTGGAGCTTCCTAGGATGCCTCCAGTAGCGGAAAGTGGAGTTCCAGATTGACCTTATTCCGGGACCGACCTATTTCGATGTCTCCATATCGTTTGGCATGACCCTTCGGGAGGAGTTGAAGAAGTAGTTGGACGACCTCATTGTCCAAAGGTATGATTGGCGTAGTGTTTCACCGTGGGGAGCGCTGCTTGCATTTACTAAGAAGAAAGATGGCAAGCGGCGTATGTGTGTGGACTACAGGGCTCTTAATCGGCCCTTGTGAAGAATAAATTGTGAGGACCCCAATTTATTTGGCTTGTAATGCTTAACCAACCACCTGGTCCTATAATCACAAGTCAAATAAGCCGAGCCTCGAGATATGTATACTTCCTAAAGCAGTATACATACCTCTCCACAAAATTATGCATCAACTCCATTACAAACATAGAGTCCAAACATTACACTACTAAGCAATGTAATGCAGTAAAGTTATTGGACAATGGCCGATCGCCACAAGATACACAAATAACGAGAAAGAAGACAATGGAAGCAAAAGTGTCATAAGATGGCTATAAACAAAGCCAATCGGTGTGCCTTCAACCCACAAGACATCGACCGGACCGCCAAGCCTAGTAAATAGTCTCACGAAGCAGCAACACTGACTCACGTAAGTGAGGCCACAGGGCTCACCTTCTTCCTCTGCAACAAAAACATTAAGCAAAGCACACAGTACAAAGATTGTCTTTGTACCCGCAAGATCGACGTGTGAACTAGCGGACACTGTTCATATGCTACATGCGGGCTTATGCAGTGGAAACCATATGTTTTATTTGCATAAAGCCAACTTTATTTGCAATAATGTAATACAGTTTAAAGGCAAGTTTGCAATTCATTTTTGATTGAAATAACAGTAAGGATATTAATAACAAAAGAGTAAAGGTAAACAACCTAGAAGTGACTATCCCAATAGTCACCACAACAATAGCACGAATCCCAGATTCGTACCACCCTTCAAGTTTTAATTTAAATGTTGTAGTCTAGTTCTTACGGGGCGTATCCGAGCGTGTCCATAACCTAGGACGAGGCTATTCGAATAGTTTGAACCCTGCAGGGGTGTACCAATGTACCCACACTTGGACCGCCTTTAAGTCAAAGCACACTTCGAAGGTATCTTTGCACGGCTAAGTCCTCTGAGACTTTTTCCAATATTGTGTAACTACGAGCCGCTCGTATGGATAGAAATCCATACGCTTACATGAAGTAAAGCCGAAAAGACAACTACCCACTCGGGATAAAGCTTTTGGACAACTACCATGCTCCCACCTCCATCCCTCTGCGACCTCCTGCGACCGGGCGGTGACACACCAAAGTACTAGGTCAAGAGAGGTCCCATATACTCTAGTGTGGTTAGCACGCAAAATGCTCGAGACGGTGGCGCAAGTAACTCGGTCCTTAAGCGACTCGGGCACCATTCGATCACACCCAACATGATCACACCAATCATACCGTTGTGCCCAAGTCCAAATCATTTTGTTTTCATTTTTAGTTTTCACAAGTAACATAGCAAAATGCTGAACTATAAAGTTTTAATAATTTTTGTGTGATCAAGGCTACCGACTAAAGTCGATAACCGCCAGATTCTCACCGATAGCTAAGCATGTCTAAGCAAATTGACCCGGATCTACTAAGTGACGAGAGATCATCCAGCGATCTCTAATCACAGCAAATAACCTAGGCTCAGGTAGTAGAGGAAATCATTTGCCTACCGATTATGCATCTAAAGGATTAACTAACCAATTTAACACAAATTAAGCGATGCATACATACAGTTGAAACAAAATATTAGACTTTAAAATACTGGGATTAACATGATCAAGCGCTTGTTCGCTCATTGTTGCTCGAATGCTCAACACATTGTTGAGAGGATCGTTCTCAGGGTTACCGCAAATGTCGAAGCCTAACGATTGAACAAATAACAGCGAATAAGAACGAATAACACCGGCAAAACTCAAACATTCAAAAACAAACACAAATTCATACACAGAAGCTAGACCAACACAAAAGGAATAACAAATTAGCTGCTACAGAGATGTTTCAATTTAGACATGCTTTCATGTGATAGATCTACCCACTCACTTGATTTACCAAGTTAACCACAAAATCAATCCTCTTATATGTTTTAATCTTTCGATAGACTTTGATGGTGATTGTGTGCACATCTAATAACTAAGCATCAAGTTAACACATCAAAACAACTAGCTACTCTAAAACAACCATTATTAGATGAGATCACAGAACCTACAAGAAGCTATTGAACAGTAACTAGTCAAGTATCCAACTATGAGATGCTAAACAAAAATTTTCTATCTAAGATAGGGTTTTAAAGATACTCACTATTCATACTCCTAAGCATCACACCAAAATATTTCAAGGCTAACAATTTGACATGCTTCTACTACAAGACCTTACAATGCTAGAAAAGGCAAGAACCATGAGTACAGAGACAATCAACATGATCATCTAACTATCCCTTTGATCAATCATGACAACAAAAGCTTTGAAACCTAAAGATACTAACTAAATGATTTCATGCTAACCACTACAACAAAGGGAGTCAACCAAAGACTTAACAAGAATCCAAAGCATAAGCATGAAACTAAAATCTAATTATCGACAGCGAAGCGACAACAGAAACAATTCTGAGAGAACAACACTAAAATACTTTCAAACTTCCATTACCAATTTTGATCATGCAATGAGAGTGAACTAATGAACAATCATAAGCATGATTAGCGCTAACTACAAAGCTTAAGGAGGTGGGGCCCCGTCGGACATCTGAGAGGACAAAACCAAGAACAGAGGAGCTCGGCGCGGCTGGACTGGAAGTCGTCGCCGCGAAGGAGTGGCGGAGCGGGCTATCGACGGCCAAAATGGGTTGTTGGAGAACTGCGGAAGGCGAAGGTGGTCTCGAGGCGGCGGAGATGCACCGAGGCGGCGCAATGACGAGCTCTGCGGCGGCAGTGGGGTGACAAGGTGCGGCGCACTGCAGAGGAAGACGATGAAAACTAGTGCGCACATGAGCATCGGTGAGGCTCGAGAACTCACCGTGAAATTGCCGATGGCGGAGGGTAGTCGAGTGGCGGCGGCGAGCTGCGGCGGCGCAAGGCGGTCAACGGCGGCAGAGCCCGAGGTGAGCGAGAGGGCGTGTGAGTGGCGGAGAAGGAAGGTGGAGTCCAGCGATGCTCACTGCGAAGAATCGAGCCGAGCTCACCGGAGAAAACGCGCGCGAAGAGGCGGTTTCGCCGGACTTGGAGAAGAAGGCGCGGCTCCACGATGGACGAAACTCCGAATTTCTTGAGGTTCGCTTCCACGGGTGCTAGGCACACCGTGGCGCTTCTCGGCGATGACCGGAATCACCGGGCACAAACGCTGCGGAGCGGCGACGCGGCGCTCGCTCGAGCTTCGGTGAAGAAGAAAGCGTGGAGAAGAAAACGAGGTAGGGAAGGCCCTCGGTGGCTTTTGTAGGAGCAAAGTGAGCGGCGAGGTGTGGCGGCGGGCGGTGAAAAGACCGGTGAGGCGAGTGGCGGCGTGCATGCGGCGTGGCCGCGAGAGAGAGTGGCGGTGCGCGCGGAGCGGACGCGGCGTGGCGGGAAGACTGCAGTGGGACGCTCGTTAGCGAGAGAGAAGGCGGCTCGAGTCGGAGTCAGTGCGGTGCGGCGAGTGGGTTTAACTCGATCAAGATCATATCGACCGTTGGATCTTACACGGACGATCGAGATCGATAGAGCAATAGGACGATCGATTGTATCACGCAGCGTGGACCGTGCGATCGCATCGGACGATCCACGAGCTTAAAAGACTCGAGCGACGCAAGCGAGTTGGCGCGATCAAGCGAGTGGCGGTCGGACTCGAGCTCGAGTGGGGTTCGAGCCCGACAAGCGTTGTTTGATTTTGAATTAAAAGGCAGAGGCGGTTTGGGAAATTTTAGAGGTATTTCTAGAGCTCCAAAATTCGGAAATTTTATGGTAGCTACTTTGGATGAGAACAACATTGCATAAATTTTCCAGAACTTTTATGCACTGCATTGTTCTGAAGAAAATTCACAATCTCTGGTCTAGGGTTTGACCAGATTTTGGAATGGTTTGACTTGGTTATTTGAAATAGCAGACAAAATCTAAAAATTGTGAAATAATTCAGGGAGATAGATAGGATGATCAAGATGATGGGAAAAATAATTTA
The DNA here is from genome assembly GCA_036346255.1 of Ampelocalamus luodianensis. Taxonomy (NCBI): domain Eukaryota; kingdom Viridiplantae; phylum Streptophyta; class Magnoliopsida; order Poales; family Poaceae; genus Ampelocalamus; species Ampelocalamus luodianensis. The sequence goes on from CM070621.1 coordinate 56,426,978, forward strand.
AGAGGATGATCACAAGTTTGAAAGCTAAGAATTTGTTGACAATAATTTCCAATCACAAGAATTAACTTCTAAAAATTGGAAATTGCTAGGGAAAATTTGAAAAACTTCCAAATGATTTGATGAGACAGCAAAAGTTTTTATTTCTCCTCAAAATTTTACATTTGAAACATAAACCCTAACTTAGGGCTGTTACATAAATATCCTTTGCCCCGTATTGATGACTTTTTTGATCAGCTGAAGGGAGCTAGGGTATTCTCTAAAATTGACCTTCAGTCAGGGTATAATCAAATTCGAGTTTGGGAACAAGATATTGAGAAGACGGCTTTCTCTACGAGGTATGGCCATTATGAGTATAAAGTTATGTCATTTGGACTAACAAATGCTCCTGCAGTATTCATGGAAGCCATGAATAGTATGTTGCACCGGTACCTTGATGACTTTGTGGTGGTGTTTATTGATGATATCCTGATCTATTCCAAGACAAAGAGGATCATGAACAACACTTGAGGTTGGTCCTTGAGACCTTAAGAGAGAACCAATTTACGCAAGTGAAAAAGTGTGAGTTTTGGATTTACGAAGTTGGGTTTTACGGGCCATGTAATCAATCGGAGGGCATTTGATTGATCGAGCAAGATCTAAACCGTGGTAGAATGGAAGAAACCAACAAATGTTAAGGAAGTGAGGAGTTTTCGGGTTTAGCTGGTTATTACGGTGTTTTGTGGAGGGCTTCTCTACCATTGCTAGACCGTTGTCGATTGGCGAAAGGTATCAAGTTTCGGTGGTCAAAGGCGTGTGACGCATTTCGTACTTTGAAGGATAAGTGGTGACCGCTCCAATTCTTACTCTTCCCGAGCCAAGGCGTTTCACAATTTATTCAGATCGTCGAGTTGGTCTTGGTTGTGTGCTCATGCGGGCGGCAAGGTGATTGCCTATGCATCGAGACAGTTGAAAAAGCATGAGCGAAATTATCCTACTCACGATTTGGAGTCGGCGCGAGTGGTTCTTGCATTGAAGATTTGGCGTCATTATTTGTATGGCGAATCTTGTGATATATTCACCGATCACAAGAGTCCAAATACATCTTTACCCGAAAGATTTGAACTCGAGGCGGAGGAGATGGTTGGAGTTGATAAGGACTATGATCTCACCATTCGGTATCACCGGGCAAGGCAAATGTTGTGGTGATGCCCCGAGTCGCAAGGCGACACCTCCTACTCTCGATTATCTCATTGCTGATTTTGAGCGTATGGATATCTCATTTTGTTTCTTGAGTTAGCTGTTCCAGATCGAGTGCGGAAAGCACAACAACTTGATCAGATGTTTCAGCGTGTGAGGAAGCGCCTAGATGAGGGCAGGCAAGGCCACTTCAGCATAGATGAATCAGGTGCATTGCAATTTAAGGGTCGACTATGTGTGCCACAGGAGGCACAGGTCAAGGATGAGATACTAAAGGAAGCGCACCGCACCCCGTATACTGTACATCTGGGTGAGACCAAGATGTACAAGGATTTGAAGAAGAGTTTCTGGTGGAAAAAGATGAAAATTGATATTGCTCAGTATGTGGCATCTTGTGGAGTTGCCCGGTAGTTAAAGGTGAGCATAGCGACCAGCGGAGGTTGTTGCAACCTTTAGAGGTTCGGTGTGGTCATGGGATGACATCTCTATGGATTTTGTAGTTGGATTACCCATACGCTTGTGTGAAAGGATGCTATTTGGGTCATAGTGGACCGGTTGATGAATCGGCACATTTCATTCCTATTCGCACAACTAACTTTCGGCAAGTGATTTAGCTCCTCTCTATGTGCGAGAGATAGTGAGGTTGCAGAGTACCAAAGACTATTGTTTCATTTCGAGATGCCAAGTTTGTCTCTAAATTTTGGGAGAGCTTGAGTGCCTTGGGCACACAACTGTCTTAGTACAAACGTTTCATCCCCAAGCGATGGTCGATCTGAGCGCACCATTCGCATAACTTGAGGATATGCTCAAATGTTGTGTTATGTCTTGGAAAGGAGGTTGGGAAGACTATCTAGCTTTGGAAGAGTTTGCTTATAATAATGCTTATCACTCCAAGATTCGAAATGCACCTTTTGAAGTTCTTTATGGGAGAAAATGCAGATCCCGTTGTCGGGATGCGATGGGAGAGCGAGGCGCTTTGGGTCAGTGGGTTCGACAAACTATGGCTAGAGTGCCAGAAGTTAGAAAGAATTTGTTAGCTACTCAGAGCCGACAGAAGAGCTACGCGGATGTCGGAGGCGAGTGGAATTCAAAGTGGGTGACGAGGTCCTTCTGAGAGTATCGCCTACCAAAGGCATAGTACATTTCGGTACCAAAGGGAAGCTTAGCCCGAGGTACATTAAACCGTTTCCAGTTGTGGCAAGAGTTGGAAATTTGGCTTACCGCTTGGATCTTCCCGAATCATTGAGCGGAGTTCACAATGTGTTTCATGTGTCCATGTTGAGAAAGTTCTTAATAGACCCCGAGCATACAATTCCATTGGGCCGTTGAGCATTGGCGGGACCTTACTTTTGAGTCCCAGACCGGTGAAAGTTCGAAAGGTCGAGGCGGGTATTGAGAAACAAGACTCTGAAGTATATCAAGATTCTTTGGTCTCATCAGACGGAGAGAGAGGCCACTTGGGAACTGGAGTCTCGCATGCGCGAGCTATATCCAGACTTGTTCACCACAGGTGTGTATTCTTTGTTGTTAAGTTCCCATTTCCGATTTTCTCTTGTGTAGATTGGCGTTTAGATTCGGGTTCGAATCCTGTTAAGAGGGGTAGAATGTAATACCTCATTTTCGTTTAGAAAGTTTTTGGTTCGAAATCGAATATAAAATTCGCAGTTTCGATGTTTCGTCGATTCTTCTGGTTTTGGGCCTGGGCCTTTAGCCAACAAGCCTAAGAGGAGGCCTTGTGGGCCAAGGGGGGTAGCCATGGGGCCCAAGCCCACCAAGGGGCCAGACATAGGGGCCTTTAGGGGGGGGCTGAAAACCCTAGCCTCCCACCCTTCCACCTTCCCCCCTTTTTGCAGCCGCCACACTCACCTCCCCCTCCTCCTTGTGCGCCACCTCCAGTAGTGGTGCCGCCCCTCCTCCACCCCATTGGTGCCATCCCAAGGTCCCGGAGTTGCGCCCCCATCTCCTGGAGCTTCCTCGGTGTTGATCCCCTCGTTGCCGGTCTCTGCGCGATTGGTGGAGTTTCGAGGTTCAGATCAAGGCAGTGGGAACATCTCCACGGTTCGATCTTCGTGCTCTGGGTGCTCCAAGGGTAATGTTTCTCATTGTTGTTGGTGGTTTATGTAACATCCCAATTTTGGACTTGTGTTTCAAATGTAAGAAAATGAGTAGAAATTAAAACTTTTCTTACATCTTGTATTTCCTATTTGTATCTGAACAAGTATTGTACAAGAAGTTATGGAAATACAAAGTCACAAGCCACGATCGAATCATGAGCTTTCAAAAACAATCTTGTCAAACCTCTTGATCATCTCACGAAAATATTTTCACAGGTTCTTGGGTTGGTTTGTGACCCCTCTGAAAAATTTCACAATTTTTAGAAATTGTTTGAATATCTTTGGAGGCCAGTCAAACCTATTGAAATTTGGTCAAGCTGTGGACCCGCACCTTGTGGAAATTTTGGAGGAAAATGTATAGCACAAAACCTCTGCAAAATTTACACGAGGTCTTAAACTCGATTAGCAAGATTCTGTAAAAAATTCATAATTTTTGGAGATAGTTTGCTGCCCAAATAATTCTCTAAGGTCAGCTCTTGTTGGGACTCAAATTTTGAACCCTAGGTGCAGTCGGACTCGGACTCGAGTCGAGACCACCAATTGACTTCGCTCGAGTCGAGTCACTAGGCCACACCGAGCTCGACCACTGGTCCCGTGTGTGAGCCGTTGGATTTGAAATCCAACGCTCACGACCACCCGACCTCCCTCTTCATTCTTCTTCTTCCTCTTTCGCCGAGAGCGGCGTGCGGCGTCTTGCGAGTGGCGGCGATGTCGATCGCCGTGGGGCCACGCAGCGGCTCGGAGCCTCGATTGACAAGCGTGTCGACTTTGCTCGACCTTACGCCTCCTCGCCTCGTTTTCTCGCGGCGAACCCTTTGTCCCATCGCCATTAAACCTTCGTCCTCGAGCTCGATCGACCGGCTGCTTGGGCACCTCGAGGTCCTCCTCAAGCTCCTTCACATCCCTGGCACTCCGGCTTCCTCTCGTGGTTAGTTTGGTGCAAAACCACCAAGTGCCTCTCGCCCGCCATTTCGAGCTTGGGGCTCTCCTCATTGCGATGTTCGGTGGACCTCTTGCACTATTCTTACCCCTTTGTACACCTTTGGTCGTCGTCAGCGGAGCCCTAACCTTTCTTTTGGTTGCCTCCCGGGGCTTGGTGGATTTGGGTTTTGGGTTTTGCGGCGTGAGGTGGAGCTTCGTCTTCTCCGGCTCCGGTAGCATCCCCGCCCCATCGTGTGGTTCGGACCACCTTGTGGTTCGTGCGAACCTATCGACCTCTCCTTTCATTGTTGGTTGATCGAGATCCGTGCCGTCGTCATCTCCTCGCCTCGGTGAAGCTGCTCCGCCGCGGCACTCCTCCGACCTCCTCTGGACCACCCACGTGCCTGGTGAGTTCATTTTAGTCCTTTAGAGCTTAGGGTCTAGCTAGGATAGCTCGTGGCGCTCCCTTTCGTGTTTCGGTTTTTGCCGAAAGTCCTCCGCTCTCGCTCGGCTCGCGGCGTTCAAAACGTCGCGCCGTCGAGCACCTCAGTTGGGTTCGCAATGCTATTAGCTTCGTTTTGGTGGCTTTGGTTCCCACCGCCGTAGTCTGGTCGTCGGCGACATGCCGCGCGAGCTCACCGTCGAGCTCTGTGCACTGTTGCGTTTTTGTCGAGTCCTTGGACCTCCTCGGGTTCATCGGGACCGCCACGATCACCAGTTTAGATCAGAGCCCTTGGCTCCTTTCCAAAAGCTTAAGCCTCGGGACCTCCCCTCGTTGAATCGAGCCATTAAAGACCACCTCGGGACCACCCTCGGGTCGTCCTTGTAAAAGCCACCGGCCTTTTACAAAGAAAACCCCGCTCAGACCTCTTAGGCTCAATCGGCCGTTCACGACCTCCCGGATTAGATCGGCGTTAGATCTCTTTTGTCAAATCCTTAGTGCTCGGACCTCCCTCGCGTCGATCCGGACCGTTCAAGACCTCCCTAGGTCTAATCCGAACCGTCCGGATCTCCTCCGATAAAACCCTATCGCTTAGGACCTCCCGAGAAGATCTTGGCCATCCAAGACCTCCTCGTGTCAATCCCGGCCGATCAAGACCTCCCTCGGAGATCTTGACCGTCTAGGACCTCCTCCTTTGGATCCGTAGCGTTAGGACCTCCTCCTCTGGTCTAAACCGTTAGACCTAGATCTAACAGGCCAGACCTCCTTCCTCAGTTAAAGCCTTAGGACCTCCTCGTTCAATCTTGATGCCCGGGACCTCCCTCACTTGATCGTGTCCGTTAAAGACCTCCCTCGGAGATCTAGACCGTTGAAGACCTCCTCAGTGAGATCTTAGCCGTCCGGACCTCCCTCGTAGGTTTACCCTTAGGACCTCCCTAGTGCTCGGGACCGCGGATCTCGTCGGCGGTCACGACCTCTGTTGGCGCGTAGACCTCCTTGCGTCGCGCGTGTACGCGCTGCTGGTCGTGATCGTTGGATCCGATCTCGACGGTCCGAGACCTCCCGGTGCGGGAGGAGGTCTTGTGTCTTGTTTGTGCTTGAAGCTCGTAAGCCGTCAGATCTTGATCTAACGGCCCACGACCTCTCCTTTTCATTCAATTCGTTTGGACCTCCCGAGAGCTCAATTGTTCTAAGTCTTTTTATGTTTCAAAGTTCAAAAGTGCTTAACTTTGTCATTTTAACTCCTTTTGAATGATTCGATTCTTTGTAGCTTTGTTATAGTATGAACTTTAATCGATAATGAAATTAGGCCTGTCATATAACAGAAAATGATTTAACTACACGATCTTGTTTAGTGAAAAATGATGTCTAGAAATTTATGGAAAATTTGTAAAATGTATAACTTATTCTCTGTAATTCCAAACTGAGCAAACTCAACTTGGTAAAATGGGTCTGCAGACATGCTTTAATATGAACTAGGCTTTGTCCTTATTTATGTTCTGAGAAATGATATATGCTAGCTTTAGAGCTTAGAAAAATCATAACTAATTCATTATAACTCCAAATTGTGCAAACTTAGTTTTGCTGTTGTTAGGATGACATTATCTACCCACCATAAAAATTTCAGATTCAGATCATTCTAGAAATTTTAGCCATGAACAGTAACGAAATTAATTTAATTAGCATTTTTCAGTGAGAGAACTTAGTTTAGCTATAACTTTTGCATGCTAAGTCTAAATGAAGTGATTCTTGTTTCTAAAATTGTCTAAAATCATAATCTAGCTTCTGTATAAATTTTATTGTATTTGGAGAACTTTTCTGTTGAGTTTTGTTTGGAGTTCTTGTTCTTATTTGAGTATCGCCTTTTAGCGTTAGGTTTGAAGGAATTATTGTTCACGTGAGTGAATCCTCTGCAACAAGAAAGTGATCTACCGCATGTGCAAGCAGTTTGATCATGTTAATCCCAATATTTTAAGTATTTATGTTGTTTACAACTTCTATGTATGCATTGCTATCTTGCTTTAACTATTGTCGATAGTTGGCCTGGTAGATGCATTTCCATAGACAAATGATTATCCTCTACTACCATGAGCCTAGGTTTTTGCTGTGATTTAGAGCTCGTTGGATGAGCTCTTGTCCCTTAGTAGTTTGCGAATTAATTGCTTAGCCATGCTTAGTTTCCGGTAGAAATGGGCGGTTATCGACTTGTCGATAACCTTGATCACCTAAAACTTATTATCACTTATGATTTCAGCCTCGTGCCTTGTCTACTTATGAAAACTAAAACTGAAAACAAAATGATTTAGACTTGGGCACAATGGTAAGATGGTGTGATTGTGGGGTGTGACTGGAATGGTGCCCGGGTCAACAAGGACCGAACATCTTGTTACACTAAACCAAGCATTTTGTGCGTGCTAACCACACTAGAGGGTATGGGACCTCTCTTGAATTAGTACTTTGGGAGGCATTAATTAATGAGTGTGGCGGTAGCTTATAGAAAAAGGATCACTAAGGCGTGGCCGGGGTGGTTCCTTTCTAGGTCCTCCACCCGACCAGGGGCTTGTAATGTCGGCTAGTAACTATTGACTCGGCTTTGCTTGACCCCACCACAACGTGTGGTCCTAGTGGCCTCTTTCGCGGTGGTCACTAAGGGTTAACCCCATCGTGCGACTCTTAATTAACGCATTCCATTGGAAAGCGTCTCGTAGGACTTAGCGTGTGAAGCATACCAAAGGAAGTGTGCTTAATAGCTTGGCAAAAAGCGATGCGAAGTGTGGGTACATTGGTACACCTGCGGGGTTTAAAACTATTCGAATAGCCTCGTCTAGGTTATGGACACGCTTGGCAAGGTCTTTCAAGAGTTAGACTACAACATTTTTAATTAAAACTTGGTGGGTGGCACGAATGCGGGATTAGTGCTATGTGTGGTGGCTATTGGGTTAGTCACCAATAGGTGGTTACTCTTGTACTTATTGTATCTCGTGTTATTTCAATCAATAAAACTGATTACAAACTTGCTTTTGAAATGTATTACATTCTGCAAATAAAGTTGGCTTTGTGCTAAATGAGACATACAACCACCACTTAAATAAGCTTGCATGTAGTATAATGATAGGTCTGCTATTCCACACGTCGGTCTTGCAGTACAAAACAATTTTTGTACTCGGATGCTATCTTAATGTTTTGTTGCGAGAGGAAGAAGTGGATCCCAAGGGATCGACTTTTGTGAGAATCGCGTGGTTTGGACGACTAGCTTGGCGGCGGTCGGTTGCCTTGTGGGTTATGGCTAGCGGTTGGATTTTATTTATAGCCATCTTATGGCACTTTTGCTTCATTGTTAATGTTACTTTGTTGTTGTTGGCAGTCGGCCCTCTTGTGTAATAACTCTTTATTGTCGTCTTTTGCTAGACTTGTTATATGGTGATGTATGGAATTGGTGCATAATTTTGTAGCAGGGTGTGTATCTTGCATTTTGGGAAGCATACATATCTCGAGGCTTAGTTTATTTGATTTGTCTTGTTAGGACCAAGTGGGTGGTTAAGCAGTACAAGCCGAATGAATCGGGGTCCTCACAAAGTTGGTATCGAGCCATCTTGACCGTAGAAAACCTAAGCTTGTGCGTCTTTAGGATATTTTGGAAAACTTAATTTGAAGTATCAAATGATTTATGAAAGCTTAAGTAAATTCTCAGATTTTATTCCTTACCTATCTTAGCTTTCTTCTCTCACCTTGCTCTAATTTGAGTTTTAAAAGTTGTTTTCCTCTCCTTCTTTCAAAAGATAGTGGTTTCGTTAAGTTGGGTTTGGGAACCAATGAGTTTGGCAAATTGAAGTGTTGGCTGCCCTTCTACAAGGTTTTGAAGCTTACGGAATGGTTAATTTAGACCGAGGGCTTGGATGCAAAATCTGGACAGCAGCGTCAATTTCCGGACAGCAAGCTCAAAGGTTCTAAAGAAGGTAGATAATGAGAGGATAATTCAACTAAAACTTGTGGGAGTAAAAGGGTAAGAAGTGATATTAGTTGGCTAAGTATCTAACACTATTATTAGTAGTTCTACCACGCCATTTGGTCCTATTGGAATTTGAGTTGCATGCTGAAATTTATCTTCCTAAACCGATCGCTTTCGTTCCTCCATACGAGTTGGTCGTGCAGGAAGTTGACTTTGCGATTGAAGCCTTATGTTGATTTCGTGGTTGTTTTTGAGCTTTTGAGTTCATTTCTTAGTGGTTTATTGTTCTTTGTCTTAAGCTTTGGGTTTGATCCTTGTCCATCTTAGTATATATTCCCACCCTAACGTTCGTGAGGCCCCCTAATCTTTGATATTTCTTCCGCATCCTGCGATTTCTAGTCTTGGGTTCGCGCTAACCCATCTCTTAAGTATGAGGATGTGCAGACGGACAATGCAGCAGACTAGGTCGCAAGTGGGTGGGATGAAAGTCTCCACAGCTAGCTTGTCGGACAAGGGTTGCAGCGCCTCCCCTCTGGCGATTGTGATGGATTTTGGTCCCCTTTTGCTGTGACCATGGTAAAAAGAGCCATGTCGCGAAGGTTGCAACCACAGGAAGGTCAAGGTGCGCGCGTTGTGGTGAGGAAGGACACTACGGCGTGAGTGTACCACGACTTGCCCAAATTGTGATGAAGACCACCTACCGGAAGCGTCCATTGCCAAAGTCACTTGTTTTCTCTGCGAGGAAGCACTCACTCTTCAAAGAGTGTAGCATGAGTCAGTGATCGCGGTCATTAAAGCTTCGGCGATTGCTTCTTGGTCATCTGCGAGTATCGCAATCGCTAATGCTTCGGACGGAGGAGTTCTTGGATGATTTGTCTGTGGAGCTGCAGGACAAATTACCAGTCTATACCTTCCCCAACTTTCAGATTACGGTCGAGAATCCCATGGTTGTTGGGGCCAGAAAGAAGAAGCCAAAGCATCAACAGATGGCGAATGCCACTTGTTTCTTCTGTAACAACAAGGGTCACTATGCGCATAGTTGTCCTAAGAAGAGTGCAACAACCCCTCATCCTCCGCGGTCGTGTTTGATCTCGCGCTGCTGCGATCCAGCGACAAGGTGGCCCCGCGATCGGCGTTGTCACGTGCTTCTTTTGTCACAAGAAGGGCATTCGCCAGCGATTGCCCGTGAAGCATCGGGAGCGGAAGGTGTTCGTGATCAAGTCAACTCCATCTCCATTGAAGAAGTTCGGGCGCTGGCGTCATGTTGGGTGCGCTTCTTGTTTACTCTTACCACGATGCGGTATTATTCGATTGAGGCATCTCGTTCCTTTATATCGCTATCTTTGGTGTGTTGGTGATCTTCATCTTGCTCCATCACGATGCCTAGCACCATCTCGGTTTCATCAAGCCTTGCTAGCCTACCTGTTTTCCCCAAGAAGAAGGCTACCATCAGGGTTGTCATCGGTCTTTTGACTTGAGTGACACCCATACGTCTCTATACATCCTTGGGCATCACCTACTTGGTATTGCCTCGAAGTGCATGACCTAAATGTCCATAGCCCTTCTAATCAGCGCTACGGAGGATGACTCGCATAGCTAGTTAGCGGTGAGATTCCGTTGTTGGCGGAATTAACGGACAAATCGCTCCACCGACCAACAACGATCTTGCGCCATCGCCCTCAAAAATCGAGGAGATCTCTCGATCTGTCAATCCTTGCTATATCTGGACTTGATAAGTTCCCGTGTCAACTAAAGTGGCACATTTTCCACAGTCGAGCAGGAATTGTGCCGATCCTTGCTTGAGCTCCTTCTCTCGGGAATCGTGCCATTCATTTCCTTGAAGTTCGGTGGTCGAATTGTTCCAAGGATGAAGCTACTTGGAAACATAAAGACCATGACATCTGAACTACCCCTCTTTCTTTCTGAGCAAGTCAAATCTCGGGACGAGATTTTTGTATGGGGGAGAGTTGTAACATCCCAATTTTGGACTTGTGTTTCAAATGTAAGAAAATGAGTAGAAATTAAAACTTTTTCTTACATCTTGTATTTCCTATTTATCTTGAACAAGTATTGTACAAGAAGTTATGGAAATACAAAGTCACAAGCCACGATCCGAATCATGAGCTTTCAAAACAATCTTGTCAAACCTCTTGATCATCTCCTGAAAATATTTTCTGGGTTCTTGGGTTGGTTTGTGACCCCTCGAAAAATTTCACAATTTTTAGAAATTGTTTGAATATCTTTGGAGGCAGTCAAACCTATTGAAATTTGGTCAAGCGTGGACCCGCACCTTGTGGAAATTTTGGAGGAAAATGTATAGCACAAAAACCTCTGCAAAATTTACACGAGGTCTTAAACTCGATTAGCAAGATTCTGTAAAAAATTCATAATTTTTGGAGATAGTTTGCTGCCCCAAATAATTCTCTAAGGTCAGCTCTTGTTGGGACTCAAATTTTGAACCTAGGTGCAGTCGACTCGGACTCGAGTCGAGACCCGGCCAATTGACTTCGCTCGAGTCGAGTCACTAGGCCACACCGAGCTCGACCACGGTCCCGTGTGTGGCCGTTGGATTTGAAATCCAACGCTCACAGACACCCGACCTCCCTCTTCTTTCTTCTTCTTCCTCTTTCGCGAGAAGCGGCGTGCGCGTCTTGCGAGTGGCGGCGATGTCGATCGCCGTGGGGCCTGCAGCGGCTCGGAGCCTCGATTGACAAGCGTGCCGGCTTTGCTCGACCTTACCGCCTCCTCGCCTCGTTTTCTCGTGGCGAGAACCCTTTTGTCCCATCGCCATTAAACCTTCGTCCTCGAGCTCGGTCGCCACGGCTGCTTGGGCACCTCAGAGGTCCTCCTCAAGCTCCTTCACATCCCCTGGCACTCCGGCTTCCTCGTGGTTAGTTTGGTGCAAAACCACCAAGTGCCTCTCGCCCGCCATTTTCGAGCTTGGGCTCTCCTCATTGCGATGTTCGGTGGACCTCTTGCACTATTCTTACCCTTTGTACACCTTTGGTCGTCGTCAGCGGAGCCCTAACCTTTCTTTTGGTTGCCTCCCGGGGCGGTGGATTTGGGTTTCGGGTTTTGCGGCGTAGGTGGAGCCGTCTTCTCGGCTCGGTAAGCATCCCCGCCCCATCGTGTGGTTACGGACCACCTTGTGGTTCGTGCGAACCTATCGACCTCTCCTTTCATTTGTTGGTTGATCGAGAGATCCGTGCGTCGTCATCTCCTCGCCTCCGGTGGCTGCTCGCGCATGCGGCACTCCTCCGACCTCCTCTGGACCACCCACGTGCCTGGTGAGTTCATTTTAGTCCTTTAGAGCTTAGGGTCTAGCTAGGATAGCTCGTGGCGCTCCTTTCGTGTTTCGGTTTTTGCGAAAGCCGTCCTCGCCTCGCTCGGCTCGCGGCGTTCAAAACGTCGCCGCCGTCGAGAGCACCTCCGTTAGGTTCGCAATGCTATTAACCGTTTTGGTGGCTTTGGTTCCCACGCGCGTAGTCTGATCGTCGGCGACATGCCGCGAGCTCACCGTCGAGCTCTGTACCTGGTTGCGTTTTTGTCGAGTCCTTGGACCTCCTCGGGTTCATCGGGACCGCCCACGATCACCCCAGTTTAGATCCGAGCCCTTGGCTCCTTTCCGAAAAGCTTAAGCCTCAGGACCTCCCCCTCGTTGAATCTGAGCCATTAAAGACCACCTCAGGACCACCCTCGGGGTCGTCCTTGTAAAAGCCACCCCTGGCCTTTTACAAAGAAAACCCCCGCTCAGACCTCTTAGGCTCAATCCTGACCGTTCACGACCTCCCCGGATTAGATCTGGGCGTTAGATCTCTTTTTGTCAAATCCTTAGTGCTCAGACCTCCCTCCGCGTCGATCTGGACCGTTCAAGACCTCCCTAGGTCTAATCTGAACCGTCCAGATCTCCTCCGATTAAAACCCTATCGCTTAGGACCTCCCCGAGAAGATCTTGGCCATCAAGACCTCCTCGTGTCAATCGGCCGATCAAGACCTCCCTGCGGAGATCTTGACCGTCTAGGACCTCCTCCTTTGGATCCGTGGCGTTAGGACCTCCTCCTCTGGTCTAAACCGTTAGACCTAGATCTAACGGGCTAGACCTCCTTCCTCGATTTAAAGCCTTAGGACCTCCTCGTTCAATCTTGATCGCCGGGACCTCCCTCACTTGATCGTGTCAGTTAAAGACCTCCCTCGGAGATCTAGACCGTTGAAGACCTCCTCCGTGAGATCTTAGCCGTCGGACCTCCCTCGTAGGTTTACCCTTAGGACCTCCCTAGTGCTCGGGACGCGGATCTCGTCGGCGGTCCACGACCTCTGTAAGCGCGTAGACCTCCTTGCGTGCGCGTGCGCGACCGGTGCGTGATCGTTGGATCCGATCTCGGCGGTCCGGACCTCCCAGTGCGGGAGGAGGTCTTGTGTCTTATTTGCTTGAAGCTCGTAAGCCGTCGGATCTTGATCTAACGCCCACGACCTCTCCTTTTCATTCAATTCGTTTGGACCTCCGAGCTCAATTGTTCTAAGTCTTTTATGTTTCAAAGTTCAAAAGTGCTTAACTTTGTCATTTTAACTCCTTTTGAATGATTCCGATTCTTGTAGCTTTGTTATAGTATGAACTTTAATCGATAATGAAATTAGGCCTGTCATATAACAGAAAATGATTTAACTACGATCTTGTTTAGTGAAAAATGATGTCTAGAAATTTATGGAAAATTTGTAAAATGTATAACTTATTCTCTGTAATTCCAAACTGAGCAAACTCAACTTGGTAAAATGGGTCTGAGACATGCTTTAATATGAACTAGGCTTTGTCCTTATTTATGTTCTGAGAAATGATATATGCTAGCTTTAGAGCTTAGAAAAATCATAACTAATTCATTATAACTCCAAATTGTGCAAACTTAGTTTTGCTGTTGTTAGGATGACATTATCTACCCACCATAAAAATTTCAGATTCAGATCATTCTAGAAATTTTCGCCATGAACGATAACGAAATTAATTTAATTAGCATTTTTGGTGAGAGAACTTAGTTTAGCTATAACTTTTGCATGCTAAGTCTAAATGAAGTGATTCTTGTTTCTAAAATTGTCTAAAATCATAATCTAGCTTCTGTATAAATTTTATTGTATTTGGAGAACTTTTTTTGTTGAGTTTTGTTTGGAGTTCTTGTTCTTATTTGAGTATCGCCTTTTCGCGTTAGGTTTGAAGGAATTATTGTTCACGTGAGTGAATCCTCTGCAACAAGAAAGTGATCTACCGCCGAACAAGCAGTTTGATCATGTTAATCCCAATATTTTAAGTATTTATGTTGTTTACAACTTCTATGTATGCATTGCTATCTTGCTTTAACTATTGTCGATAGTTGGCACAGTAGATGCATTTCCATAGACAAATGATTATCCTCTACTACCATGAGCCTAGGTTTTGCTGTGATTTAGAGCTCGTTGGATGAGCTCTTGTCCCTTAGTAGTTTGCGAATTAATTGCTTAGCCATGCTTAGTTTCCGGTAGAAATGGGCGGTTATCGACTTGTCGATAACCTTGATCACCTAAAACTTATTATCACTTATGATTTCAGCCTCGTGCCTTGTCTACTTATGAAAACTAAAACTGAAAACAAAATGATTTAGACTTGGGCACAATGGTAAGATGGTGTGATTGTAGGGTGTGATGGAATGGTGCCGGGTCAACAAGGACCGAACATCTTGTTACACTAAACCAAGCATTTTGTGCGTGCTAACCACACTAGAGGTATGGGACCTCTCTTGAATTAGTACTTTGGGAGGCATTAATTAATGAGTGTGGCGGTAGCTTATAGAGAAAAAGGATCACTAAGGCGTGGCCAGGGTGGTTCCTTTCTAGGTCCTCCACCCGGCCGGGGCTTGTAATGTCAGGCTGGTAACTATTGACTCCGGCTTTGCTTGACCCCACCACAGCGTGTGGTCCTAGTGGCCTCTTTAGCGGTGGTCACTAAGGTTAACCCCATACGTGCGACTCTTAATTAACGCATTCCATTGGAAGCGTCTCGTAGGACTTAGCGTCTGCGCATACCAAAGGAAGTGTGCTTAATAGCTTGGCAAAAAGCGATGAAGTGTGGGTACATTGGTACACCTGCGGGGTTTAAAACTATTCGAATAGCCTCGTCCTAGGTTATGGACACGCTTGGCAAGGTCTTTCAAGAGTTAGACTACAACATTTTTAATTAAAACTTGGTGGGTGCACGAATGCGGGATTAGTGCTATGTGTGGTGGCTATTGGGTTAGTCACCAATAGGTGGTTACTCTTGTACTTATTGTATCTCGTGTTATTTCAATCAATAAAACTGATTACAAACTTGCTTTTGAAATGTATTACATTCTGCAAATAAAGTTGGCTTTGTGCTAAATGAGACATACAACCACCACTTAAATAAGCTTGCATGTAGTATAATGATAGGTCTGCTATTCCACACGTCGGTCTTGCAGTACAAAAATAATTTTTGTACTCGGATGCTATCTTAATGTTTTTGTTGCGAGAGGAAGAAGTGGATCCCCAAGGGATCGACTTTTGTGAGAATCATTGTGGTTTGGGCGACTAGCTTGGCGGCCGGTCGGTTGCCTTGTGGGTTATGGCTAGCTGGTTGGATTTTATTTATAGCCATCTTATGGCACTTTTGCTTCCATTATTAATGTTACTTTGTTGTTGTTGGCGATCGGCCCTCTTGTGTAATAACTCTTTATTGTCGTCTTTTGCTAGACTTGTTATATGGTGATGTATGGAATTGGTGCATAATTTTGTAGCAGGGTGTGTATCTGCATTTAGGAAGCATACATATCTCGAGGCTTAGTTTATTTGATTTGTACTGTTAGGACCAAGTGGGTGGTTAAACAGTACAAGCCGAATGAATCGGGGTCCTCACAGTTTAGTCGTAGAAGAGAAATCGAATAGAATTATTTGGATCAATGTCGGTCTGCTGTGGACATCAATCTATCCAGTATGTTGTGTGGTCTGTTTCGTGATCTTAGAGGCCGAATTTGAGTTGTCCATCTCCTAGATTTATGTAGTTATTGTTCTTAGCTTTCGGTGGCCGCCAAGAAAACTTGATTCCGACTTACGAATCAAAAGTTATGATCGTTTTAGTTTCTGCTGTCCAGATTTCTGACGAGAATTACCTTTTAAGTTGTCTTCTACAATATGTGTATGTTAATGGACGAATCAGGGTTTCTTCTCAACTAGGTTATTGTAGATAATTTCATAACCTTTTCATATTGATAAGGAACGCCCAATTCGGAGTTGTAGATTAAAAGTTATGGTCGTTTTAATTCTGTTGTCTGTTTTTCGGGGTGTTGCCTGTTTTTTTTTCAGATTTGGGGTTTATGGCTATCTCTTGGGTGTTCAAGAGGGTATTGTAGAATATTAAGTCGTGTCGGGTACCATGTTGTTCTTATTTTGTTTATTTAATTGGTTAGGCAGCGAGGCTACGGGTTTGGGAGCATCATCGTTGCTCGCTAACGCGTCATAGCGTAGAAGGCAAGTACTTTGCTACTTTTAATGGTTGTGATTGATGAATGCTTACATGATTATGTTGTGACACCTCGTGTTACAAGAGATGATGAACTGTCTATGTTCTTTCGTGTATATTGAAAATATGCTATGAGATGATGTTCTTCATTGTTCATATACATTCAATGCATCCATAATTCATGTCTTATCACGGGAGTGGATTGTAAATCCCACCATTCTAATGTGGGCGATTTGGACATTGTCATGTCCGTCTACGGAGTGGATAGAAAGACCCATCAATTCCGGTATGGGCACGTAAGACCCATCAATTCCGGTATGGGCGATTTGGACACTGTATGAAAGCGTTCTTCATATGGGACTTGGATCCCGCACTTTTGTTAAGGTGCGGGCTTAAGTGAACACCGACGGGTGTGTCACTAGCTATCTGGTATAAGCATGTGTGCGATCCATCCTTTGATTACATTCATTCATTTCATGCATTCCTAAGTTTTCATTCGGTGTATGTTCGCATTCTTTAATGATGATGTCTTGTTAGTATATGTGTTCTGTTCTTTTCTTTGTACTTGAGTCGTGGACTCATTCTTGCGTTGTTTGTTTATTTTAGGTAATCACGATCTTTGGCTCACTTGGGAGGTAGTAGACACGCATTACTCATTCACATCATCTATTCAAGTTCAAGATTAAATTTAGTTCTATCTTACATTCATTATTGATGAAGCTGTAATAATTAATTCTAAATGGTGAAGGAAGGATACCTTCTCCACATTACAGTTGATTTATTCTGCATGTGAACCTTCATTATTGATGGCGTAATAAATAATTTAGATGGTGAAGGAAGGATACCTTCACCATGTCTGTTGATTTTAATATCGCCATTAGTTGATATACTTTATTCATATTCTTCCGTATTGTGTTGAATGTTAGAGTAAATAGGTGGCATCTTGTCTTCCGAATAGCCGGTGTTACGGGGCCCTTGATGCGAAATCCAACGGCCCACGCGCAAGGAGAATAGCGCGCGCGATCCTAAAGCGCACCGTTGGATCTAGATCCGATCAAAAAGAATAGGACATTCGGCGCTCGAGCATTGTCGATCTCGGCCGTGGGAAGAAATCGGACGGTGAGATTGGCGTTACGATCGGAGGTCGAAAGTACCCACGATCTCCGCCGTAGATCGTGCGATGGCGACCGAGTGATTGGGACATTGAGTCCGAAAGTCCACGAATCTAGGTCGTTGATCACATGATTGGCGGTCCACGATTAGCGCAAATTACAGATGTGGGTTCTAAGCGCGGGGAGGTTTAAGTGCATGGGCCCACATGTCGGCGAGACGGAGGCGGAGTGGGACAGCTAATAAATGCTAAATCCAATGATTAGCGTTGATTAGCATTAAATGTGTCCTAACATATCGCACGGAGAGGTTTAAGTGGTTTGGGGGCCCACATGGCGGTGACACGAGAATCAAATTAAGACAACCATTAATTGCTAACTAATCATTAACGGTGATTAACAATCATTAGCCATTAATGATATCCTAACGCAACGACACGAGAGAGGATACCCGTCGGCAAAACCGGCGAGAAAAGAGGCTGCCGCGGCGCATTTCCGGCAATGGCGGCGCGACCTAAAGGCTAAAATGGGTTGCAAACACTATTGCGCACCAGGCGGGGACCTTGGCGGCGGCGAAGCACGCCGGCGAGGCGGAAAAAACAACGGTGACCAAATGGCGGCGAAAATGCACAAAAGCTCGCATTGTCCAAAGAAGCGGGTGCCACGACATCTAAGGACTAATAAGAAGCTACCTTAAGCAAGATAAGCTTCAAAGATAGCGGAGAAGATTTGATCACGGCGAGCTTCTTTGGAGTTGAAGAAGATGATATGAAAAGATATCTGAGCAAAATGAGGATACGGATCACCATTATAGCTTTATTATAGCTTAGAGAAGCTCCATGAGCAAGTAATTGCAAAATAAACCACTTACCTGAATTTGGAGAAGAAAAGGGGTAGAATAGGCCGAAATGATCCAAACTTAAAATTGGTCAATTCCTGTGAATGAAACCCAAAATTGAAATGTATAGGAGGTTAAAGAGCTCAAAAGGGAACAAGAAGAATTGAAGATGAACTATTGGAGCACCAAGATCCACAGTGGAGCTTCTCGGGTCAACAATGGCGATTTGCTATTTTTCGGTGTTTTGAGCTCCACAAGCTAAGAGGAGCTAAGTGGTGCTGCAAGGGAGCTCAAGGAGGGTTTTAGGGAGCTTAAAATAGATGGGGGAGCTATGGTTTGCTAATATGGAGCCCTCGGGTGAGCTAGGTCCATGACACAATCGTGGACCAAAAGAAACAATGGGGGACAGGGAAAAGAACGCGAACGTGGCCGAAAGCATCGCACGCACTGGCTGTCCCGACCAGAGAGAGTTGACGAGGGAGCACGACAAGACATAGCCATGCCTCTCCTCTATTCACGCATACGCGCGAGGAAGAAGGCGGCCGAAAAACACTAGGGTTCTTTGTGAGCCGTTAGATTAAAAATGGGCGGCTCGGATCACCAAGCTCCAGCGTTTAAAGAGTAAGGGAGATTGTGAGCCCTCGGATCGAAATGAGCGGTTGAGATCGCGAGGCTCCTAAGGTTTAAAAACAATAGAGAGGTCGAGCCCTTGGATTAGAATCGGGCGGTCACGATTGAATGTGTCCTTGAATGATCGAAACGGCCAACCAACTGGATGGTTGGATCTTGATCTAACGGCCCAAGCGAGTTAGCGCGTTCGCGAGGTCGAACGGCCCAATCAACGCGGCGCATTCGATATCAAACCAACGGCGAGAGATTGAAGCGCGTTATAAGTGAACCAGTGCGATTAGTTGGTGGACCAAGTCAAGTGGCTCGAGCGAGTCGACTCAAACCAACGAGCAGTGAAACCAGTTTGGGTTTTAATTTATTTGGAGTTTGAGAATTTATAGGGATAGCAAATAAAATCCAAAAATTCGAACTTTTACAGGAGCTTGCTAACTTAGATATTAACCTTGTGTAAAATGTTTAGATGTTTTTATGCGGTGCATTTTGTCCAAAAATTCTGTAAAGTTAGGAATAGGGTTTGGTGAAAGTCAAACAAGTTTATTGCCCTCTAAAAATATTCAAATAATTTCTAACAATTGTGAAATTTTTGAGACGGGTCACATACCAACCACGGAACTTAGAAAAATATTTTCAAAGGATGATCAAAAGATTAGACATGATTCTTTTTGGAAGACAAGGTTTTGGATCAAAGACTTGTGACATTGTATTCCCATAATTCTTGCACAAGAATTGTTTAGAACATCTGAAATACATGATGTAAGAAAAAGTTTTAATTTCTACTCATTTTTACATTTGAAACACAAGTCTAAAATTGGGATATTACAAGCATTGAATGCACGCTTGATGCTTTTAGAAGTCGTGCCCCTCACTTGCCCCCATCATTTCTTTGGTCCATGGCGGCTCCATGAACCAGGCTCACCATTGAGCTAGGTCTGGCTCGAACCTAATCCTCCCTCCATATAAAGCCCCCAAAACCTCTCTGGTGTTCCTTTACACCACCCCAAGCTCCTTCTCTGTTTGTGGAGCTCCAAACCACTAAAAATCCCAAATCACCATTATTGGCGTGGAGCTCCATTGTGGACTTTGGTGCTCCGGTGGTTCATCTTCAACTATTATTGTACCCTTTCAATCTCCTTAGCACCTTGAGCATTTCCCTAACTTAATTTGGTTTGACATTCAGGAATTGTCAAATTTGGGGTTTGTTCAAATCGGTACGAACTCGCCCCCTTTCTTCCTCAGCTCTGGTAAGTAGTTCTTTTGGCAATTATTTGCTCATCGACTTCTGTGGGCCTTAATGCAGCTATTTTGACCACGGTGGTGTTCATTTTGCTCGAGCCTCTATTTCCACTTCATCTTCTTCAACTCCGTGAGCTTCTCATTGTCGAGCTTCCTGACCACCTTTGAAGCTCTTCTTGGCTAAGGTAGCTTCTTATTAGTCCTTAGATCTTTGTGGCACCGCTTCTTTGGACAATGCGAGCTTTGGCTATTTTCATTTTAAGTGATATGGTCATCATCACTTATTTCGGCTAGCCGCGTTGTGAGCCGCGTGGTTGAGAGTCATCACCATCGGGAACTGCAAGGTTATTGCAAACCCATTTTGGCCTTTGGGTTGTGTCATTTGTGGCGGAGTCGCTGGTGACAAGCCGATGTTCACGCTTCGGGTTTTGTCGGATGGCAGGTACATCACGGTTGTCATTAGTACAAAGATTCACCTATTAAATGCTAATCATCACTTAGCATTTAATCGTTTATCTTAACCGAGCCTTGGTGTCACTTACATGTGGGCCACGCCTTTTAAATCCCCCCATGCGCGTTAAACCCATATGCGTGGCTTGCGGGCTCGATAGTGGGTCTGCATGCCCTTTGTGTGTCAATGACGGTGGGCGAGTCTTTAAACCCCTCCGGGCGTTGTCACACGGTCGATTTCGGACATCATTAAATGCTAATAATTGTTAATCATTAGGCTTAGCATTTAATGGCTGTCCTAAATATCGCGTGTGACACTCCCATGTGGGACCGCACCTTTAAACCCCTCGTGCGCTTAAAGCTCACGTGCGAGTGTGCGCGACTTAGTCGATCGTGGGCCGTCGATCTTGTGATCAACGGCCCCGATCTAGGGAACGTTCGGACCACCCGGGCTCCCAAACCACTACGGACCGTCCATCTCGCGATCAGTGGCCAAGATCGTTGTCTTTGTTACGGTGACCGAACGCGCGATCTGGCCCTCCATCTCTAGATCTGCGGACAAGGTCGATTGGGTCGTTCGGGCCACCGACGCATACATTCATTCGGCCGTTGGATCTAAATCCATCAGTGAACCCTTTTTGGATCGCGCGCGTGCGCTATCTCCAGCGCGTGTGAGCCGTTGATTTCCGATCTACGGCCCACGTTGTTCCACGTCATTTCTTTTTGAGTTGGATTTGTTTAATTCTGATAAGCCTTTATTTGCCAACTGAAAATTGCTTTAAACTTTGAAAACTCATAACTAATGCATTTTAATTCCTTTTTAGATGATTCCAACTGTGTTAAATCCCTGGTTAACTGAAATTTAATCTAAAAATACATTTAGCCATTATTCTGTGCCAGAAAATTTTGTAAACCATATTAACTTGTTTCAGCCATTATTTAATATTCCAGTAATTCCAGTAAAACTTGTAAAATGCATAACTTTTTCTGTATAACTTCAAACTGAGCAAACTCAAGCTTGTAAAATTCCTCTGGTAGCATACTTTAATATGAAATAAGTTTTGATCATGGTTATATTTCTAAAAAATAATATGTGCTAGTTTTACAACTTAGAAAAATCATAGGTAATTCATTTTAACTCCAAATTTAGTAAACTCAACTTTGCTGTTCTTAGAATACCATTTTCTACCTACCATAAAAATTTCAGGTTCCTGATCATTCTAGAAATTTTTGCCATGAACAGTACCAGTAATTAATTTAGTTTGAATTTCCAGGCTGAGAGAATTTGTTTTAGCTATAACTTTTGCATGTTTAGTCCAAATTGAATAATTCTTGTTCCTAAATTCGTTTAAAATCATAACCTTGCTGCTGTATAAATTTCATAAGATTTGGATGACTTTTGCTATTGAGTTTTATTTGTTGTTCTTCGCTCTTATTGGTTTATTTGCATTTTTGCGTTTGGTTCCGAAGATATTATTGATCTTGAATCGGATCCTCAACAGTGAGGACCACTGCCCTCGATGAACAAGCGGATGTAGCATAATTTGATCATATTGTTCCTACTATTTTCAAATTCTAATATGTTGCTTGCAAATTCTACATATGCATTGCTATCTTGTTCCAAACTATTGTCGAGTAGTTGACCTATTAAATGCATAATCTGTAGGTAAATGTTCATCCTCTACTACTGAGCCTAGGGTTACTTGCTGTGATTTTGGGTTCGTTGGATGAGCCCTTGTCACTTAGTAGTTGTCGAGTATGTTGCTTAGCCATGCTTAGCTACTGGTAGAAATGGACGGTTATCGGCTTATCGATAACCTGGATCACTCAAACTTATTATGATCTTTATGTTTCAGCTTTGTGCTATGTTTGATTGCAAAAACTTAAAATGAAAACAAAAATGATTTGGACTTGGGCACAATGGTATGATGGTGTGCTTTTGGGTGTGAATGGTTGGTGCCAGAGTCAACAAGGACCGAATATTTGCGTCATTGATCCAAGCAATTTGTGCGTCTTGACCACACTAGAGGTATGAGACCTCTCTTGACTTATTACTTTGGCGTGTGTTGACTCACAGTCGCGAGGGGTCGTAGGAGGGATGGTGTTTGAGAGCATGGTAGTTGTCCGAGCTTTACCGGGTGGGTAGTTGTCTTTCGGCTCTATCCATCGACGGCTTGTAGTTAATGCATAATATTGGAAATGTCTCGTAGGACTTGGCCGTGCGGTATACCTTGGAGTGTGCTTATTGTGGCTTAAAGGCGATGCAGGTGTGGGTACATTGGTACACCACAGGGTTAAATCTATTCGAATAGGCTCGTCCTAGGTTATGGACACGCTTGGTTATTTCCTGCAAGCATTAGACTACAACCTTTTAATTAAAACTTGATGGGTGGTACGAATCAGGGATTCGTGTTATGTTGTGGTGGCTATTGGGTTAGTCACCTCCTGGTGGTTACTTGTTATTTATTACTACTCGTCGTTATCTCAATGATTAAAAACAGATTTTACCAATTGCCTTCAATCTATTACATTATTGCAAATGAAAATTGCTTTATGCGTCCAATTAACCATATAACCTTTCCCTTTGAATTCAGCCCATATGTAGCTATGTATAGGCTTGTTACTCGTAAGTTTTGCGAGTACATTGTTGTACTCACCTGCATTGCTTGTTGTGTGTAGAGGAAGATGGTGAGCCCCAATGGCCTTACTTTTGTGAGATGTGCGGCTTTTGGGACGACTAGCTTGGCGGCCCGGTCGGTTGCCTTGTGGGTTAAGGCACACTGATTGGCTTTTGTTTATAGCCATCTTATGGCGCTTTTGCTTTCGCTGTTATTGCTACTTTATTGTCATTTGGCCGGTCGGCTCTTTTGTAATAGCTCTATATTATGTATGTCTTTTGCTAGACTTGTTATTATGTGATGTATAAATTGATGCATGCTTTTGTAAAGATGTATGTGCTGCAGTGGAAGCACATGTCCATCGAGACACGGTGTATTTGGTTTGTGATGCTAGAGCCAATGGAAGGCTAAGCATTACAAGCTAAATAAACCGAGTCTCCTGACACACTGCCGTCACGAGCCATCGTGTCCCGCCTCACGGTCACGGGACAAGCGCGCCCGACTTGGGGTGGTTCATATCACGGACACCACAGCGGGCTTGGAGACTAGACCCTGGCTGGGTAGAGAGGTTTGTCGCGGTGTGCCACTTATTTCATGTGATATGCCCGCTATGTACTTACTTCTTTGTGCTTTGCGGTGAGTCGTGCGGTCTTCTACCTCGCGCGGATGGTGGAGGCCACCGAGAGACAGCGCTCCTCAGGGGCGATGGGAGGTCGGGCGATCCGGGCGGTCACGGCGGTTCCGTTCGACCGATCGCTCGACAACCCTAGTGGACTAGTGGCGGCGAGGCGCACACCTTCCACCTCCCATTCGGGAGATGGCCCCTACTGCGCGATGTCACGATCTTTGCGCTTGGCACGCCTATTGCCGAGCCACGGCATTCTGCGGACGCGACTATGAACTAGCGCGGCGCCTGTGGCGAGTTTCGAGTGTTCTTGGCGCGGAGGTCGCGCCACCGTACTTCATCTTCTCGGTGCGGCAGTGCATGGCTCGCCCTGCGGTGGCTTTGCGATTACGATGCGTATGATACACATTTTACATATTTGAGATGCACTATCCTAGCGTATGATGGCGTACTAATTATTAGTTTGTGCGTAGGTCGAGTAGATGGTACGCAGCCCACCACCGAGCAAGTGTCATGGCACCTCGAGGCACACTGTTGTGGCTCTTGGTGAGTCTTGTTTACCGGCGACCACTGTGACTCGTCGGCGCCCGCCTCGTGGGCTCTGCGAGAGCCATCGTCGGGCGAGTGCAAATCAGGTGAGGATTAGCCATACTTGCGCGACGTACCACGGCATGTGCGATGCATCTTTGTAGGGCGAGGCCATCATCTATCTTGACAGGTTGCCCCCTCCTGCTGCGGTGTGTGGTCGTTCGAGCGCTTCATTCTCGGACAGCCCATCTTTGGTTGACACCGATTAAATGCAGCGCGGACATGTACCATGGGGACTTTAATACTCTAAATTAATTGAAGAGAATATTCAAATTAGGAGCGGCATCAAATAGAGAATAGTTTAATCAGCGATTAGAGATGGGGTTTTGGCATAATTGGGAGAACACAGGCCTCGGGCCTTAGCCCAAGAGGCCCATGAGGGGCTGGCCACTATTAAAAGGAGGGGAAAACCCTAATTTTCTATTGTAGCATGTGTGCTACAGTACACGCCGCCACTGTAGCACCACCATGGTGCCTCCTCCCCATGGCAGCCCTTGCCTCCATCCCTCGCTGCTGTTGCTGGCCAAAGAAGGGAGAAGGAGAGAGGGGAGAAGAGAGGGAAGGGAAGGTTCGCGGGCTTCGTCGCGATCTACAGCGCCTCTTAGAGGGGTAACGAAGATCCTCCCTCGTTGTATGTTTCGAATTTAAGGCGTATTTGAATTCGTTAGTAGATCGGTTGTTTAGATCCCAATCTGTCCAGAATTTTGAACGGCGGTTTTCATGTATTTAGAAGCAGAATCTGGGGATCCACTCTCTTAGAGATATCTGGGTTATGTCCTTATGTTTCAGTGGCCACCAAGAACGCCCAAATCCGATTAACGGTCAGGGAGATATGAATTTTTTTAGTGTCACCGTCCTGCTGTTCTGTCAGCATCCGGACAATTTGTAGAAAACTGGGTTAAGACGTTAGTTAAATAAGAAATCAAAGGATCTTGATATAACGAAAAATGTAGGTAATTTTCATACCTTTCCAGAGAGCTAAAGAACGCAAGATTTGGACTTTGGTAGCAAAAGTTATGGTGGTTTTAGTGTACTGTCCAGAGAACCCGATGTGAATACTGATGTCTTTTAATTTGGCTTGGTAGGGGTATTAGATGGCCGAATCAGGAAGGCCCACCACCAGGGTTAGTTGGGGCAATTGATAACCTTTCAAGGAAGTCCAAGATCACCTCATTTGGACTCTGTACTAAAAGATTTGAATTTTAGAACATGATTGTCCACAGAGGGACAGAACAACATTAGGAATTGGAGTTGGGTTTGTGATAAAGAACTTTTCGAGTTCGTGTTTGCTTTTATAGTTTGTTTGATCCATTCTGTTGTCTTAGTATGTTTTAATGAATTTAGGAGGGTACTAGTCCCGGAGGGCACCCACTTCACATCCTCCGTTCTCGTGCGGTTAAGGCAAGTACTCTGTTTAGTAGAGTAAATATGAATGGTTTGTGATTGCATGCTAGTATTTGATATATATTAGCTATGTTTGATTGATAGTGTGATATCTTTGGTGAAAGATGATGAATGCTTATGTTACATGCTAGTATTTGATATATATTAGTGTGTTTGATTGATAGTGTGATATCTTTGGTTAAAGATGATGAATGCTTATGATACATGTTAGTATTTGATATATATTATTGTCTTTGATTGGGAGTGTGATAAGTGGTTAAGGATGATGAATGCTTATGCTACGAATGATTGTTATTCATGTATGGTGTTGATGTTGATTATGCTTATCGCAAAGCTGTAATTGTTCATGTGCATTGGGAGAGCATACATAAGACACGGTCACGTGATGATCGGGAATGCACATTTGAGGTCCCGTCATGTAGATGGCGGGCTTGAGGTCCCCACTTTCGTGGAATGTGGGCATTGAGGAGAGGTCCCCATCATGAAAATGATGGACTTATGAATCCCCACACTTGTGGAGTGTGGGCTCGAGGTCCCTTTACTTGTGGTGCATTGGGCAATTGGTCCCCGCTTGCGGGGTACGGGCATGGGTATGCAGCGATAGTTGCATACTCCGCATTACCGGTGTAATGCGCAAAAGAGTGGAAAAGAGAAAAGATGCATTGCACATCTGCGTTCATGCATCATGAGATATGTTTCCGTGCAAAGTTTTAGAATTGAATGTTGGTGCTGTAATTGTGAAGTTAATGTTTTATTTTTGGTACTTGCTGAGTCTTTGGGCTCACTGTTGCTTTTGTTGTGTTTAGGTACCTTTGCAAGAACGACATGCATGGGAGGAGTAGACTGAGTTGGATGCACACCTACCACGCATCATTAAAAGTTGATAAAATTTTGAATGTCCATTAATAAATAAGCAAGCTGCTTAAGTATTGGTTATGGATATGCTTCATGCATCGGGTTTTTGTAATAATGATGAATAACATATTTTGGAACCCTTGAATATGTTTTAAGCTGATTAACATGTCCTTAATGCTTAGTGGCGATATCGAATGTTGAAAGATTTAGTTTTGTTATTCTTATTTCTGTTGGAACCTCCGTATAGTCAACTAAACAAGGAGGTTACGCATGCAATTAGTAAAATTATCCTAGTTTAGATTTGTTTTTTGCTTTGTTAGTACCATTCCAGGCTCATGTTGGGCTGGGGTGTTACAGTTGGTATCAGAGTGGGCTGTAGGTCCGTGGTTTTTGAATCATTAAACTTGACACACAAAGCATAGTAGTTGGGAATGGGTTTTTGCATTACATTTACGTTTCCGTTGTGTTGTATTGATGATCCATGTTATGAGATGATCTGATATATCTATATTATAATACTATGGTTATGATGTGTGGGGATAACCCATGTTGAGTGGTTGAGGTCGTGGTTGTGACCCTGGGCTATACCAGGTTACACCACCATTCGCGGTATGAGAATAGGGAAGTGATTACCTCAGATATCTTAGTACAGGTGCTGATAGTGAGTATCTTTAGAAGAGTTGTTCTCTTCTTTGAATTTGAATTTGAATTTGGTCAACTCTTATCTGATTGTGATTGATGAGTTTCTCTTGGGTTATTAGTTCATTACGATTGATGGGTTGCTTTGAAAAATATTGGTGTGTTTCCATTGGCTTAATTTGTCACTGTAAATCAATTATTGTTTTCCAGTAGTTGAGTTATTCTGCGATTGGTGAACTTTGCTAATTGTCAAGATTGACCTTTGTATTGAAGTTTTGTCTTTCTTATTGGTGAACTTGATGTTTTTGGTTAATGAAAGTTTCCTTTTGCAAGTCCTTTAGTACATGAAGGCATTGACTCAATGTATCTCTCTTCGGTATTTTGAGTGTTGAAGATTAATGGTTCTTTTTTTATGGGAAAAGATGTTAAACCCTTTAGCGATGTTTTGTCTTGGTTAAGTGAGAAGTTATAATCAAAGCAATTAATAGATATGGTATGGGTTATCAGGTTAGATCTGCAGTGTGTGCATGATCGATCATAACTAAGATCCTTGAAAGGAAAGTTGATAAATTTGAAAGTGTCTTATAGTAGTTCTTGATGAGCCGTGATTAAGAGTATGGATATACCTAATTGTAATCAATAAAGTTAATAAAAAGTGTGGAATATTGATGAATTGAGTTGATCATTAAGAGTGATACATTTGGTAAACTTCTTTGGTAAATTGGATTAACGGATCTCAATAGATTAATCTAACTGTTTGGGATGGTTAAGTTCAAAAGGAGTTAGATTATTGTCTTAGTGGATATTAATCTTGGAGTAACCTTTGGTGGATACTTAGCGATTATATGTAATTGCTAGGTGCAATTATTGTCTATTAAAGGTTGGTGTTGAGCATCACTAAGAGATAAAGCGATGGGATTTAATGGATGAACAATGTTTACGTGATGGTAGAATTATCGGATAATAGTATGTCTTTGATGGAAGGGTCGTGGAATAACCTTTTAAATTGTGTAGTCGGTACCCTCTAAAATAGAGTGGTTGTTGTAGTGAGGTTGTAAGATTTTGGTATACCCTCAATTGAGGATGAGATGATAAAGGGCATGTATAGATTTGGTAAGCCTTTGGGGCTTAATAAAAGAAAGAGTTGGCGATAACGAGTCTTGTTAAGGGTAGATTATTCTTGATGTTAGTAAGATTGTCCACAAGAGATTCGACTCGTCGTAGGGGTGATGATTCGTCTAGAGAAAGTAAGTTAATTGTCTTTAGTAATATCAGTCAAATGAAATGTTTGGAGTTTGTATTCGTGGACTTTTGGGAGTTCATGATTTAGGTAGTAGATGGAATTAATTGAGCAATGTGACGTTTGGAAAGGTTCGATTGGTTCCTAAGTGGTTAATGTGATTTGGTTTTAAAGGGCATTTCTGGTTTGTGTTGGCAAATAATGTTGTAATCAAAGAAAATTGCTTTCTTTGTTAACGGAAAATGCGTACCATAAGTATTGAAGGTTGGAGTTAAGTTTGGTAATTTGCAACCTTCACATTCTTCTGACTTAAGAGTTTCTTGGGTTTTCCAAAGTAGTGTTTTATTTTGATTCTTGCAGGTTGAAAATTCCTTCTTGTGGGACATGTGCCCTCATGTGAGACTTGTAATTTTGTTTTAGAGATCATTTCCTTTATTTGTTTCTCTTGGTCTCATGCTCACTCCATGGGGCAACGTTTTCTTGTGTGTTGAAACTTGTATTAGTTTGTCTCTTCCTTTTGAGAAAGGAATTAACCAACTTGTGTTGCCGAGTCTTCTAAAGTGTAATTTGGTGGCTGGTTGGTGGTGGACAAGTTTATGATAGTGGTGAAATTTTGGGAACCAAGCTATTTGAAGAAGCGATGAAGCGATGGATTGGTTTTGACCTTTAATACAGGAGAGGATTTGATGGAATGTTTTGGCGATGAAATAAAATTGATTAGTGTTACAACTAGTGGAACCTATGGCGAGTTATGATCCAATAACCTTTGTCTATGTTGGAATGTTGGAGTTAACGAAAGTATGGACTCTTGACAAATTTATTAGAGTGTCGCAATTGGATACTTAGTAATATTGTGTAGAAGAGTTTTGATGGTGAAGTTAATGAGAGTAGTAGTGTAGAGAAATCTATTAGTGGTGTTAATTAATGGGATAGCAAGGATTGTTGAGATATTATCAAGTTTGACTTGGCCTCGATGATTAACCCTATGGGAGTTAGATTATTTCTAAAGATAGCGTGGTCAAGAATATTTTTTTATTAATGTTAGTGAGTGAGTACGTTTGAATCTTGATCAATTAGTTAAAGTATGGTGAATGAATATATGGTGGTCGCGTAGCTGAATTTGATTGATATGGGTTAGAGAAGGTCTAAGGTTGGTGAAATGAATCGCTTTAGGTGGTATTTGTTTAGTGAGGAATGTTGATATTAATAACTGAGGTTATTGTTGAGCTGTGTGAAATTTTAGTAAACGAATTTGAGGACTTTCTATCAATTATACTAGAAATTCAAGGTAAGAGTTGGACGTTACATTTGGGGCTTTGCATGTTATGCCAAGACCTTGGAGACCCAATACTATGTGTAGAGGAGGATGAACATAAGCGAATTTTGAATAGTATGTTGATCTTTGATAGAATACTTTGGGTAAAGTAGATGAGTGTGAATGTGGTGAGTTTCACATTGATTATCCATAAAAGATGAAGGTGGCGTGATTGTGGAGAAAAGCTATATTGAGGTGTGTTGGGAATTATTTGTCAAAGTAATTCCTTTAGTAGAGAAGTTGATCAGAGTATGTTATTATGAATTGGAAGAGTATCTCTACATAGGTGTGGATCTTGCGTACAGTTTGAGCATAGCTTTGAGATGGTCAAATTAAAAGAAACGATTTAGTATGTTATGCGATGATTTGGAATCTCATGGTTTAAGAAAGTTAAATTTTAAAGAAAGTTTGAGAAAAAGGTTGTATTCTCGAATGATGAATTATTCTCTTAGTTTTTATTTGAGCTTGTCCCTAAGTCAGATGCCAAATTATAAATAGAGTTGTTTCTTTTTGGTATGCGTGGTTCTTTTCGGTTAAGACAAAGAAAGGAAATGGTTGTATTGGGCATACAAGTGATTTTGCTTTTGGCTTTTGTGGTGTTCATTGGCAAACTGCCTACTTGAAAAGTGGAAGAGTTTCATGATGAATCTTTTGGTTTTAGATTTAACTCTTTTAGTAAGGATTTGTGTCGTGTTGCGGTGATACCCTTTTATTTTCAGTGAGTTACATTTTAAAATAGTTTGTTTTAAAACAAGTTACATTGTGCCTCCCGAGTTAAAGGAGGTGCTCATTGTCAAAGTGAGGAGATCGAATGATACAAGGAACAAGAGTTCTATGTGTTATGCACAGTATTGTGGTTTGGTACCAAAGGAATGTTGGCCCAAGGTACATTGGTTGTTTACGGAAGTTGCGGAGATTTGGGAGATAGTGTATCACTAGGACCATTTGGAGTCCTAGCGTGAAGCACGGAATGTTTTGTATGACCTATTGTCGAGGGAGTATTGGAGAAATCTGGAGGGTAAAGTTTCCTTAGAACAGTTGACCCACGGGTAAGACTGTGCCTTTGAGGCGTGTCCGTCGAGTGACTCTTGAAAGGTTGGGACAAGTTGTAGGCGTATGCGCGTCGATGCGTCAAGGTATTTTTGTCGTAGCAGACCGAGAGAGAGGCCACCTGGGAATTTGAATCTCGCATGCGCGAGTAATATCCAGAGTTATTCATAGCAGGTTCGTGGCAATGTTAATAAGTTTTAGCTGTGATCATCTCTTTGGCGTAAACATGGTTTGAATTTGGGGTCGAATTCGGTTTAAAGGGTAGAATGTAATACTCCAAATTAATTGGAAAGAATATTCGAATTAGGAGCGGGATCAAATAGAGAATAGTTTAATCAGTGATTAGAGAGGGTTTGGCATAATTGGGATAACTGGGCCTCGGGCCTTAGCCCAAGAGGCCCATGAGGTGGCCACTATTAAAGGAGGAAAACCTAATTTTCTCTTGTAGCATGCATGCTACAGACACATCTCCTGTAGCACCACCATGGTGCCTCCTCCCCATGGCATCCCTTGCCTCCATCCCTCGTTGTTGTTGCCGGCCAAAGAAGGGAGAAGGAGAGAGGGGAGAAGAGAGAGGAAGGAAAGGTTCACGGGCTTCGTCGCGATCTGAGAGGATCTTCAAGGGTAACGAAGATCCTCTCTTCGTTGTATGTTTGAATTTAAGGCGTATTTCAATTCGTTAGTAGATCGGTTGTTTAGATCCCAATCTGTCCAGAATTTTGAGCGGCTGTTTTCATGTATTTAGAAGCGAATTTGGGGATCCACTCTCTTAGAGATATCGGGTTATGTCCTTAGCTTTGGTGGCGCCAAGAATGCCCAAATCCGATTAACGGTCGGGAGATATGAATTTTTAGTGTCACTGTCTGCTGTTCTGTCAGCATCCGGATAGTTTGTAGAAAAATGGGTTAAGACGTTAGTTAAATACGAAATCAGAGGATCTCGATATAAAGCAAACTGTAGGTAATGTTCATACCTTTTCAGAGAGCTAAAGAACGCATAAGATTTGGACTTTGTAGAAAGCGTTATGGTCATTTTAGTGTACTGTCGAGAGAACCCGATGTGAATACTGATGTCTTTTAATTTGGCTTGATAGGGGTATAAGATGGCCGAATCAGGAAGGCCCACCAACTAGGTTTAGTTGGAAATTGATAACCTTTCAAGAAAGT
The DNA here is from genome assembly GCA_036346255.1 of Ampelocalamus luodianensis. NCBI lineage: Eukaryota > Viridiplantae > Streptophyta > Magnoliopsida > Poales > Poaceae > Ampelocalamus > Ampelocalamus luodianensis. The sequence goes on from CM070621.1 coordinate 56,458,838, forward strand.
CCAAGATCACCTCATTTGGATTCCTGTACTAAAAGATATGAATTTTAGAACATGACTGTCTCTGAGAGAGGGAGAACAATCTTTAGGAATTAGAGTTGGGTTTGTGATAAAAGAACTTTTTGAGTTCGTGTTTGCTTTTATAGTTTGTTTGATCCATTACTGTTGTCTTAATATGTTTTAATGAATTTAGGAGGGTACTAGTCCCAGGCAGCACCCTCTTCACATCCTCCGTTCTCATGCTTGATTAAGGCAAGTACTACTGTTTAGTAGAGTAAATATGAATGATTTGTGATTGCATGCTAGTATTTGATATATATTAGCTATGTTTGATTGATAGTGTGATATGCTCGTTAAAAATGATGAATGCTTATGTTACATGCTAGTATTTGATATATATTAGTTGTGTTTGATTGATAGTGTGATATCTTTGGTTAAAGATGGTGAATGCTTATGATACATGCTAGTATTTGATATATATTAGTTGTGTTTGATTGAGAGTGTGATAAGTGGTTAAGGATGATGAATGCTTATGCTACGAATGATTGTTATTCATTTATAGTGTTGATGTTGATTATGCTTATCGCAAAGCGTAATTGTTCATGTGCATTGTGAGCATACATAAGACACAGTCACGTGGTGATCGGATTACACATTGAGGTCCCGTCGGGTTGATGGCGGGCTTGAGGTCCCACTTTCGTGGAATGTGGGCATTGAGAGAGGTCCCCATCATGAAAGCGATGGGCTTATGGTCCCCACACTTGTGGAGTGTGGGCTTGAGGTTCCCTTTACTTGCGGGTATTGGGCAATTGGTCCACTGCGCTTGCGAGCACGGGCATGGGTATGCGGCGGCGGTTGCATACTCCGCATTACGGTGTAATGCGCAAAAAGTGTGGAAAAGAAAAGATGCATTGCACATCGCATTCATACATCATGAGATATGTTTTCGTGCAAAGTTTTAGAATTGAATGTTGGTCTGTAATTGTGAAGTTAATGTTTTATTTTGGTACTTGCTTGAGTCTTTGGGCTCACTCTTGCTTTTGTTGTGTTTTAGGTACCTTTGCAGAAACGACATGCATGGGAGGAGTAGACTGAGTTGGATACACACCGCCACGCATCATTAAAAGTTGATAAAATTTGAGAATGTCCATTAATAAATAAGCAAGCGCTTAAGTATTGGTTATGGATATGCTTCATGCATCGGGTTTTCTTTTGTAATAATGATGAATAACATATTTTAGAACCCTTGAATATGTTTTAACTGATTTGCATATCCTTAATGCTTAGTGAGGATATTGGATGTTGAAAGATTTAGTTTTGATATTCTTATTTCTGTTGGAACCTCCGTATAGTCAACTAAACAAGGGAGGTTCTACCGAAATTTAGTAAAATTATCCTTGTTTAGATTTCTTTATTGCTTCGTTAGTACGATTCCAGGCTCATGTTGGGCTGGGGTGTTACAGGGACACGGTCAACCGGCTGACCGTAGGGTCCCTTTGGTGCCGTAGACGGGTGCGTACTCTCGTACATCTTCACTATACATGTTACGGCTTGCGAGCACGGTATGCTGCGTGTAGGTCTGCGTGTGTACAAGCGCCGTGGAGCGGTGGGCCACCTCACCGGCGGCGACATGCGTTGGGGCCGTACTCTAATCGGAGAGCGGGCGGCGTGCTCCGCGGGCTGTCCTCGCTACGCTGCGCGGCCGGGCGTCTTGGCGAGCGCGAGAAGCTTCGTCTTCGGCGTCTTCGTCGAGGACAACGTGGTGCCGGGGTGATCGCGCGATTCGACCTCCGCCGAGTTGTTCCGATTCCGTTGGGATGAGTGTGCGAATCGACCACGCATGAGTTGCACACATTACATGCTAGAATATATTTTGGCGGTTATGCTCGATGGCTTGTGATTGCGGTGGTGCATTTCTGAGCATAGTAGGAGGGTGGCACCGGGGCGTAGTGGCGACAAAGATGGAGCCGTGGTTGACGCGGTGGTGAATGCCCACGAGGACTTGAGTGCAAGAGGGCGCCGTCACGACTCCACCTTGTCACAGCAGTACCTCATTGGTACACCAGTGGACACGCACGGTGGTGCATGTCGTCGACCCTCCCGGATCGCGTACCAACCCGACCGATCGTACCCTCTACGCCATACGAAAATTGCGTTACGGTGCGTACTATCATTATTTTTAAAATGTTTGAGTACGGTTACCTCAATTATAGGTTTAATCCTTCCATTTTCTCCTTACGGATGGACATCACCATCGGCATTGCCACCGCAGGCGATCGATCACAGGCGAGAGCTGCCATTGGGGCGAGGTGACACGCGACGAGCTATTCGGTTTGTCCGTTTGGCTGCGGTGCGGCTAGGCGTGTCGTTTCCCTAACGTTGTGCGGGACAGTCCAAGAAGTGGCCACGTTGGCACATGCTCGAGTCGGCATATCCTCTGACCCGATCGGGAGGCTCGGAGGTGCCGTCCCGTGCCCCGCGCGCACTCCTTGGTAGCTGGATCGTCGGGTGGGCACATGGAGTGCGCACCGCCACGGCCGCCCCATCGTCGTTGCGGTATCTGTCTTCCCGACACTGTATGGTCGATATGGTGGCTTTAACTTTTCTCACGTATGGCCCCAGAGCTCGAGTTCGTTTCCTCTCTTTAGGTTTCGATCGTTGATGTATTATCTGATTAACATTATTTGTCTGCAGGTTTCGAGTCCAAAGCGGGGACTTTCGCTCTCCCATGCGTCGGCGTGGACACCTACTTATTGAGCCACCGGGGATGTCAAGGAGCGGTGAGCCCGCCCGTGGAGGTTCTTTCGGGTCGCGGCTTAGCGGGCCCCGGTGGTCATGCTAACACCGGTGGAGTCCACCCTTGGGAGCACGGATCTCTGAGCCTCTTGGCGCCTTTACATTTATGCAGGCCCGGCCCGAGCTCCCGCACCGAAGCCCAGCGGGGGCGTATAGGTGGCGCGAGCCGGGTGTGGGATGTGGCGACGGCGGACGGTTGCGGGTGGCGTAGCGGGTAGCCGATAGGGGTATTAGTTTTGCTATGTGTACTTGTATTATTTGTTTACCTAGTGTGGTTCCTAATTACCATGACGTGGTTCTGTATGCACTCCCTCTAGCATTTTCTATAACTTGTATTATGTGTTTCGTATTGTACTTCATAGTTACTACGACATGGTTGTCTATGCGTTCCCTCCAGCATGTTCTACTTCTTATTCGCAGATTAATTTTATACGCTCACGTCGTTGTGCAAAGCTAACTCACCGGGTTGCGTTGCTGCACAAAGCTGACTCACCGGATCACGTCGCTGCGCAAAGTTGACTCGGCTGGGTCACGTTCTTTGCGAAGTCGTCGAGCAGTTGGCGACTACCAACCATTGGGCGATCTGATCGCCAAGTCGTCCAACGCTTGATGGTAGTACGTGTCGCTCAACCGTTGGGCCCATACTACTGCTAGGTCATCCAGCGCCGGCGACTATACGATCGTATATAAGCGGGCGAATCCTGTCACCATTTCTTTCGTTGTTTCCCATTTCTCTCGTGAGACAACCTAGGCGAGTAGATCGGGAGAGGAGAAAAGGGAGTAAGACAAAGATAGGAGGAGTGAAGAGGGGAAGAAGGTGCGGAGAGGAGAAGTGGAGGACCTCGAGAGAGGCGAGAGAAGTGGAGGAGGAGCTCGAGAGAGGCGAGAAGTGGAGGAGGAGCTCGAGAGAGAGAGAGAGGGAAGGAGGAGCTCGAGGCGTCAAAGAGAAAGACGAGCGAAGCTCGTTGATAGGAAGAGAAGGTCTCCACGTGAAGGTAATAGTATTGATTGTTGCTAGTCTCGTCCAAATGTAGGCTACGTGTAGCTATTTGTTAGTTTAGCATGTATCTTGGGAAAGTATGTGCAGAAATCTTGAGAAGTCGCTAGTCCAAATCTTGAGAAATCGCTAGTCGTAATGTTTTAATTTTTGCGGTGATAAATCGGTCATGTCGGACCCACAATATTGAAAGTGCATTACGGTGTTAGTACGGTTCGTGAAGGTCTATATGGTGTTGATCTAAGTGATTTGCGACAAGTAACTCGGTACATCAGAGGGGAAGAATGCTCGAATCGGAGAAGTCCTATATTGGCTCACTAGAAGCTTCTCCTTGGACCCGAGGTGTGTAGTGTCTTCGTACAAGGGCTTTGGGCTGTGCGCCATAGACATTTGGTGGGAGTTGTGAAGCCTAATGCGCGCGGCTGCGTGGAAAGGATTTCGGAAGGCTGGAGCGCCGTGGCTACAGTACATGCTACTCGTGCAACCATGTCGGAAGGAGCGATCGGAGGACCTTGGACCAGTATCGTGGGGTTGGTGGGGAAGGTCCCATGAGGTGACCGATGTTGCGGAGTACAAGAGGACGAGGTGACCCATGTTCTTTGAGGCACGAGAGGTCAGGTGACCCATGTTCTTGAGGCGAAGAAGAATATCGCACACCACACGCTCGGCCTCTTGCATAGGCGGATGCGGGTGAGCAAGTGGACAACATAGTGCATCAAATGGAGATCGATGACTTGGCGGCTCGAGCGAGGAGGAAGCTTTAGAAGAGGATGGTGATGACTCTTTCGAGGAGGAGGAAGGTCTCATCCGTATGAATGGAATAGGGTGGGCGTTGAGGTCTTGTTGTGCCGCACGAGCACGAATCACCATGGGAGTACTATGGGACGGAGGTTTGGCTTCGTGCAATGTTTCCTAACAAAGGATCACTGCAAGATGCCATTAAGTTGTGGGCCTTGTCCATGCAGCGGCCATTTCATGTACTAAAATCCAGCCGGGAAGCGATTACCGTGGTCTGCGCGCGGTGGGTGTCGTGGCGTGTGCACACGGATGCCCAAGTATGAGACTCACTAGATTGTCTCCAAGGTGGAGGCACACTCACCTTGCTCGGTAGTGTTTCGCCGAGGCATCGCAACTGGCGTCCACCTTCATTGCCAATGTGATGTACGAAGAGATAGTGAAGAAGAGCGGACCTAGAGGCCAAGCACATCATGGTGGCTATCGGTAGAAATTCAAGTACAAGATTAGCTATGCGAAGGCATGACGTACTAAGCGAAGGCTTTGGAAAGGAGGTTTGGTTCTTTTGAGATGTCTTACGACAACCTTCCTCTTATGCTCTAGGTGCTAGGGACCCATGCTCGACTACTCCCAAGTTGAGGCGTTGAAATTCTTCTTGGAGGGTGGGTCTGCTTGCTCCTAGAGCTACAAGTTATTGCAATGCGTCGTTCGACTAAGCGCATCGGCAACAACATTGGCCTTGCCGGATGGTAGTGAATACCCATGTCATAGTCTTTGATCAACTCTAACCACCTTCTGCCTAAGGTTCATATCGAGGTTGGGTGAACAAATACTTCAAACTCTTGTGATCGAATACACCTCACAGCGGTTCTGAGCTAGGTAATGTCGCCAAATCTTAAGTGCATGGATCACGACAACCAATTCCAAGTCATGGGTTAGATAATTGAGTTCATGAGGCCTCAATTGTGCGGATGCATAGACCACTACCTTGCCTTCTTGCATCGGGGCGCACCCAAGTCCTCGGCGGGAAGCATCGAGAAGATGTCGAAACTACGATGGACATCGGGAGAGCGAGAACTAGAGCGGTGGTCAATCGCTTCTTAAGTTCTTGGAAACTCTTCTGCAATCCTCGGACCACACGAACTGCTTGTCCTTCTTGAGCAATTGGTCATTGACTTCGCTATTTTGGAGAAGTCTGGATAAGCGGCGATAGTATCCGCTAAACCAAGAAAACTCGACCTCGGTCACGATTTAGGCTGCTCCCAGAGAGCACATCAACGACCTTGCTAGGATCCATAGCTACACCTCCTCTGAAAGAACATGGCCCAAGAATACTACTTCCTTCAACTGAACTAAGCACTTGCTGAACTTTGCTTGGCGGTGCTCACGTAGCTTTCGGCTGACAAGCTTGGTGCTCGGCGTGTTCTTCATCGTTCTTGGAGTAGATAAGTATATCATCGATGAAGACCACCACAAACTTATCCAAACACTCCATGAAAACCGAGTTCATAAGGCTCATGAATAGAGGCGGGAGCATTGGTGGCGAAAGACATGACAGTGTACTCGTACAAATCGTAACAGTAGAGAAAGTCGTCTTGGGAATATCTCAGTGCTGATCCTTACTTGATGATATCCCACTCTCAGATTAATCTTGGAGAAAAATTGAGCTCCAGTCAATTGATCGAAGAGGTTGTCAATACGGAGGCAAAGGATACTTGTTCTTTACCAGTCACTTCATTAAGCGGACGGTAATCCACACACATGCATAAAGTATTGTTCTTCTTCTTTACAAAGATTCTTTGGACAGCCCCGTGGAGATGAGCTAGGGGATGAAACCCTTCTCTTGAAGCTTGCCAAGTTGCTTCTTCAATTCCATCAACTCGTTTGGAGGCATCCGTAGGACTCTTTGAAATCGAGGCGTGCGGGCGCCAACTCAATGACAAACTCAAGGTCTCGAGTGGTGGCATCCCGGGCAATTCTTCGGGAAGACATCGGCGAAGTCACACACCACGAGGACTTCATGGATATCGAGGCGGCCGCTTCAAGTGCGAAGAAGTGCGGTCCTTATAGCTTTGGTGAAAAACCAACTCGCTTGCCGGAGGGATGGTGAGGTGGGCGCACTTCTTGGCATAATCGATTTGTCCCAAATGCGGGATAACTAATCCATACCAGAATTACATCCAAACTCGCTGAATTGAGGAGGATAAGATTTGCTAAAAATCCCACCCCTCGATCTCGGCAGAACATCGACACTCTAATTCGACTCTCAACTCCGAACGAGAAGCGAATGAGCAAGGGATAAGCAAAGGAGCAAAAGAGATCACCACGGTAGCAAAAGACTTGGATACAAAGGAATGGGAAGCTCTAAATCAAATAAAGCAGCGGCGGGGCGAGAATTAACAAGAAGCGTACCCAACACGGCGTCGGTGCCTCTGTGCATCCTTAGCGAGATGTGGTTGATGTGGCGCTTCCACGTTCAGGTCTTACGGATCACCTTTTGATCACGAGAGGACCACTCCCTTTCTGCATCCTCCATTAGGATAAGGGGTGCTCCGGTCTTCTTAGGAAATTATTCGCATAATGCCCCTTATTGTGGAGAAAAAGCAAGTGACCTCGGGAGTTGGGTTGCGGAGGCCACCTTGGCGACTCGTGGCGCACGTGGTGGAAACACGGCCTGCGGAGGGCGAAGTCACAGTCTTTGAAGGCCTCGGTGGTGCTGAAGCCTGAGAACAAGACACCGGGGCTTGCCCAATGCGAGAACGAAGAAGATCGGCCCTTGCGGACTTCTTGGCCTCCCACTTGCGCTTGCGGGACTCCGCCAGCGCTCTCGCCTTGTGCTCGGCGACAACAACCTTGTCGACCAAGGCCTCGAAATCGGGGAAGTCCATAATAGATAGCTTGTCCTGTAGCTCCTCGGACAAGCCATCCATGAACTTCTCCTCCTTGGCCACATCGGTGGTCACCTCTCCTGGAGCATAACGAGCCAAATGGTTAAACTCGTATAGATACTCCGTCACTGACCTGCACCTTTGCTTGAGCACAAGAAACTCCTTCTTCTTGAGCTTCATCAACTCGGCGGGGATGTGAGCCCAACGAAAGGTAGTACGGAACTCATCCCAAGAGATGAAGTGGCGGCGGGCTACATGGTGAGAAAGTTTTCCCACCAAGAGAGTGTTGCACCCTCCGGTGATGGGATGCAAGAGTGTCTTCTCGTGGTCACGCGCGAGCAACGTTGAGCTTTCGCTCAACTAGGCGCAACAGACGTCTACATCCAGCGGGTCCTCGAGGCCAGAGAAGGTGGGCGGTGAGTGCGAAGGAACTCGAAAGTCCCCACGCGGTGATGCCCACCTCCTCCCACGATCGGAGGCACCATAAGAGTGGAGGTGTTGCGCGCAATGGACTCCAAGATCCTCGTTTGATCCATTCGGTTGCGCTCGATCTAAAGAAGAACTTGGCCATGGTTGGAGGAGGCGGGAGCTCCTCATCCGAACGGCCGGTGACCTTGACTCTGCGAGTCCTCCCAACCATCCTGTGCGAAAGGAAAGGTTAGCGGCAAAGCCCGAAAGCGAAGGAAAAGAAAACAAATAACACTGGCGAAATTGGACTCAAAAAGCTCGAAAAATAGGCTCAAAATCAGCACAAAAATCTCGACACAAGCCCACTTCCCGATCGACTAACTTTCGTATTAAAAGAACGAGCAATCGGTTAGGAGATAAATTTCGATACACAACTCGAGTCCTAGCACAACTAAAGCGGGAAAAACCACTAATAGGGTGTTAGATACTTAGCTAACTAATATCATCTTACCCTTTCATTCCCACAAGTTTTAGTTGAGTTAACCTCCCATTATCTATCCTATTTAGAAACCATGAGTTTCTGTCGAAATTTGATGCTTGTTGTCAGATTTTGTATCCAAGCTCTAGCGAAATTTCCAACTCTAGAAGCTTCAAAACCTTGTAAAGGGCAGCCAACACTTCAATTTTCCAATCTCATTGGTTAGAAACCAAATTTAAACGATAACAACTACCTTTGGAAAGGAAGAGGAAAATAACTTTTAAACTCAATCCGAGTAAGATGAGATGAGCAATCTAAGATAGGTAAGGAGTAAAATCGAGAACTTACTTAAGTTTGCAAAATCATTTGATAGTTTTGAAACTAAGTTTTCAAAACTCCCTAAGGCGACCAAGCTAGGGGTTTCTACGGTCGGTATAGCTCTGATAGCAAGCTTTGTGAGACCCCAGTTTATTTAGCTTCTAATGCTTAGTCTTCCATTGACTCTAGCATCACAAACAAAATACCCCGTGCCTTGGGGAAATGTATACTTCCCATAATTGCAGTATACACACCCTTTTACAAAACATTGCATCAATTCCATACAACACACAGAACCAAAGCGTAAACTTTACAAGCAAAAGACATATAGTAAAGTTATTACAAAAGAGAAGCCAACCGGCCAAGAACAAGCTAAAAGAGTAAATCAACAGCGGAAGCAAATGCCATAAGATGGCTATAAACAAAAGCCAACGGTTTGCCCCATACCCACAAGGCAATCCAGTAGGGCATCAAGCTAGTCGTCCACACCACAACAAATCTCATAAAAGTCGATCCCTTGGGGATCAACCTCCTCTGCAATAGATAAGCAATGCAAATAAGTACAAAAATGTACTCGCAAGACTTACGAGTAACAAACCTAGATACTACTACATGCAGGCTTTAATCAAAGGAGAAGGCTCAAGGTTCATTTTCAGCATAAAGCAGATTTTATTTGCAATAGATAATACGTTGAAGGCAGTTTTAACAATCTGAATTTTATTTGCATAAATAATCACGAGACAATAAGTAATAATCATAAAGACATCCTGGAGATGACTAACCTAATAGCCATCACAACAATAGCACGAATTACCCATTCGTACAACCCACATCCAAATTTAATTAAAAAAGTTGTAGTCTAGTTCTTGCACGACCTTACCAAGCATGTCCATAACCTAGGACGAGGCTATTTGAATAATTTGAACCCTGCAGGGGTGTACCAATGTACCCACTCTTCAGACCGCCTTTTTGCCACTAGATGAAGCACACTTCCTTTGGTATGCCCAACGCGGCTAAGTCCTCTGAGACATTTTCCAATGGATTGCATTAATCAAGAGTTATGCGTATGGGGTTGACCCTTAGTGACCTGCCGGCGACAAAGATCACCAGGACCCATACGTTGAGTCAGAACACCGGCCCAGCCGTAGCAACTGCGGGTGTCCTGGGTATGGAGAACCTAACCGGAATCCCCATCCCTCTCATCCCAAAACAAACACTAACAACTACCACCAGCGACTCATCAATTAATACCACCCAAAGTACTAAGTCAAGAGAGGTCCCATATATCTCTAGTGTGGTTAGCACGCAAATATCGCTTGGCTTAGTGACAAAAGTAACTCGGTCCTTGATGACTCGGGCACCATTCCAGTCACACCATAAGATCACACCATCATACCATTGTGCCCAAGTCTAAAACATTTTATTTTCAGTTTGGTTTGCACAAATAAACAAAGCACAAGATATTGATCATAAGTAATAACAAATTTTTGTATGGTCAAGGTCATCGACTAGGTCGATAACG